>VSDK01023317.1:9222-161375 GCA_009767595.1 Symbiodinium kawagutii
CACTAGCTACCAGAAGTCCCAACCCCCAGCCCCAACAACATCCAAAAAAATATCACCCCACGAAAATACGAGAAGACCATGGCACCAGCAGACCCAAACACCAACACAAAACAGGTCACAAAAACACCACTTGCTCACAAACACATCGGCCCGCAACGCCGGCAAACAAAATTACCTACCCACGGCAGCAAACAAAAATACCAACGCAGACCAGCAAAAACACCAAAACGCCGACCACCTAAAGTACCAGCACAAAAAAATTAAGAAAACAACAGCAAATAAACCTGCCAGTGAACAAAACAAAATGTTCCTCAAAAATCAGCCGCGCACATTGCCGGCAATCAAAACACCCACCCGCAGAAACAAGAAAAACACCAGCAATCAAAAGCACCACAAGGTATACCGCCCTGCCAAATTACCAGCCAAAAAGATGCCACCCACAAGAAAACCAACAGATGAACACACTACACGCCCCACGTTCCGTTCTTGGATCGGTCTGCAATCCATGTACTTCATCTAGCCCTCTTTGCCTCTGTGTTTCTTATTTTGTTTATTTCTGCTACCCCTTACCACCCACGCCAACCGCAACAACTATAATATACCGAGCTAAGCCAACCAGAACACCCAAGGCCACCGCAACAACTCCAGCAATATAACCACAATTACATAGTTTGCATGTTAATACAACACTGATAACCGTGCCTGCCAATAATATCAACCACTTACATTCCTGTTATGGTCTCTTATGATGCCTACCTTTCGTGTCCCCCTTTCTCAAGTGGGAGATCTATGGTGGCGTTGGCCCATGGCAGACCATGGCAGTCCATTGTGCCTATTGATAGTTCGACCGTTTGAGCGGTCATCCAGCTGGTTCAGAGTTACCCAGGGCCCAAGATGAAAGGTAGAAAGAAAGCTTCGATTCTGTAGAAAGAGTTATTGAGCTTATTTGAATTTACTTATTCAAAGCAGCAGGGGGATAATAGCACTGGCGGTCCTTGTAGTGGAAGTTCTTGTTGGTGGTGCTGCTGCTCTGCCAGTCTCGTTTTATGTTTCGCAGATTGGTTGAACTCCTTGGCACCCGCTTTCCACTTCAGATTACTTGAGAGTCCTGTTAAAAGCCAAGTGGCTATGGGTCGGCCTAAACCAACCAATAGTGGGGGATAATGACCAACAATAATAAGGGAAACAACTAATGATAGGGGAACTAGGCGTGCGAGGTTTTGACCCACAGCCAAGTCAGAAGTAGAAATGTGGTGTTGATAATGGCGCCTGCAAAGTGGTACCGCCGGGTTGTGAGTTGAGAAACCGCCCAGCAACCGCTCCAGCATCAACCATAGCCATCCCAGTCAAACGACCTCCGCTTCGATTCAAGCATTTTAGTGATCCATTCTCCGACATTGGGGTTGATTGGCATGAAGCCTGGAACCAATCAAACCCCCCTTATGTCCAGGTTGGATCAGCCCCTATCATGCCAATCAAACATTTTCTATGGGGCCAATTTTTGGCCCTAATTTTCTATGAAAAAAATGGGTCCTTTCCGCATTTTTGTCCCAACCCCCTCCTGGAACAGCGGGGGTCATCTCCCAGGCTATGTGTCGCTGATGTCCAGCCACGACACCTACTTAGTGACTGAGCCCGGCGGACAGCTGGTGGCATGGCACCGGGGCCACGGCGAAGCAGATGACTGGGAGAAGTTCAAACTCATCTACAACTCGGAGCCTGGGCTCTGCCAACGTCAGCCGTGTAGCACATAGCCATAGAGATCAGTTAGACGTCATGTAGGCATATTGCACTTATGATCTGCAAGACATGTCGCCAAGTTTTTTTTGGGGGGTGTTGTTTCCGAAACATGATTGCATGTTTTGTTGTGGGAAACCTCGTGTGCGTTTCAGTCAGCTGCAGAGAAAACCACTGCCAGCTTGGAATCCGCTGCGGCATGCCCTGAGATGTTGGGAAGCCGGGTCGTTCGGACGTGACATATAGATAAATAGATTTAGAAATATAAACTATAAAAGACACCGCACACACGCACACACACACACACACGTATATACACATATATCTTTATATATATATAAATACATCAGCCCAATCCGGTTTGGGTGGACCACCTGCTCGCCCTCAGCCCAGCTGAACCTCCGGGAAGGCGATGGAAAAAAAAATCCGGTTTGAAGATGTCCTTGTTGCAATTTGGCTTATTGGACATTCTTTTGACTTTTGACCCTGGAACACCTGCCGTGCTAAGTCATAAGTGTTCCAGGTGTTAGAGGAGCCCAGGGTGCTCTCGCCAAGGATGACACCATCTCCCTTCGTAGCAAAGTGTCGGACAAGC
The DNA here is from genome assembly GCA_009767595.1 of Symbiodinium kawagutii. Lineage (NCBI taxonomy): Eukaryota > Dinophyceae > Suessiales > Symbiodiniaceae > Symbiodinium > Symbiodinium kawagutii. The sequence goes on from VSDK01023317.1 coordinate 11,555, forward strand.
ATGTGAGCCTGGACAATTCCAGTTCAGATGCTTGGACGATCATTGTGACCCTCCACAGCACTTCTACATACTTCTACTAAAGGTTTGTTGCAGGAGGTATATCCCCTAGTTGCAGTTGGCAGTCTCTGAACATGGATTGGTTGGGATGCTTCCGATTAAACAATCAAAGTGGGTTTTCCCATCTGTATGTATTTGTGATTTTTGATGCATTGTAAACGACATGTAGCCAACCTATTATTTGCGTTGCCTGGATATCAACATACATCAATTTTCAAAAAAGCATCCATAACCATCAATGGTTGGTTGCGTGATTGGCAGGTCACCAAAACTGGCCATTGCATCCATCATTGGTGTGATTCGCAGCCAAGAATGCTTGCTACCATTGAACGCCAGAGCCAAAGACCACTGGAAGAGTTCGGATATGTTCAGGTGTTGATATGTCCAAATGTAACATTGGTTTATTAGCCATCAGCCATTCCCAAGCCTTATTAGATATTGTTGACCACGATGACAAGTTGCCAAACGGATTTGCTGGGAATAGCGGGGGTGTGGAGCTGAGGAACCAGGAATGGACTACCCTGATCTGCGATTCCAAGCACAGGGAAACCCAAAACCATGTGCGGCAACGCTGCTGTGGTTGCTTTTACTTCATCACTTGCCATTTATCCTAAGCAACCACTAATCTTTAGAAACCATTAGCCACTTTTGGTGGTTGATAATCCGATCGATCATCAAAATGATGTTCAAATCAATCTGATTTAATCAATCTGATTTAATCAATCTGATTAAATTCAACAACTAATCAGTACCAGCAATGAACACCCTCAAAGTTGTTCCATGTTCCATTTGATGAACTGGGCACGCAGCCTAGTGCTTCTGCTTGACATTTCAAACCATGCCCAGTGCCCAGATGTGCTCCGCCTGTTGGGTTACCCAACTGGTGGTCACTCAAGTCATCCACAAGCGAAGGCAGGCGAAAGTTGGGAGTAACAAGCGCTCTAAGTCTTTGTTAGATGGCTCGAAAGTCCCAAAGTAATGCTCCAAGTCTTCTACCAATTTCTACCAAACATTGTTTTGCACTTTCTGTTGGTCCTATCTTACTGGCACATTTGATGAGCCATGTTATGCATCCCATTATTTTGGAAATGCCCATGGATCGCTTCACGGCATGTTGAGCATCGCTTCAGCAAGGATATGTTGTCGGCTACAACGGAGAAGGTGGAGATTAGCGAACGTTTCCGCGTGACCATGAGACATGGTGAGGATGCGGAAGTGCCCAATGACCAGAGCACCCCGGTGTGTCCAAACGTACCAGGGGTCAGTCGGCAGTCGTTTAAGGCATGTTTAGCATGGCCGGTTTCAATGGTTCACTCATGACTGGATAATCAACGATGATCATATAATCAATGATGCTCATTGATCATCCTTGGTTTTATTCAATAGGTGCTATCAATGCAAGGGTGATGGCAGGTGCCAATGCAGATGCTTGGGAGGAGTCCGCCTGAGCCTCCGAGGCTTATCGAAGCTTTGGGCCATGGACCACTTCGGCGATCGAGACATTGATGCTTTTGAAGCATGGAAAATGTTTAGACCCCAGGGCACCGAAGGACAGAGGGAGGGCCTGGTGCGAAGGGCGATGATGGGCAAGTACCGATTGTGGAAGGTGCGAGGAGGATGATGACGATGCTGCTGACCATGCTGCTGCTGCTGATGATGACGACGATGATGGTGATGATGATGATGATGATGATGATGATGATGATGATGATGATGAGGACCACAACACTGATGCTTGTGAGGGTGGTGGTCAGTCTTGGTGATGAGGATCATGATGGGATAAGGCCGTGTTTGCACTGCAGTGACGGTCAGTGGAGGTGCCTTACTTTCTTCTGTTCTTTCAAAGTCGATGTTCTCCTGTCACTTGTCAATTCTTTAAAGATCGCCAGACGAATTTGTTTCCTTTCTTAGAAGCATGGGCATTGGCCGTTTGGATAATTTTGACGTAGAATCCTTCCGTGAGCATCCTTGATCTGTTCCCATCCAAAATTGGAATGTTCTAGTGCAGGAAGATGAGAAATGGTTGGTCGCGGGCCAACTTGGAATCCCAATCTACTTTAGAAGAGATATGACTTGAGTTTCAAACATTCAGGCGTTCTGGCCGCCTGTTGTTTCCCCTGTGCACTTGAACAGCAGGAATCATTGTGGCAGTCATCGACACCGGCATTGACTACACTCATCCCGACTTGCGTGATTCGATGTGGGTCAATCCTCACGAAATCCCTGGCAATGGCATTGATGACGACGGCAACGGCATCATTGATGACAACACATGCATTTGCTTAACAAAGATTTTTTCCCAGTATGAGTAGTAATCGCTGATTTGTTTGGAATTTTCATCATCCATTGGTTTTTTTGGTACCAAACGCGCATGCTCAATGGCTGCAAGTCCTGCTAGGTTTCACAGTGAGAGGTGTCATGAGACCACACCCATGGGTGGGCTATAGAAATCCAAGGCTTCACAATACGAGTGCGGAACAGGCACTATTTGGCGCGAGCAATTGATGTGAATGGATGTGAATCGATGTCAACAGTGTTGGTGAATATGGGTATTGCTGGTCTATGGGTATTCAACATGGGCAGGATGTAGATTTGCCTCCCTTCCAAGAAACTGACGTTAGTGGTCAATGAGCATTCCACGGGATGTAAACCTGCCACCCCTTTTGAAATTGATATTGCTCGCCTATGGATGAACGCCGGGATGCCAATCTGCCCCTCCCGCTGAAGATGATGCAACTTGAACAGTCTTGCGTGTAATTATTGTGCATGGGAAAAAGCTAGCCACCCTTTTCTGAACTTGGCATTGACAGGAGTTGAAGATTCCCGGGAGGGTAAATGTTCCACACTCTTCGAACTTGAAAGCAATCGCCAATGGAAATTGTATAGATAACATATCAATTGGTGATCTCAGCAGCTTGATGCTGATGTTCTATTGAAGTTCCATGGGGTATTGTTTATGTTGCAAAAACACCAATGATCATCACACGTGATCACAAACGGTCCTCCTTTTCAACACTGTATTACACTGTATTTCATCATTTCGGGTTCAACCATGATATGATAGGTTGAAAACCAAGAACATTACGATATGATAGGTTGAAAGCCAAGAACCATTGCTATCACCCATTGTTAACCCCACTTAAGCCCTAGTAGAAACTGCTGATTACTTTTGTTTTAGCGGTGATGGAAAAAATCCCTTGTTTGTTAATACAGCTATTATGATGATACAACAGCAATGATACAGCATTATGACTTCATGTACTTTTGTTAACAGCTTTTTATGTTTTGTTCCTGGTAAACTCATTGCTATTGATGCTTAAAGCGTATGGCCCACCGCGTAGAACTTACCAATCATCATACATCCATGGTACTGAGCGTGATCGACCACCATGTGACCAGCATGTTGACCATCGCATGTCAACCATTATCACCATCATGTTAGCCATCGATCATGTTAACTATCATGCTTTCTATGATGTTTCCACTTGTAGCCCGCAGTCGGCTCCCGCACACCATCCCTCCGAAGTGCAAACGATGACCCGTCACCAAGCATCACATATAACTAATATAGCGCGTGCACCCAGTCAATTTCTATTTGATTTTTTTAAGAAACAAATCAATATCACAGAATTATCATACATAAATCAATATCACACACTAGTCACTTATCATAATTCCTCATATTTTCCAACATCTTCATACATGAAGAGAGTCCTTGGTTCATCCTTGCCACGAGGATATCCATGGCGTGGACTTCGCCAACGACGACGGGGACCCCATGGACGACCAGATGCATGGCTCCCACTGCGCTGGAACCATCGCGGCCAAGGGCAACAACACCGTGGGCATCGCTGGGGTGGCGTGGAAAGGCGCCCCCCAGTGCGGAGCATTGCGGAGCTGGGGGTGGGAAGATGCAGATTGGAACATATATTCTGAAAACATATCAATTCATGCTTTTCATATTTTTGAAAATATCAATTAATATGTTTTTTTAATGTTTCAAAGAATTGGTGCATTGAAAATTAAACAAGTGGTGCATGGTTGATGACCAAGGGCAATGACCAAGAGCGTATGCACAGATCCGTTCCTAGCTAGTTGCGCATACAAGTTACACATGCCAACATGAACACGCACTTACATACATATATTTACGTGTTTTCCACACGCGTCTGTGCATGTTTGTGCGTTTGCATGCGCGCCCAAATGATGGCTCTGAAAAAGGAAAACACCAGTGGGAGAAGTCAAGCTCCACTTCGCGTGGCGGGTGCCCATGTGAAGTCAGGGATGCATCGCGGCAGTCACCGGCACCAGTTGTTTGGAAGCAGAGCATTGCCGCTGCGTAGAACTGATCGAGAAAACAGAGAACTGAATGATTCAGAATGGTTCATATTGGTTGGTGGTGAAGGTAGGTGGTGGTGAAGAATGGCACATATTTGATTGCAATGACCTATAATTTTCTAGTGTTGGTTGCTGAGGGTCAATGGTGCTTATTGAACTCAAGAAGCTGGTTGATGAAATGATGATGTTTAATCCTCTCTGTTGGATGGACAGCATCCTGCACCACTCAGGTGGAAACGCGTTGCAAGCCCGACAAATCGCCTGATTCAAATCATTTCAAATTCGTTGTTGGCAGTTTTCTGAACGTTCCTTAGTTGTCACTAGCTGCTAGTCACTAGCTTATACTGGCTGTGTTTAAGGATTTGTATGGCCACTGGTGTGTCACCACCAGGATCACCACTGGCACCACCACTGGTGTCACCTTACAATTTCCAGTGCTGAGTTGGTTGCCAGGTGCCAAGTTGATGGCCCTGAAATTTCTGGACGGCTCTGGAGCCGGCCGGACCTCGGATGCCGTGAAGTCGATGAACTATGCCGTGGCAATGGGAGCGAAGATGCCTGGCCGACTGGGAGGGGTTGGGCCAGTGCTTGGATTTTTTTTGGGTCATTTTTTTGGGCCAAAAATCGTGGTGAACCCAAGGTTCGAACAAGGTTAGAGCTAGTGACTCAGTAGTTAAAGCAAGGCTAAGAGTGCTTGGTTGATGGTAAGGATGGCCAAGGTTCTATTCTTGTTATGATGTTAGTTGATGGTAAGGATGGCCACCAATATATTTTGTTTTTTCCCCGAACGTCGGAACCATGGGGGGTTTTCATGGTCAGTACTAGCGTTTGCATCGGCTAGGCATGGCTAATAATGGCTATATGTGGCAACCATGGACTATCGTGGTAAATGCAAAGGGATGAAATTGAGAGATCTATTCTATTAGCCACATCTTACCAGAAACCGCCGATGACTTGGCAAGGGGCGCTGGGGCGCAGGGAAGGATCTCATTCTGGTTGAAGCCTGGCCTAGCGAAACCCTTCGCTATGGGTGGCCGAGACGAGGTTCCATGGTTGACGAGCTCATGTTGCGCCACCCATGAATGGATGCTACAGGGCTATAGCAACGGAATCGGATTTGGCTTTGACATGCCCAGCACTCCCGCAGCAAGCATGCACAGATATATAAACCAATATGAAAACCAATGCTGAAACCAATGATAAACCAAGATCAATCAATTATCTTAGTATTAGTTCAAAGAGAGAGTATTAATTCAAAGAAGTTTGATGTAAATTCATTGAATTTTTTAAACCATTAAAATCAAGAAATAAAGATTTGACTATTCAATTCAAGGTATATAATTATTCACCATTCACGATATAGTGGAGTTTAATTCTTCAAGGTAAAACAAACTCCATAATAGTTGACTTTTTATTCATGATTAAACAATATATGAAGAATAATGTAAACAATATCTTCTAGATACTTATTTCATGCTGAATTATTTGAATACTTTGTACGTTGAAGAATAAAACCTTGATTGAAACTAACATAAACCATACTTAAATCACATAGTTTTCAAGTCATTGATGATAAACAATGGTTGTTTGTATATCATGATTAAACCATTTTTTCTATCTAAATAATCATAGTTTCATTCTTCACTTTGTTTGAACTCCGTTGTTCCTGAGGATCTTAAGCAACTCCTGGGGCGGTGGCGGTTCCAGCAGTGCCCTGCGCGTGGCCATTGAGCGGGCAGAGCATGCGGGCGTGCTGTTCCTGGCGGCAGCGGGCAACGATGGGCTGAACAACGACGAGCTGCCGTCCTACCCGGCCAACTATCCCATGGCCGGGGCATGGCCGGGGGGTGGAACATGTTGGTGGTCAGCAGTCTGGGATGGTAGGGAACAAAGGTGGGCCCCCCAGCAGTTATAAGTTGGGTTATAAGCATTATAACTGGTAGTTGATCCCAGTTAAGTTAGTTATAAACCAAGTTATAAGTGGCCGGGGGCCCACCTTGTAGTCAACAAGTTGGTGGTTGAACCAGTGAAGCATTGTTTTCCGGTCCGTTGAACGAACAGGATTGGAAATTGTGGTTGGTAGTAACAACTATGATTAGCTACGCATGTTGCATATTGGATCCCCAAGCTCGAAAAAAATCAAAGGGGCAAGCCAGAAGCTCGGCCCTTGCGCCAGGCTCGGAACTTTCATTTTCTAATGAATCATGAGTTGCTTGATTTTTCAGCAGGGAAAATCGCCTCGATGGATTGGCCATGCGATTTTGGCCCATTTATGCACCACTTTCAAAGCATCATTCGCTTGGGGAAGCGTGGCATTTCAAGCATCATTTTCTTGGGGAAATCGGGCGCTTTTTATCATCGCCGCAGGAGAACATCATCTCAGTTGGATCCACCACGCAAAATGGCGACCTCTCGCTGTTCTCTTGCCACCTGGCGCGAGCTTTTTTGCAGCTGCGGAGCTTTGATCAGCCACCCTGGACACATTGATCATTGTATCTGGTGGTTTGGAAGCTACCTTTTAATGGGTGGTGAACACATGGTCAATAGCCGTTTATTGATGTCAATGGCTGGTGAAGGATGCTTCTACTTGTTTTCTCGCAGTCATTTAGTGGGCATGGCGTCAGCGCATCGTTGTTGGGCATTGCAGGGGTTGTGAGTAGGTTATCGATAGCAGCCGCCACTGCTACTGACCCAGTTGAGTCTCAAAAAGCTTGGTTTTGTTTGTAGAGGGGTTATTGATCTAGGATCTATCTGACTATTTGATTTGTATGGAACTATGATGATTTGTAATACGTCATGAAATTATGCCGATCAAAGACTCAAAGGTGATTGCGCGGGATTTGATTTCGGTCCCATTGCTCGACAGATTCCTGGGCATTGACAATCGTATGCAATTGCGCGGTGATACCCACTGTATATGAACCGCCAGGAAGCCACAGTAAGCCATAAGCCATACAAAACCCTTTTTTAACATGATTGACCGTGATTCGTGTGTCTTACCAAGGATTCATCTTGACTTAATTACCATATCAACGACCTACCATCAACCATCTACCAACCAATATGAACCAATTCCCAACCATCTTTAGAACCTACCAACCATCTATAAGATCTACCAGCCATCTACCAACTACCCAACCATCAACCATCTAACCAGCAACTGCTTCATTGGATTCAGGTTACGGCAAGAGATCCGTGGATTTGGCTGCCCCGGGCAGCGACATCTACAGCACCGTTCCCAACGGCGCCTACGCTTCACTGAGCGGCACCAGTATGGCCACCCCTCACGTGGCAGGGGTAGCGGCCATGGTGTGGGTGCAACGGCCCGCATTCTCCATGAGAGAGGTGAAGGACCGGCGCATCCAACGGTTGCCCCAGAAAACCACGAATGATGGGATGGGAAAAAGGTGACAGGAAAGCGGTGTTTGTATAGACAAATCATTGAGATTCATTGAGTAGGCAGTGGAAAATGCTCAAAATCTTGAGGGTTCAATGAGATCTTGCATATTTTCCCGGAAAGTTTCACCATGTTTCACCATGTTTCACCATGTTCTACACATTTGGGGCACCTTGGGACCTTAGTTTCCATTGAGGAGATCTTGCTGCGCTCCACCGTCCCCGAGAAGGCCCTGGAGAATGCCTGCGTCACCGGTGGCCGCCTCAACGCGCGGCGTGCCCTGGCCCTGGCGTCGATTTACCCCGCGCCGCGGCCGCCCATCCACGCGCCCAGCGATCTCAGCTTCGTCGATATCAACCCGGCGGTGGGACGGATAGGAGCCGCGGGGGAGCTGATGGGAGCTGCACGGGAGGGGATGGCAGTAGGTGAGAAAAGGTGAGAGAATGTGTGGCGGAATGCGCACGTGAACCACGATGAGCCCGTGTTATATCCCCTTATAAAATTTTGATTCAGGATGGAGACGTGTATGGCAAACCAGTTTTGAACATAGAAAGGCTGAGTCTGAGTCTTCCTTTTGGAAATGTCAACAGCAATTTGATGAGCCCTATTACGGAAGTACCACCAACCACTTGCCACGAATCAATGTTAGATCATGTAGATCTAGATGCATAAACCCTCCAGCTTACCCTCAGTTGCCGGTGATTTATCCCCTCACATCGGTGGTTTCTTCATTTGGAGCTAACATTACAATGACCCAATGCTCCGGTCAAAGCCAGTCTTCAGCTGGAGGCTGCCAGCATCCCCAGCGAGGCTCTAGCTCCATTTCCTCCACCGGTTCCCCCCACTCTTGGAATGTCGAAGATCAGTCCACTTGCGAGAAGATTCCGGAGCAACTCGCAGGCCTTTCGAGATGGTAGAAGATGGTAGGTCTGCCCATCACACGGCAACAAAGATGATGGTAGGGAAGCTGCCCACGGCCCAAGAAATGCCAACGGCAACGCATTGGTAGGGAAGGACATGCAAAAGGCGCACAAATCCACAGTTTCAATGAACACGGCTTTCGTGCCCCTCAACCATCCTAAACATGATCATGCTCAGGTAGTCGGAAATGACTGGGTCATGTTGGGTCCATAATTTTGAGATGCCCCAGCAATCCCAAGCAAAGCTGCTGCGAGACCCTTTGCTGTTTGAAGATTGTGGCCAATGGGACGAAACTACAGTATCAGTCAATCAGCAGCTAGTTGATGTTGGGGCTTGAAAATGCCGACTCGATCGAACCCATCTCGGAAGATCTCCATCTGCCCTTCAGTGGTTCCAAAAACTTTCAAATGGCTTCACGTCCTTTCACTTTGCAGAGACAATCAGGGGAAAAACCAGCAGCTTCAACGGGGACCCTATCACCTCACCCTCGCTCATCCTTCAGGAGGCGATGCTGTCATCACAGCTCCAGAGGATCAGAGCGATGTGGAACACTACAGTTTCTCGTGAGGGGAATGGTGATCCTGGTTTGTCAAGACAGCTCACCTCAAGGGTCTTAGGTTTCCTCTGGTGAAAAGCCAATTGGGCTCTTAGATGCTCTTAGTGTTTCAGGGAAGACGCCAGAGCCGCCTGCCCAGCTGCTGTCCGAGGCGTGCACTTCCTGTCCTCCGCTGGGGTTTTGATGGAGAGAATCGGGAAAGCCAACGTGTCGAACCAGCCATCCATTCGGTTGACCCTGGACAACCTGACGGTTCCGCGCTTTGCGAAGAAGAGACTTGGCTTGCCAAACCCAGGAATTTTCCAGTAGCAGATTTGAAGAGGCTTGCGAAAGGACCAATTTCAACGGGAAAAGTGTCACATTGAGATTTGAAACAATGGGATCCTGGGAACATCTGGGAACATTGGGAACCGTGTCCGACCTGGACAATCTTTTGCACATTGCGGATGCCTTCATGAGCCAACACCCCGCATGCAATTTGGCTCAAGTATGCTCAAGTAGATTTTGGCGCGAGCATGGCTGGCAGATGGTAAGCAATGTCTTGTGTTTTGTGTCGCGCTGGTTCCAGACATGGTGCCTGGAAGAAATGGGTCAGTGGTTTTTGGTACCATTGCCGGTTTCACAGTTGGAATTGTCTTTGGCACTTTGATGGTTTCACGTTACGGAGGTCATACCATTTCGCCCAGGGCCAGGCAGACGACACAGCTACTCAAATCGGTACGCAAAGTTCGGATTGCATAAAGTTCGCTGTGTTCTCGACGCAAAGGAGCGGCTCGGGATTCTTAATTGACGCCTTGAATCACCAGCCAGAAGTTTTTTGTGGGGACGAACTTGTACGAGATTTTTCTCATGAACCGGAAGCAGAAGGTTCAGCAAATTGGATGGATGAAGTTGACCGAATCTTTGATCGGGTTTGCAAAGACGCGCAAAGTCAGGGCAAGAGGATTGCAGGCTTCAAGATTATGTATAGTCACGTGAAAGGGAAACGCCACAAAGTTGATGGCGTAGATTTGCCACGGGAATGGTTCAAACATTGCTTGCAAAAGCGAAATGTGCAAATTTTATTCGGGAAGCGGCAATTCTGACAATGTCTTCAATGAAACTATTGACGCGCAACAAGGAAGCATTTCACCTTGCAAACATAGACACATACCACACTAATCACTAATCACTAATCATTCAACTATCGCGGCAGCAACCATGAACAGTAGCACAAAGCTTTCTTTTGGAAAGAATTCCTTAAAGCAGTTGCAGAAAGAAGAAGGCAAACTATTGGCATGGACAGCTGTTCTCCCTCACCTGGGTTTGCCATGTTACTACGTAAGGTATGAGGACTCAACATCCACAAGCCAGGACGTTTTTTTACATGATGCTGCAATTCCTGGGCATCAAGGATCAGGTTTCATATCCCAAATTCCGAAGTCAACATTGTTTGAGTCGCCATGCATGCTGCGAAGATCGGATCTACAATTTTCAAGACGAAGTCAAACCGCTCATCTGCGGAACGATGTCTGAACGGTCATGTGCTGTGCTCGAGTAGTCCAATTTGGTCTAGGCGGAATGGCAGAACATGCGATTCTTGACGTTCCGGATGAAAGGCAGGTTGGTAGTCCGAGACATCAGTCTGGAATTCCAGTTTGCGCAGAGGAGGAAAAACACACACACACACAGCCACACAGGCTTACATAATATATCTATGCAAGTTATGAAAATAATAACATGTCTAGATTAAGTATAGGGAAAGTACAACTTTTTTTTGGGATAGATTGACGGACATCCCCAGATAATGTCCTCATATCGGTTCCGCGCCTTCTGCTTATTTTCCATCCCGGCTTCGGACTTTGCATCATTTCACGCCGTCGTTTTGAGGGAGGCATGACCACCATTTCGGGTTCCTTGTTGTCTCATTCTTGGCCAATGTTTGATCATCGATGACTTGACGATAAACGACTATAGTTCTGGCATGCTGGCCTCATCATTCTTGGCGCTTGTGAATTCAAAAACCTGGCCAACATACATTTGATCAGCAGATTTTTGCAAAACCAGCCAGGGCCCCCTTGCCTTTCAGCCGCCCCCAGCTCCACCGGAAACCACGCCGCAGCGGTTGAGGATCGCGGCCGTGGCAGTGAACAGCAGCGGCCGCATGGGTGCGGACACCGCAGCGGTCACTTGGAGCTGCAGGGCATGGAACTGCGAGAAATCACCGCGTTGAGCATACAGACATACAGACATAGACGAATCCATAGGTTTGATGATATTGATGATTATATATTTAACTGATGATGATGACTGATGATATTGATGATTATAACTGATGATAACTGATGATGATGACTGATGATATTGATGATGATAGCTGATGATATTGATGATGATGATGATGATGATGATGATGATGATGATGATGATGATGATGACTGATGATATTGGTGATAGCAATAACCAACAATAATGATGATCATAATAAGCATATACCAGACGTTGATAATATTGATGATAACAATACACTTACATGCGATGTGACTGATACATGAGGGAGGCATTTTGTTTTTTTCTTCTGTTTTTCTTTTGGATGTTCAGGCTGATTTAGCTTCTGGTCTCTGGCTACGATAACCACCAAAGTCCCAAACACCACCAGCACGACAACCACCGCTACTGCACGCCAAACCATCGGAAATTTCAGGGAAAACAGCTTCCAGACCACAAAGAAAATTGCCTTCGGTGGCATCCCCAACACCAGGGCGATCTAACAGACCCTTGATTGGAACTTGCTTCTGGAACCTTGATTTGCCAACTGCACCGCCGGAACTTTCCGGAACCTGGGTCTGGCCTTTGCACCGGAACAGGCGGAAGCTTGGGCTGAAGACCCCCCTTGGGGAAAAATCGTTGAGTTTAGAATTAAATCGGAACCCTATACAAAATAGGTGCAACAAAAACAACAAAACCTGAATATGGATGAACAAAGGCATAGCAATGGCAGGCATCATGAGCACACAAAGGCAAAGCAATACTGAAGATAGCGTTTCATGGTGAAACTCTAGGACAATATCGACCACGTGCAGCACTTAAAACAATGAGGTAGATGGACACCTTTGGTGCGGTATGGCAAAAGTAGCTGGTAGCTGCGGATAGGCAGAAAACTTCGGGAGGCCAGGTACTGTATGACTCAGGAATCAGCCAGGTGTAGCAGGAAAGAAGTGGCTTTGTTGGCATACCAGCAACGCTGTGATAGCAGGCCATTTTGCAAACCACAGGGTGCAGCTACTGAGCTAGTGGGGATGCACTTTGTTGTCAGTGATGGGAAACGAAATCCTGAAGAATCCGAAGGCGGTTCATCAAACAGCGGGGGTATGAGCACTGCTTATGATGATATTGAATAATATGCGGCTAGCAAACCAAGAAGGGATAGTTGGAAGCAAGGAACCACCGGGCATACAAGAAATGCATAAGCAGTGTACCCCTGGGTGAAAACATGATCAGAAATGAACTGTTGGAGATAGCAAATGAACACCTTGAGCTGTTGATGCTGTCCTTGCGGGTATCAGGTCCTGGATATTGAAGACTATGGCGTGCCACAGGAGCTGCTGGATCTGACGGCTGTAACCAGTTTCGGGTGGATGGTTTTTGTGTGATCGAGTGTTTGCTCAGATTATGAATAATGTCGATAATGTAACTCGTTCATATGTGGTTGGTGCTTGCAATCTGGTGGATGAGGCAGGTTCAATTTTGCTTCAAGAATTGGTGAGCAGTTGTTTTTGATAGGGGACGGCTCATCTGACGATCTAGCTACTGTACTAATCTGTAGGCATGGTCAACCGGCGCAGCTGCAAAGATTCCACAAAACAACAAAGGTCGCGGCTTAACTAGGTTTCTTGATGGTGGTTCATATGCAACAGGCCGTTCACAACAAGTTCACAAGTGCACCATGAAGAGTAGAAGGGCTAGGCCAGCCAGAGATCTTGACTGGTTTCAATCCGACCAACGGCAATCAGGATTCTTAGTTGAAATATTCGTCCAATTTTGTTTTTGTTCGGGGGGGCTAGGCACCAACAAATTAACAAGCGCAATCGTGAGCAAAGATTTCTTTTTTGAGGATAGTCGTGGAGGTGCCTGAGACACAAGTTAAGGTCTTCCAAGATGAGTTTTCCCATGCGAGGTGCCAGAACTGATCATGTGTTCAAATCGCAGCGGATGAAGTCATGGTTTGTTGTGAGAAATTGTTCAAGCCACGAACGTTTTCAGCAAAGGTGCCCCTTCTTCCCGTACATGGGTTCCTTTAAGCTAGTTCAAGCCAGTTAGTTAGTGTAGCAGTGTAGTGAATAGTAATCAATTACTTATTTCAATCTACTGCACTAAGCTCTAAATTGTTATTATTGGATTCCTTAGTTACTGACTTGCTAAACTTAGTTTAAAACCACTACAGTTAATTGATAGTCACATACTTAATGACAGTAAATCAGCTGAACTATCTCGAAGTTTAGCCATTAGCTACTGAGAAGCCCTCACCAAAAAACTACGAATTATATACTTTGTTCTAATTACTTTTGCTACTGGAAATTCTGTCCACTGATAGTTTTACCTATCGACGACAATTACCACAGCAATTGGATTTACCTAGTTACAATTACTTCTTCTACTATTCACAATTGGCTATTTAGTAGTCTGCAACTTATTTAGTACTATAATTGCTACTAATGACTTCTTAGTTTGATAATTTGGATCTCCTAAGCTTATTATTCAAGGTACACTTACTGGTCACTTCGGCCGCTGCAAATCATCTGAGGTTAATGAATCATCACTTATATAGGTCAACTGCTATTTGACATCCAGCACTAATTAACGAAGGCTAGTAATGAAATCATAACTAGTACTACTGACTTGCTTAGTCGTATCCATTTATGACTTTGTTTTGGCCATATATATTTATACATTTACACGTACAAATCTAGTAGCTACTATCATTCTACTTCCTACTACTCATATCGTTTACTACTAAAAAAAGCATCTAACCTAATTTTCTATCATGATAGATGACTACTGTTAACTACTATGTAACTCCTATCAATTACAAATGATCTACTATGATCACGAATTCACTACTAATTAATCATTATGAGCTACCAATCAACTATTAATTGGCCACTAATTAGTCAACACTAATCAACCATGAATTCACCAGCATTCGACCATCGAATTAACTGGTAATCGACCACTAATTAACTCCTATCAGCCACCAATTACCTACTCTACATCCATGTTTGTCAATATTTTCCGATATTTTCTCAAATTTTCAATATTTTTTCATCAATTTCCCACGTTTTCCCATGGTTTGCTTACGTTTTCCCATGATTTTCTCACATTTTCCTGGTCCACGAAGCGCTTGGGCGAAGCGCGGAAGCGCTTCCACCGGTGGCCGCAGGACGGCCCCCACGGCGTGCGCTTCGTGGGCGACGCCGACGTGCGCGGCGCGTTTCTGCGCGGCGAGGTCAAAGTCCAGCGCGCCAACGACGAAGCGACAGCCCCTCCGCGGCGGCAAAGAACCAGCAAATCTGGGTGGATTAACCAAGTTATTAATAGGGGATAATAAGCATAGATTAATGTTGGTTTAAGCAATGGTGAAAATTGGCTATGGGTCAATATTAATCAACCAACTAATGGTGGATAATAACCAACAATAATAGGGAAAACAATGGTTAACAGTGGGGGAACCAATGGTTGGGGATTAAGCAGGGGATTCACCAGGTTATTTGCCAACCATTAAGGGGATAATTGCCAACAATAACCTGGTCAATGATTAATAATGGCTAATGTGTTGATAATAAGGTTTTGCTTTAGCCGGAAGTATAAAAGTTTTTTCAATGACGTATAGTGATATTATATTTTCCCCTAGTATTAAATCCAACATGTTTAAAACATCATAATTCATAGTTATGTTATCTATCACTGGATTTTTAGATATGTATATATTCTGAAACTACAGCACATTATAATAGGGAAGTAGTGGATACAATCTAAAAATGTAATTATTTGTGTTACATTAGATACATTTTGCAATGACATTGAAACAGTTCATAACTACGGATGATATTATGTACTATCAGTGAATAGTTTGTATGTTTTTAGTTAAACTTCTAGTGGCACATCAATAAGTTATATTATGGGTGTACTATAAAACTAATAACAGGGTGAAATAGATTTAGGTACAACCATGTCACCTCATAGAGGGGTTATAGGGTTTGTTTCCAGAGGGATTACATGCCAGGAGGTCTAGGGTGAAATGGAACACTATTTAGTGATCATATTAGTGAGTAAATTGGTTAAACATGGACAAAGAACCAACACTAATAGGGCTGTGATGGCTAATCATGGTTAGTGATAGGGGACAAAAAGCAACAATAGTGGTTGAACAACTGCTGGTTGGCTGTTTGATTCACATTTTTCATTTTCCCACTATTGACAGATGGTTGGTTGGTTGACAAGCTAATTTTCATAAGGGTTGAAACCAGTAGCCAGATTAAGTATACAACTGAAAGCAGGGTGAAATAAAGCATGTAGAACTCAATAACTGAGTATAACTCATATAGCTAAGAACATTCCTATATAAACACAGCATAGGTGAAACTCATGTTCCTATGTTGGCAAAGCACAACTAATCTTTTAACTAAGTGTAGCGAATGTACAGTCTGGCAGATAACGCGTGCAAGCATATGTATAGTCTGGCTTTGGTAAACAATCATGATGCAAACGCACCAGAACTTATGTATACCTAATAATACATAATTTTGTCAAAATAATTATTGGGTGGGTTTCTGATACTGGTATAGCCTTACCAGGTTACGCGATCAGTGTTTTTTAAACTCAATGATGCCAATGTTTTTTATGATTAGACATGATCATACTTGTACACTTTGATTGGGTGAACAGTGAGACCGCAACCCCGCAATTTGGCCTTGGAACATTCAGGAAAATGGAGGAAAGTGGAGTTGAGCATGGAAGTATTGAGTTAGTTGCCGGTCAAGTTAGTTTAGTAAAGGAAGTGTGATTTAGTTCAGTGAAGAAAATCGCAAGGACAATTGAAAGAAGCTTTATCCATTGAAGACCCACTCATCATGCAGTAGCTAGTATCTAACCATCAAGCTTGGTTTCATGATATGACCCCATGATCGCTATGAGAGTAGTTGGAATGATGGTCAAGCGTGATTGATGATGGTCATAGTGATGCAGTTCAATGATTGGCTGATTGTTGGCTGCGGTCAATGAGATGATCCAATGGCGTGGCTAAGTCAGTGGTATGGAATGATGGTTGCGGTGTTTGAAAAAACCTGTGGTAAGTGATGGCTTGAAGTTTGTAAAAGAGGGTGACCATGTCCAGATGTCTCCGGTGACAATTTCATGGTTCAAGCCATCACTCTGTGGCATAGCTCCCCCCAGAGGCTTTGACTTCAAATTTTCCGTCGCAGCGGTTGAGGTCAGTCACTACAATGTCTACTGGCAACAGGGCTGGCAGAAAAGCTTGGTGGGATCTGTTCCAGCCATTGGCTTTCTGGCCACTCGATGCACAGGCGATTGTGCCTTGCTGAACACCACCTATGAGGACGGCCAACCGCGGACGAACTTCCTGCTTTTAAAGCTGCTTCGCGCATTCTGCCAGCAAAGGCTCCCCCCTTTGGTAGATACCCATGTCACGTCACCATATTCGCAAGAAATGATTGCAGAGGCTAGTTTGAAGATTAAACTGCCCAATGCGCTATCAAAGATCCTGGCGGGGGTCGTGGCTAGCGCGGCAAATTTGACTCGATGGGTGCTGCAAGGTAGGGCCGGGTGAGTAACACTGGCCCTTTGTATGTGCAGGACCCACATGATACGACGAGTGTTTGGGCCCACTGATGCCGTATTCACCATTACCATGGACCGTTGCACACAACATAAACGTCGTCAGTTGGTCTTCGCACAGTATTAACATTGCTTGGTTTGTATTGCTTTCCCCAAGCAGGTTTACCTGTAAGGGGTTCTTCATCCTTTGAAAGGGGTGCTTGGAATGCATGATTTTGCTTCTGTCTCCGGGCTTGCATTCCTCTCTGTCTCCCACTTGCTGATGCGTTGCAAGGCATCACGTCAGACTTGTCAACCATTTTTCTTCCATTTGTCTCCCACTTGTTTTCCACTTGCTGATGCCTTGGGCTGCATGGTGCCAGACTTGTCTCCCACTTGTTTTGCACTTTCTGATGCCTTGGACCGTATCCTATTCTGCTAGGGGGTGACTTGCACAACAGCAAACATGATGGCTTTTAGTTCCTAACTTGGCATTGTAACAACCTGCTTGGGGCCAAAGTTGGTATGAATTATCAATTCCTACAAGGATGATTACGCAAGAAATAATTTGGAAACAATATTCTTAGCCATGTTTCATAGCTCCTATTATTCATAGCTCCTATTATTGACTCATTGGCCATTATCAGCAACAAAAACATCGTGGTCATCACCCTCTCGTTTTCAACAATTTGTGTATCTGACGCCGCTGGTAGCTTGCACCCAACTGGCAACGGCTAGCATTACTCGCTGCGCACGGCCAGCATGTATAGATCGATGCGAATATGTCTGGGTCATGGTGAATTTTTGTTTCGTGATGATGAAATGATGGTTTAGTGATAGTTATAGTCTGGTAATCGTATGTTATGATTATGAGCTAGTTATGGCTTGACATCCCGACTTATTGATGGCCCACACTGGCTGATAATGGTGGCAACACCAATGATGATCATTAAGTAGACAAAAAGTAGGGAATAATGACTGGTTGGTGGGGCTTTCAATCATTTTGTATTTCCTCCACTATTCGAGATAATTAGTCGGTTGACTAAAATTCTTGGGATGGCGAAAGTAACCACCAACCAGTTGACAATGACTCCGAATAGTATGGTGAAATTTGGATGTGGCTCGTAGCTTTAGGGATCCCACATATCCAACTTCATGATCCATGGTTGCTTGGTCAAGTCATGGTCCTAGTTATCGCTATCCATCGTTATTTACCATTGTGATCCATCAACGAGTCGGATTTCCCATTACAATCTCTACCCGAAACGCCTGCCTTTGTGACCGCAAAACAGCGAACATGATAGCCCACAAATTTAGACAATTGAGCCTCCTGTGCTCTGGTCATTATTGGTGGTCATCGACCACAATAAGTGAGCACGATGCTGGTCCATGATAGTAGTACTAATCATCCTGAACCACGAGCAACCGGAACTTTTCATATTATGATATGAATGCCAGTCATTGATCACAACTAACCATGATCATTGCTTTTATGTATCATTTTCAATCTAGCAGTAGCCAAAATAAATCAAAACAGCAATCACAATTACAAAATGATCAATCATTAGTTTGCTGAACCTATTTTTGGGTCGTTCAGCAGCAAATCAGTCGTGACAATTTCACGCCTCTCACCAACCATCGCTCACCACCAGTGGCCCTGCAAGCACCAACCACGGCTCGTGTTGAAGTCAGGACGGCGTGCAAAGGTATCACAGAGATGCCTATGGCAACAATGAATTGGCGGTGATCAGCTTCAGTGGCCCTGCCAAGGCTGGAGACGCCCGGGATGACCGAGTGGTTGGTTGGATTCGCTTTGCCGGTGATTGTCCCCTATTGATCTCCATTATGAAGCATAATCTTGAAAAGATCACCAGCATTGCTTATAACATCTAGGTAGATAGATAGATAGGAAGACAGATAGATAGATAGATAGATAGATAGATAGATAGATAGATCTATATATCATATATATGATCTATTTGGCTTGGCTTGCTGGCCATGAGGGCTGATGCGGTGCATCAAACATCATGGCCATCAATGGTACCGTCTTGGCATGTCCGGTGCCCCAAAGGATCTACAGCACAACGGGCTACAGCCCATGGTAGTTGGTTGAAGCTGCAAGCTTTTCTGCGGCGCTGCCAAGTCATATTCAGCGCACACTTCTATCATTATTTTTTGGATGGTTTTAGGTTTGTTGGATGTACCACGTTGAAATTCAAGTTTCAGCTGGGGATCTAGAAGCCACGCAGCTAGGACTACAACCAACCTAAACCATGAAAAATCACCATCATCAACTCAGCCACTTCGGTAGACTGCTGCAGCTGGGCCGGGCTCAGCTTGCAGTAGCCATGGGGAACCATGATCAGCCACAGCCATGATGAACCAATCTTAATGCTTGGTAGCTACCGTTCAAGCAAGCACCAATGCTGCTTGAACTAGGATTGATAACAACTCATAGTGGATACCACTGGACACTACCACCATTGTTTCTGTTTGGTTATCGAATAAGACCCGTTGTTCACAGGATGGCCATTAATCACCAACTGCTCATCACCGACCGTTAATCACCAACCATAAATCACCAGCCATCAATTAGATATAATCATGAATTGATTATCATTGATTACCAGTTGATAATCATGAATTATGACTAATTCTCATTAATTACCAAAATCGATTAGCGACTGTTGATCAACAATCATTAGTTAAGAATCATCAAACACCATCCGCGAAGAATCATCCACGCGATCCATCCTCTTGCTTTTAGACTCACGGCAGATTGCCACCGGCGCCAACTCCTTTCAGGTGAAAATCACCAAGTTTCTGACCGAGAGCTTCTTGGAATGCCAGTTCCTGTAGGTCAGCAGGTGCTGTCAGAAATATTTTGAGTCCACGAAGCTGGAAGTAGAAAATCCATGAACAACATTCCAGTTTGTATTATACATATACTTTTATTTACTGTATAATTACTCAAGGGGAAAAATGTTGTTTAGTTACCAGCTTAGTTTGCCAGAAAATGCATCGGCAATACTGTCAGGAACGCTGCCAGTAATACTGAGAGCTTAATGATTGTTAATGTTTTTTTCTTCATTTGTTCTTGTTTCTCATTTTTTTGTTCAGTTTTGCTCCTTTGGTGAGGCCCAGCTGTGCTGTTTGTCCGGCGAGCACTAAACCCTTTAATGATTGCCCATCCATGATCATCTAAATGAAAGAGCTATTGCAAGGCTCAAGCATCTGTTGAAAAACAAAGGCGGCAATCCCAATCAATGATTGTTGATTAATGCTTACAAATATGGTCATAATGATTTTTACTTTGATTATTATAGGTGACTAATGGTTATTGGCTAATGATTCTTAATTAAATGGTTAATTAACAACCGCTAATTGCTGACAGCCAAAAAGAAGCTTCTGTAAATGTAGATTTGGCCCTCTCCAGCCAGGAGGACCAAGGTGCAAGTCTCGCAGTCAGCAACGGTGTAACTTCCGTGCAAGGCTGGCTGGTAAATGGTGGTTCAACCACAGCCATGTTCAATAACCACTAGCCGCTTACTGGGTACATCCTAGTGCGCTTGACCACCCCAGATGGATGCGACTGCCGCGCCTCTCAGCTCGTCATTGCTACTGAACGGTTGGATTGATGTGGTGGTTTCTCAAGCCATAGGGCACCACAAAAATGGGGTTGGTTTACTACTAAAGGATTGATATAAAGGATGATTTGGGTGTCATATCCAACTGGTGGTTGCTTGATAGCTAGGGTTACCCCTAAATCATCCAATGCTAATCATTTTTAATCTTGAGAAACCACCAACTCTACTGATTGAATCAAATTGTTGGTGGTGGGTTGTTGTTTGTCTCAGTTGCCGTTTTTTCCTCCTCGCTGGGGTGACAACTTGGAAGCCAGACACGGTGAGAGGAAGCCAGCGGGATCCAGCCAGCGCGCGTTTGATTTTCAACTGTGGCATCACCAGCTCCCATCTCCTTGAAATGATCTCTTACATTGCCGCAGTCAATGCTATGTCTGGGCCCTACTACCCCCAAAGCATAACATCCCTGGCAATATGTGACGAGTCCGGAGGCGTTTGCAAGAAGTTCACTACAGGAAACCCTCGTTTCAACAGTGTTAACCACCAATATTTTGGGGGTTTCCCGTAGATTTCCCATGATTTCCTCAAACATCTCAGGTTACTACGACTATTTGGAGATTGCAGGCACTCGCGTGAGCGGCACGGACGTGCATCTGCCCAAAGTCATCGTGGTGCCTGCCGGGGAACAGACCATCACTTGGCTCAGCGATCACTCCCAGGGCGAAGGTGGCATGCCCGGCTTGTGTGTGTCGTCGCAGGTTGCAAAGGTCACAGTAATTAATGGTCAATAAATATACCTCATGGTTAACAATTAATTTGAAATTGTATACCTATAATGGTTAATGTTTATTAGCCATACTGATATGATTGATTAATGGTTAATCATGTCCATCGTTGAATGAGGTTGCGGCGTTGATAGTGGTCCTTCTCCCCGCTCTAACCCACCATTTTTTGCAGGGGACAAACTCGCAACATCGGTTTTGTCGTTCCACCTCAAGACCCAGCTGTGCAACTTAGTGTGCGCTTGTGACAGTGCATCTATAGGTAAATAAACGTGGTGCAATGTCCCATGAGAGAACTATGTGACCGGTAGCTAGTTGATTATTTACCATTCCTCAGCATTCCTGACCACTGCTATTAGCCAAGCTACAAACGAAGCTATAGACCACGATTCACTGCTAAATTCACCATGATTTTGCCTCATAACTATAAATTCACATGATTCCTAGTTCTTAACCATGACGCCTATCAACAACAAACGCAGGGATGTGAGCCATCAGTGGCCGAAAATTTTTGTGTTCGACCTCGATCATGACTTGCAGGTGGCTGGACCTTCGACTTGCTTCAGGAGGGGCTGGAAGCCTCCTTCCAACTGCCTGAAGTACGTGCACAGGGAGGTCCTACCAAGGTGCCCGCTTCCTGGGGCCTAGCACTGAGACCTATAAGGAATATTAAAGTTTTTCTGTTCTCCAAGTGATTTAGTTTTTCTGTTGGAGAACACTGGTTTTGATGGTTCTCATGGTTCCCCGAGTCGAGTGGTTTTTGAAGTGGTTTGGTTTTCCTGGACCCATCATTTTTTGAAGCTTGGTGGGTACCGTCCTTTGCTGGATGTGCCGATGACAAGGCGGTCCTGACATCTTTGTCCCAACACAGGAGTGGGTAGGCACTTGGATTCACAGCACTGAGTTCCACCTGTGAGGGTCCGCCAGGTTCACCTGCTGCCCTGCGCAGGTGGACGTGGTGGCCGCCTATGGCAAGACGGAGCTGTGGCAAGCGGCGCTGTCCTGCGACGTGAGCGACTTCGACTCCAAGAACATGGCGCCCTCAGAGGCCTTCCTGCCCACCAAGGTGCGCTTGCGCCACGCCATGACGTGTCCGACTCCTCCGTGGTCAACCATGGCATACCATGACTCCCGGGTAGCCAGTTGTAGTACCACTGATCACCAACGGTAGCTTCCTCAAGGGCTAGCCAGGTGTGGTGGCGTTGGTGTGCCAGGCTTACCCCGACAACAAAAGGAGATACAAGTGCATGTGCTGTGACATGTGACGAGGCTATGACCATGAAGATTCATCCCGGCTGTTTCGCCTTTGGTGCCCCCAAGTTTTGCCATGGTTGTTAACCACCTCCTAAGTGGGATGATCGTGCATGATTGTTCAAGTGGCTTGCTATGAAACGTGAACTAGGGTATGGAAAGTGGTGACCAAGAAACGTGAGAAATTTTCCTTCAGAAAGGTCAGAAAGGGAGGATTGAACATAGCTCATCCAAGACTTGGATGGCTGCGGCTGCGGCCAACCTGAAAAATACGATGCCACAGAGAGACATTCGGTGGGTGCGGGTGGGTGCGGCAGAATGAAATTTGCTGGCAGGTTCAAGCTTTTTACGCATGCAGCTAGTGGAACTTCGGCAACGATGAATCGTTGAATGAGTAGGAGGTTGACATCGATGTGAAGCAATGATTGGATACCTTCTTTTCCTTCCCGGATTCCGGCGGCAGTCGTTTGATCCCTGAGCAAACTCCTCCGGTTTCCATGGCCTAAACATCCCCGCAGCATCCAAGTGCAGGTGGAATTTCCAGATGAGCACGTTGATGAAGGCATGCTGAGTGGCACTATGACACTGCACTTACCAAAGGTTGAGAATGTCAAGAGTGGCTTGGTGAACACAAAGGAGGGACCTCAGCGCTCAAGTGAGCATCTTATGGTAGGATGGCCAATCATATGGTGAAGCAACCAGTGATAACCAATGAGAATCGGAATCATTCACCATGAGCCATGATTAACAGCCATAAATGACAAGCACGAACCAACCTAGCAATTAGCAGGTGGTGAGACAACCAGGTCTTGAATCGCTGCAAGATGGGCCCCGCCCATCACCAACTTATCATGCACACAGGTAGTTAGTTGGGAGGACGAAGCGATGGGTGAGCTTTGCTCACATGAGCTTTGAAGCCCCGCATAGGGGTTTAGGGTGGGCCCCACCGTATCGGCAGCGGAAATCCTCAAATGAGGGGTTACTTCGCCCGTCTTCAATCCCACAGATTCCTTCGAAAAGGCGAATCATGCCACATGTTCAGCTTGGCTTCGCTTGGCTGATCTAGCTGCCAAACCACCCCCCAAACCATCGGCCATGGTGCCCCAGGTGTGGTGAACTCATACGTGGTCTATTTCGCTGACCAGCAGAAGCAGCAACTGGGGAGCGAGTGGCACTTGCCGCTCCAAGGTCAGCAGATCACGGTGATTCAAATTATTCGGAGATGAGGTGGTTTGAGTGCCATTTTTTCCATGGTCACTGGTGGTTAATAATGGTTTACAGTAGGAGGCAGAAAAAGAGAGAGAGAGAAACTAACAATAATGGTTCGACAACTACCTGGTTGGTGGTTTGATCGGCATTTTACTGTTTTTCCTAATCATTATTAGCCCATATTAGCACATGGTTGGTTAACTAATATTTTGCAACCACCAACCAGAAGATGTAAAAATTACACGGTAAACCATGGTACTTCAGACGTAAAACCATAGCACCTGCGGAACAATCACAGAAGATATCCCAAGGCACGGGAGAACGAAATAGAACGAACCTACAAACGGCAAAAGTTTGACTGTTCCCTTTTCAAGTTACGTTTATGCGTGAAGAGAAGAGACACCTCGTTTGGACACACAACGACGAGGGTATAAAAGCAGCAACGAACGAAAGATGACCTCAGCAAGGCACGGATTGTTAGACTTGGTTTGAGCACTGGTGATCTCCCACCAGGGTTTCCGCTCGATACAGTGTTCAGACCGGGCTGAGGACACCCCTCGAATGTGTGGCTTTCTATTCGTTTATCTTCAACTGCAAGTTGTGAATGACTTGTTGTATAGAACTTGGCAATACCGCCCGTCGCGCACTCATCCTCACAATTTGGGTTGCATGTGTATTTTTTTCGCTGATGGTGGCCATGTCTAGGCAGGTCACAAGATTCGAAGTTTCTCCAACTCCATTGCTTGCGTCCTTGTAGCTATCGACGTCGTCTCGTCAATATTCTCAGACTTATGATGACTGTGAATGATTATCGTCATTTTATCATGGATGTGCCATGTTTTCTGCTGTTATATAGTCTTCTTGTTGCTGCAGTTGTCTTGTTGATCCACATCAGCTCCGCATAGGGTACATACAATACCATTTGACGTACAGCATTATACGAGCTATATCGCTTGTCAAACGACAATGCTGTATGCTGTGCTGTGTGTTCATGTATGCCATTCAAGTACAATCGTCCATATGCACTCCTTTTGCGTGGTATAGATGTGATCCTGCCGCTTATCCGGGCAAACCCTCTGGACGCCCTAGCAAAAAATCGATGTGATAATCTCATAATGGTCGCAATGGGTGATAGTTGTGGATGCTTATGTGCTATATTTTAGCACATTCTAGGCATATAGGTATTAAGTAAGTATCATAGACTATAAAGTTTCAAATTCACATTTGTATGTAAACAGATCCCCCAGTTTAGTCGATACGAGTATCATCCTGGAGTTGATAGAATATCCCCTATGTTCAATACTTAGGTCATTTACCTATTGGAGATGGTCCAATTTGATATTCTGTTTGCTCCAAGTTGACTACAGCATCATGCTATGTATATCTATTCCAGTCAAGAATGCAATATATTATGATTGTGTTCTATCATTGCCACTTAAATCCATATCTAACTTATCCGTTTTATTATTGTATTTCATTGTATATCTATGATTCATTATTCCACTATACCATGAAACATAGATCCACAACTATTCATATATATATATACATATGTATTTCCATCAGTTTATGTTGATTCCTTGGCACAAGAATCTTGGAACTCAGATCCTTTGATGATGCTAGTTACACACACACACACACATATATATATATATCTTAGTTCACACACTTATCTATTCGAATTCTACTGCGGAGAGGTGGTGTCTCCACCCTCCAGCTGCGCGTGGACAACCTGGCGCTGCCGGGCGCGGCCTGGATCCTGGTGGCGGCGGAGAATCACATGGGCCGCGGCCCAGCGATGCGCAGCAGGCTGCTGGATGTGGTGCGCAGCCGCCCGGAGCATGCCGAGTTTACAGGCGCGGCCTCCGCGGAGGTGTGGGCAGAAGTGATATGGAGATACTCCTGGAGAGGATATGCATGTAATGCATGATGATATTTGTGTTTGTTGTTTTTTCTTCTTGTTGATAAAGCTTTATGTCTAGATTATATGACCAGCCACCAGCAGAGATAAGATACGATTGCTAATATGAAGTTTTTGCTGATTTTTGGCTTGGGGTGGAAGCAAGAAGCCCTACAGGTCAAGTTACGTGCTGAGCTGAAAGTTTGCACAGTCGAACCCTCAGCCAACCCGTTCTTGGTTGGTTGCTGAAGTAGTTACAGCACCCACATCAGCTATTTGTTGTGGAATCTTGATCAGGCAGTAGAAACGGGCCATCAGTGATGTTGAGCCAACATCACCGCCAAAGAATGTAAACCGTACGCTTGAGGTATATCGGAAAACTTGGTTGCCGCAAGGCCATCGCTTTCCGTACCATCAGAATTGCTTGGGATGAAAACACGGTGCAATGTGAGGTACTACTAATGATGGGTTTCTCCATCAAATGATCTTCAGGTGCATGTGCAAAGGGCATTTGCGCATATTTTGGGCGACAAGAATCTTAATTACCATCATTTAACATCGACAGGAAATCCACGAGAGTTGGGTCCCCATGTCCTGCGAGCGGGGGGGAATGATGATTGATGCGCGATGCTGTAACGAAAAAGGGGTGTTTGCCCGGGCTATGACACGGCCAATTGCTCACTTTTAGTAATTTTTGTGGCTCCCGGGATGGGTGTTGCTCAAAATGGGGAACCTTCAAAATGGTATAAATGGTTGGTAAAGGATGACTTAGGGGTTCCCCTTAGGGGTTCCCCTTGGGAAACGGCAGATCTTGACCTGGTATGAGTCAATGGGGTGTCGCGAGAAATCGGCCACCCCTTAGATCCGCTTCCGGGAGGCGATGAAGACCCCGTGGAGTTGCAAATTGAAGGTCGGGTGGTCATTACCCCAGCCCGAAACCCAACCAACGTGATCGCCTACAGCGTTTACCTTGCCAATGGTGCTCAGAAGCAGACCCTTTTGGGTCGAGTAGCAACCAATGGTTCTCGGCCTGCGACCTTCAAGCTCCACGCGGCCTACAAGGCTGGTCAAAATCTGCTGGTGGCCCAGAGATTTGCTTTGGTCAGTTTTTTTTACCGCTCCAAACCTTGTAGCGGAAACACGGATACAATGGGTGGTGTATTGCTAAGTGGATCTTCCTTTCTCGAAGTTCTTCTCCTTTTTCTATTCTGTATATTTAACCCATTTTAACCCTTACGGGTTTTCACTGATCCGTTGGGCGTTGTGCCAAGGTAGTGAGTTCCTATACCGACCTGGACATGGATGAAGGAGTGGAAGTCCCAGTGGTGGATTACGTTGAGGCTTACAACGAAGGCTATTCCTGGTACGACTGGGGTGGCTATGGTGGCCACAGACGCCAGCGCCATCCACCGGAGCCGACCCGACCGCAACGGTCGGAGCGAACGCCCCGGCGCTCGCCGTTCCGGGAGTCGTGGATGGACCGACCCAACGTGAAGGACTTCCAGCTGCTGTGGACGGATGAAGCCTTGGGGTCGTTGCCGGTCCTCACGTCAGGACTGGGTCTTGGCACGTGGTGAAGCATGGTGAAGCCATGTGAAACCCAGCAGCTGGCGATTCAAACTGCACCAATTTCAAGGTTGATGGATGTTGAAGTGTGACATGGTGTAGCCTTTTAAAATCATCTTGCTTACCACTAGGGACACATGGTACAAGTTGCATTTCGTTATATCACCTCTTGGACACATCACATACAATGCATGTCAGCTCAGCAGGCGTTGCCTTCAACAAGTCAGTCAATCAGTCAGACCGCGCCCAGAGTTTCACCAGCTTGACACATGTTATATAATGATTTGCGCTGTTGTGTTGGAATGTGATGGAGCGAAGGAAGTGAAGTAAACTCGCCTCGCGTCGCCTCGCGGGTGTCACGTTGCCACCAGTGGAACTTGTAATACCATCATAGACCATACATAGTTCCACTTGTTACTTCTAGAACAAGAAGCTACGCCACAGGCTGTCTAGGATTTGGCTAGTTGATGTCAATATATAAGCGCGCGATCCCCAGTCTTCAACCATCCTGCCATATGCATTTCCAGCCAAAAGCCGGTTGGCCACCCGGTTGCGGGCTGCCAATTTTCGCCATTTCCATAGGCCGTCTTCACCGAGAACATGGCCGCCAAGCAATCTTTTGCATGCTCACCATTCATGGTTTTCTTCGAAATAGAGCTGGAATCCTGGTGGCAGTTTTGAAATTTCTGCCAGCAGTGAAAAGTCTTTTTGCTGTTTGCTGGAACCCATTTTTCCCGGCTCCACAGTTCGGATAGACAGCCGTTTGACTAGTCAAAGCATGGAAGGATTTTGATAGGTGTATAATGGTGTATACGATTCACAGACCCTTCGATCTCTGGGTTCCACATGGGAATTTGTTGATTTTGTTGCGATCTTTTGTAGGGTGATCTGTTTTAAGTCAGCTTTGCAACTGGAAACCGTGAATGTTCACTTAAGTCCTGGACCTGATAAAGGTCTATTGTAATGGATCTCCCGTCACCATTTTTCCCGGTGCTTTGCGGGTAGAACTGTTTTTCTCCGATCTCGGTCCCTGAACTTGACGACCGAACTTGACGCTGGGCTAAGGAGATTCTTCGTTGTTTGTCCCACCAAGTGTGGAACAACGACAAACAATAGCAGAGACTCTTTCAGCTGCCTTGCCGGGAGTTCAAAATGGACAGGCCAGGTCTGGTCGAAGACGTCGTGTTGAACCTGCCCTGTGTGATGGGATGCGACGTTGCAGCCATCGCTGCCAACGTCGCGACGTACATCTGGTTCGCATTGTAACTTAGATGTCCGGTACTAGAAATGTTGAGATCTTGTGCTGAAGTATCCTGTCCTATTCTAGGGGGTGCACGCGCAGCGCTCCAGTCGTCTCAGAGGGCGTGACCTGGGAAAAGAAGTGTGCCCAAGCCATTGTAAAAGCCTAGGTTGAGCACTCACCAAGAAACCAATCTGAAACGTTACTGCACACTTGCGACCGAATTTGGCAACATGTGCATGAACAATGACGAACGTGCTGTCACAACTGGGTAATTGTTTCGCATATTGCTGTGATACTGACTGGATCTCGTTTTCACTGCTCCTCCGAATTGGCAATAAGGCTGAGACTCGGAGTGATCCAAAGTCATTAATCATAGTAAACTTTTTTAAAGCATGTAATCTCTAAAGACCAGCCAAGTTTGTTGAAGAACCACCAGCTACCCACTGTAAGCTTTGCATTGGCTTGCAGCAGGGTCCATGGATCTGCCTTTTCA
This sequence comes from Symbiodinium kawagutii, assembly GCA_009767595.1. Taxonomy (NCBI): domain Eukaryota; class Dinophyceae; order Suessiales; family Symbiodiniaceae; genus Symbiodinium; species Symbiodinium kawagutii. The sequence goes on from VSDK01023317.1 coordinate 40,664, forward strand.
CCTGATTACTTTTATACATTGATCCCCTACTGGCCATGGCTCTTAGCCAGTCTTACTCCGCACAATCGTAAAAAATGGAACACTTTTTTGCCATTCTCTTTAAAGTATGGTTCAGTATGGTTGCTAAGCATCATGAACCACTATCAATCAAACCATGCTTGTCAACCATGATGGTTGTCAATTGCTCTCGGTTGGCCGTTACTACTCGGCCAGGGGTTGGGGCGAATTTGATTTTCAACTACTGCGAAGCATCACCAACAGCTCTTAACCACCGGTACCCATCGATCCTGCTTTGGCGCCCGCTACGAGCCTATTTCATCCCATTATGATACCCGCTATTACCCCCCAAATGTTGACGTTGACATGCAACCATTGAATATCATCAATAATCGTCAATCATCATTGGCAGTCATTCACAGGTACTATGCAGTACCAGTACCCGCCAATATTGTTTAGATGTTTCTTATCACCCCCTCTTGGTGCCGGTTGCAAACCCATGATGAACTCCTTGTTTTCTCATTAGCCCCCCCCTTTCAGGTGTGTCCGACCCATGCCTGGCCCAGTCTTAGTCCATTATGAATCACTCAGCCATGGCTGTATGACCCCCAAATCATCCAAAATTAGTCCTTTTACAGTAAAAACCAACCATTTTGGGGGTTCCCTATTGTGAGAAGCCACCGTATGAGTAATGATCCATTAGTCTTCACCCCTGTGTTGGCATCGATCCTTGACGCCGATGAAGTCGCCAGTTGCCAGGTGAAACTGTCAATGGGCAGGGCTTCTTTTGGAGCCCGGTCGTCTGAGGCGACATATGCCTCAGGAGCGGATCTCGTGATCGATTTCGAAATTCTGCCCCCCCAAAGGGCGACCGCAGAATCAATCCAACTTTTTTTTGACCGACGCTTGGTGAGCGGTGGCGGCTGCAGATACGGGAAGATATGGATGGCGGGTCGGCAGCTGCAACACACCATATGCCAAGAAAGACTGGTTGGATGGGCGGTTCCGAATCAGGGCTGCCAAAGGGGTGCAAGAATGGCGACGACTCGCAGAAACGGGGTGTGTTTGTTGTAAACATTGGTTTGCCACCATTAATCTGATTAAGTTGATCACCATTTGTTCGTCTCTGAGTTGACTTCCCAAGTTGTATATCCATTGGTTTCTGCTGGTGTGGCTGGGCTCAGGTGTCGAGGCGAAGCTGATTCTCCTCAGCCAGGGTGGTGTGGCATCATCACGTTTGGCTTCGGCGCTGGTGGAGCGGAACGGTCAAATCACCGTGGGGGAACCGCAGCAAGTGGCACCGCGGGGGCAGGGGCACGGGCACGTCCGACGCCTCGAGCAATCAGAAAACGTGGCACCGAGTTCGTCGAAGGCACATGGAGTACAGCTGCATGGCTGCAGGAGGCTGCCCGGAGGTTGCCCGGAGGTTGCCCATTGTGGTGCTGTTGCCACGGGTCCCAAATGTTTGCGGGTCTCATCCAGGTGGGAGCCCTCGGAGGATGGTAGAGGTTCACAAGCTATAGATCTTGATATATCTCATTGATATCTCACTGTATAATTGCCATATTTGGCAGTCCTATGCAGTCCTGGTAGTTTTTCGACTCTGCAAAGTAGGGCGAAGCTTTCGGAAGCCCAGCAGCCAAAACTTGGGTGGCCCACGGCTGGAATTCACAGCAGAGCAGATGCTCCGAGCCAAGGGCACCTGACAAGGTTCTCTTGTTGATGGTAGCCACACAATGACCGCTGCTTAACAAGGGGATCGGCTGGAAAACAGGTTGATTTCACAAGCCTGGGCAAAAATTGCAAGAACCTTGGAAAAAGAATTCTCTTGACCCCTTGGTCCTTGGTACGTTGAAGTTTTTGGCGCGGAGAATATTGGTTTTATCAAGGATAAGGGCATACATAACCACGACCTCGCCAATCTTGTTACCGAGAGAAAAGTCCAGGCGATTAACTAAATACTCATGCATGCGTGAACACGCACATGTATGTGAAAAAGCCAATGTGCAAAACTAAATGAACAAATCTGTTCATAAATTACTATAGACTGTGTATACGGTGTGTGTACATCATTATCTACTAAACATCTAAATATATGCCTGCACCTCGGCTATGCAACTAATGTGCTGGTAACAGCAATGAGGGCATGTCCCACAAGACCATCCCCACGCACAGGTGCCTCAGGGCTAGGGACCAGGGGCCCATAGAGCCCATTAGGAGTGTGTAGGTGCGTCTCTTTCTCACTGGGTGGTAGTCACCACCAACATTAGGTTCTTAGAGTCTTAGTGTTTTTGGGGATGGATGAACAACATACATCCACCAAGCTTTGTTTCTGTATATCATATAGTCAGATGCTGAAGGTGAGCGATCCGCTGCGAATGTTAGGGGGAAGGCACCCATAAGTTGACGGAGTGGCTCAATGAAGTTGCCAGCCGAAGAGTTGGTTGAGATGGTCAGGCTACCAAGTGCCAGCCATGAAGATAGAGCGAGAGAGTGAGAGATCTGTGAGCCCTCCACTTTCCCACGAGGTATACGTATGAATATGTATGCAAATTGTGAGTCATTGATCTACAGTATAGTTTTATCGTTTACTGCATATGTGCATGTTTGTTCTAAATGTCTCCACATGCTCGTATATCACATGTAGCCTCTTGCCATGGCTTTGCCCACATCTTGTGCAGAGCCAGGCTACCTGTGCTGGCTTGTCTTGGTGTGATTGGCCTGGTTGCCATGACAATGACCCAATGACCTGGTAGAATCACAGTGCTTCTCATGGCCTGTGCTGAACAGTTCGTGGTCCCGCCGACAAATTCTGAGGCGGTGGTGGAATGTGATCAATTCAGACAATTTCGACCCCTGGGATTGGTTCGGCAGTTGATTCGGCTCAAGTCTTGGAAGTCGGGGCATCATCGAAATATATGCCAGTTATGAAATATGTAATTATATAAGATCTTCCAAAGCTGCCGAAAGTCATAGAAACATTTTCTTGTTGGATAATTTCATGTGGACGTGAAGAATGTTCGAGCCCTTTTGCTGTAGCTTTCCAGAGGCAGATCTCACCAGAAGATCTGACAACACACTGGAAGCATATAGAGCACAGCAAACGTCTGTGGTCGGACCGATGGGGGTAGCGAGACAATTCGCTGCAAGGGCCTTCTCCGCTGCAACGTAGAACGGCCATCCGAACGAGAGTTTGTGTTCCGACGAAATGATGGGACCATGATGGTGCCCAAAAACGTCGATAGAACTCCCGACGCTTCTGGAAATTGATGCAAGACATGGGAGGAAACCCTCATCAAATTCGTTGTAAGATGAAAAACCCAAAAAAGGAAGATCAAAAGCAAAAAAGGAAGGCACCAAAGTCTCGAATGGTGACCAGTGATTGGTCCTGCTCTTTAAGGAACATGTCCCTGTGCCAAAGCCGCAGCAGCGGGGCACCACTGCTTGCCGACGCGGAATTCGCGTCCGCCGAGGACAAACTGCCGGCGACGTCATTTGTAGAGTACCATGTGGCGGAGTCTCCGTGCCCTGCCGTTGTGAAACTTGTGCACTGCTAGAGTCGATGATGAGAAAAAGATGCTGCAGCTGATTTGCGAGCACCGGTGTTTGACGGTTCGTGCAAAGAGAGTCCCAAGTCCTAAGTATTGGTTGAGGTATGTCGAGGTATGGGCACGGGAAACACCTTATGTAGTGTGATAGCTTTGGACAGGTGCAAAGCATCTCTTGATTATTCCTGATCACCTCTTGTTTTTTTCCCTGTTTGTGGGGCCTTCCTTGGATGATTTCGACACTAAGCCCGCAAAGCTCCACCAGTGATACTTAAACAATGTGTCAACATCAGCTTTTGTTCATTTGGCTATGGGTCGAAACCCTGTACCCCTGGTTCGCCATCATTAACCATTGTTTTCCCTATTATTGTTGGTGGAAATCCCCAACTAGCCATTTTTCTTCGGATGTTTCTGTTATTTTTGTCGCCAGAAGTGGTTCATTGTTTTGGATCTCTGTGCCAGCTTCTTCTGCAGCCTTTTCTTTGCTCTTTTCAAAGGTCGGAGCCCCACAGGCCGTGTATAGGGCTTTGGCATGCGACATGTCTATAATTGCATGGGGCATCCATGGGCACCCCGCGGCACCCCAAGCTGAAAATGATCAGAAGTTGGGATGGCTCACTGTTTCAACTTATTCATTCTAGAATTACATGTATTTATACATGCTATCTCGCATTTGTACCTAGAGAATCCTTTACCGCGCGTGCACACATGCATATATAATTGTATTAGAAGATATCCTCTCTTTCTCTCTCTCTCTCTCTCTCTCTCCCTCCTACTGCTTGCTGGACATATTCATATTCAGACGATACCAACCCATCATTTGACCTGGTGCCTCCGTGACCTGGTGAGCTTTCCTGACAGGGATGTTCCCAGGCTCGAGCATTCAATCAGCACAAGTCACCGCCAGCAGCTTAGAAATCGTTGAAGTAGATAGGGTTTACAAAACGAAGCCCGAAATGATAGGTTTCACCATCCAAAACATGGTCATTCCAATGTTGGCTGTCCGCACGTAAGTCATTCGGTCCCAGCTGCATATGATTTAGCTCACTCCTGGGGTAAAAGCCAACAGCATAGCATGGAGCACCCGACTGTGCCATCTGTCCTTCCCTCGTGGCTTCACAGATCCTTTCCTGCATGAAGTGCTGATCATTTTTGAATGTTTTGTACCGTTTCATATCTCAATGGGGTTCGCTTCCCACTTAGTCCAGTGTTGCTGTTGCATGCGATCACTGTGCAGCGCATTCGTTGCATGGCTCACAGCGGTGCGGTCCTTTTTCGGGGAGCCTAAGACAACATTCAAAGACATAACTTTTTGAGTCACGGGACCATCATCCTATGCCCGGGCTTGTTCTTAGATGTTCCGAGCCGTTCCCGATCAATTGACAGTTTTGAAGCCAGGTGATATGGGGTAATGCCAATGCTGCATCCATCCCACTGTGACTCTATCCTTCCCGGCCTGGGCCACCACGCAGCTGGTGACTATCAAAAAGCTGGGGATTTACCATCAAATTTGGGTGAAGCCTCACCCCATCATTGAATCTCCCATGACCTACGGTCATGAGCTGCAAACATCATCGAACCAGAATCAAACTATTGCTTGCCCAGCCATTATGAACGATTATTATTAGTTGCCATCACGGTTAATAATCCATGTAAACCATGCCATCATCAACCATGGTTCAAGTTCATGTGCCCTAGATCTCCCACATTCTCCAAAACCACCTGTTGAAACCGTTGTGTTTGGCTGCCCAGGAGGAGGGGAGCCTTACAGCATCAACTGTGTCATTGTTTCTGTCACGGACTGAACCATCATGAAGCAAAAACCAAGCGATAGTGGTTGAGCTGTTGAACATCAACCGGCTAGCCTTCGGGGTGGTGACACGGAAATAGGAGGAGCGAGGGGGAGCGAGGGAGAGAAAGATACATGCGATAGTGAAAAAACCACAGAAATAGACTAACCAGTATGTATATATATATATATGTGTGTGTGTGTATCATGAGAATCGGACGGCTTGTGAGAACGAATTGCCGGTCTGATATGTGTGGGGGGAAGTTTTTCAATGCTTCCTGCCCCCAGATCAGCTGAACGTCACCTGCCTTAAACATCAAGCTTCAAATGCAACCTATCATTTTGGATCAACCGATGTCATGCCAGGCAGTGAGCCTTTGGCAAGTCATCATTGTGGTTTCCCTCAGAAGTATGCCATAACTTTGCAGCCTTAGGAGGTTGGGGGGCTTTCTGCTGAGACTTTGGCATCATTTGGTCACTTGAAGTTGGGCTGGCAGTTGCCAGATGATCCACAGAATCACATGACCGTCATTGGGTAGACATCCCAACTCGTAAATCATTGGCAGATAAAGATTCTGCGATGCCAGCTGAACCACACGTCCAAGCATATCCAACTGCATAGTTGACCCAGTGCCAACTGTTTGTTTCACTATCCTTAGCTACACATGCAGCTTGCTGTGGTTTTCCAGGCTGGCCCTGCACAGCCTCAGATTCAAAGGTTTGTGCATCTTGTGGCGATCCCCATGTTCAGTCATGATTTAGAAGAAATATTGACTGAGATGTCTTGAGCAAATGTTTTTCTCCATTTTTTCTCGAACAATTCATTTCAAACAGTGAGACTTATTAAATCTTATTGCTTGATATATTGAAAAAAGTCAAGTTCCTTGATTATTAATCAGCCACCCTAAGCATCGCTGGATGGTGGATTCTGCCACACGCCGAAGCCATTCCAAGGCGCCTCCATCCCTGGCCCATCCCAGCGGAGTCATGGTAGCCATGGTTCTGCCAGTGGAGGCGCTAGCCACGATTGGTTGTGACTTTTGGGAAGCCAAGGTGGTCGAAATTTGCAATTTGGTGAACTGGATGATGCTTAATCCAGGGTCTTAACAATGGTTAATGATGGTTTGTCATAGGGGATGATTAGAAACAATGAAACAAACACTGCCTGGTGGTTTGATTAGACATTTTTAATTTCCTAAGTATTTACAAATGGTTGGTTGTTGACTAATATGTTTCGTAGGGGTTGAGTCGCCCAACCACTTGGTGACTGGTTTGAAAAACATCTGATATCAACACTTTCATTCTGAATGTTGTCAAGAACTAGCAGCCAACGTCTAATGACTAGTACTCAGTAGCGATTTGTAATTGACAGAGGCCAGAAACCAACATAAAACCTACAAGAGAGAGAGAGAGAGTGAACAGATGTGAACAGTATGGCTGTATATACAGATTTACATACATACACACACACACACATGTCCTATGGGAACCAGTTGTATACACGTTCACCACCTTGCCGTGCAGTTTTTGGGTTCAAGTTGTCCCCCCAGCAGTGGCCGGCCCCTCGGGGTAGTCACTTGCTGGGGGTAGTGAGCCAAAATGGCATCCAACGATGTCCAGGCCCTTAGGGAGGATTTCCTTCGGGCTGGTGGCGTCGAGGCTGACTTCACCCACCTAGGCCTTGGAGGCTTGTCGCTGGGTGATGACGTCCTGATGGATGGGGCGTTGCGACCGGGTGAGATGAGGAAGTTGGCAATGGAGAAACTTAGACCAGGAAGCCTGGTTGAGTATCATTGCTACAATGATCGAGGACGGGCCCAAGGAACAGCGGTCCTCAAGTTCCTTGGGTGGCTCCAAGAAGGAGAGCTCAAGTTCCGAGCTGAACACCTGGGAGCTTCGGATGGGTACTACGAATGGTGGGCCCAGCGGAATTTGAAGTCCGACAAGGCGGAGTACCACTTCTGTGAGGTGGCACGCAATCGTTGCAGGGCAGGCACGGGCCATCATGCCGTTCACATCTTGCGGTGGAGGACGGTGGGGCCGGTGACTTTGATTGACGGCGGGTACTGTCATGGTCCGGCTCTGGCCCACCTGCGTGGTTTGGTAAATGACCACCTAGCAAGCCAGGCCCCTAGGGGCAGCGCTATGCCTGTGGCTCCCCCGGCGATCCCAGCAAGTGGTCATGGTGGTGGTGTTGGAGGACCACTAACCACGGGGCTGGATGAGGCGGCTGTGGAGCCGGCTGAAGGAGATGACCCACGAATTGGGGACTTCATGAAATTGGCAAAGGCTGCCAAGAGAGCGGTCCCTCCTGCTGTCGGGAAAGCTGAGCCAGCTAAAAGGAGGAAGAGAAATTTTGGGGAGCAACTGGCTGAGAAGGCACAGGTCCAACAAGAACGTGGACGTGCCAAGGAGAAGCCAATTGGGGGAAGCCACAGGAAACGTTCTCGGACCCGTTCAGGGAAGAGACGTTCCAGGGATGAGTACTCCCATGAAGAGTATGAGTACTCAGGATCCTCTGAAGAAGGGTACTCCTCTGATGGAAGCCAAGTTTTTCGCGAAGCCTCGCACCGGGAGGTGGACCTGGTTCGGCTGTCAAAGCAGAACCCAGGTTGCCTGCTGAGGTCGGCCCTCCGAGAGATGAACCGTTACATGGCCGCTCGGGGCGAGGCGTTGTCGGAGGACGTGAATCAGAACAGAGTGGTAAGCTACCTCCACCAGATTCTGCTTCCACAGTACCCAAAGGCCGGGTTGAGGTCTCAGAGAGAGCTAGTTACGCTAGCCACCGCCCTGGACTCGCTGTTGGACGGGAACCTCGGAGGACTGGGCGATTTGTTGGCCCAGAGGTTCAAGGCGATAGAATGCTCACTGGCCTCGGAAGGCAGTTGGCAGGTCGCGAAGCACCACGAGCTGATTCCCACGGTGGCGACTTTGTCTACAAAGGCAGAGATGAGCGAAGCCGCAAAGGCCGAAGCCCGAGCCCTGCGGTTGAAAAAGCAGATGCTCAAGACCTCCAAATAGGGGTTGGGCGGCGGAGGCCCTCAGGCTTCTGCGACGCCAGCCGTGAACGAGAAGAATCAGTGGAAGAAGAAGAAGAAGAGATGGAGTCAGAAGGACCGACCCCGAGTTCATATAGATCCCGCAGCCAAGGTTATACCGGCAGCGCTGGTACAGCCGTCGTTGGCAAGGAGCGCGAGGGAGTTCTTCGAAAGAGAGAGGAAGATCCGAGGACTCCCAGAGTGACGGATCAGGTATCACGAGGGGCAGCCAACCTTGGAGCTCCAGTTCAGAAAGATCGGTCTCCGTCCCCTGTGCGCCGGGTGGATCTGAAGAAGCGCTAGAATGGAAGGAGGTCCGCAAGTTCTGTTACAACTGCTGGAAGTTGGACACCACGAACAAATCCATGTCCCAGATGGCCGTGCTGTTAGTTCAAGTTGTGCACCACTGCCCTGGAGTGATCGGTGACTACTCGTCGAGAGTACTTGAAGCCGCTTCCTCACAAGGAACGGGGGTGGGCTGGAAAGACCTGCTTCCGCTTCCTGTCCCTCCTGAAGTTGCCGAGACCGTGAAAGAAGTGCTGGACTCCGGTGAGCACAAGATCAAGAAAGCAGGGTTGACGGGTGGTGCCGTAAGAAGCTTATATCGCAAGAGAGGCATTGATTGCCTTGTCTACTGCATGGTGGTAAGTCTGAATTGCATGTGGGGAGGCCTACGAAAGGGAACCCGACTGCACCAAGGTGAACCAAAGGCCAATCAAGTAGCAGCCTTGGATCGCTTACAAGCTGCTGCCGCATATGTGATTGACAGCAAAGACGGCCAGGGTGCTATCCCCAGGTCCGCTTCGGAGGATTGGGAAGAGGTTGTGAAGGCGTCCAGGATCAGTTATCATGGGGAGCTGGTTGAGAAAGCTGAGCCACTCGAGGTGGACAGGGTTTTGGCCAGTCTTCCACCCGTTGAGGCCGGTGGATCAGTGGACATCTTGGCGCTATGTGAAGAGCCAGTGCGAAGTCTCCTCATGGACCCCATGAAGTGTGTGTTGCCGGTGGATGAGATTCCGGAGATGATCCCACAGCCCCCGGGTGATGGTCAAACAAGGGGAGTGGGATCGCTTGGCCAAGGAGTTGTATGACCGAGGCATCGTTGAGCCCACCGACACGGTCGCTTCCGTACGAGATCAATGGGTGGCCAATGGGCTCTTCGGAGTGAAGAAATCAGGAAAGGACTTTCCTGACGGTCGCCCAGCACAGCGACTTATCATGGACCTGCGTGCCACTAATGCGGTGATGCGGGTCATCGCTGGAGATATTTCGACCCTGGCCGGAGCAAGTGCATTCACCAACATTGTCTTGGAAGAAGGCAAGCTGATCACACTTTCAGGGGACGACTTGTGTTCCAGCTTTTACCTTTTTCGTTTGCCAGATGCCTGGAAGCCTTTCATGGCATTTGAACGCAAGGTTAGCTGGCGGGTGTTGGGTGTGGACCGTGATGGTGACACTCACGTTTCGGCCTGCGTGCTTCCGATGGGTTTTGCGTCCAGTGTGGGGCTGATGCAACATGTCCATCGGCGGCTGGCCCTCTGGGAACCTGATGCCGGTGGAGGCCTTCCTCCTGAGCAAGAGCTGCGCAAGGATCGTCAGTGGCCATCCTTGGGTGATGAGACACCAGTGTGGTGCCTTTACCTTGACGATAGCACTTTCTTGCGGAAGATGGAGCTCAAGGTTGCGGAGAGCCTTCTTGGTCTCCCGTCACGTGAGCAGGAGAACATGAGACGGGCTTACCAATTCTGGGGGATTCCGTTCAACACCCAGAAGGCAATCAGTGAATGTGAAGAGGCAGAACGTCTGGGAGCTTTTGTTGATGGACGTCGGGGCCGAGTTGGCGTGACTGTCCGTCGACTGCTGGAGTGCATGAGCCTGGGGATTTTTATCCTGGGTCAGGGACAAGTTGGCCAGAAGATGCTGCAAGTGTTCTGCGGCAAGGAAGTCCACACACTTCAGTTTCGTCGCCCCTTGTTTTCAGTGTATGATGAAATCTGGAAACTGATCATGGATCCTTCAGGCGAGCCCTTCCTCAACTACAAGTGTTGCAACGAGATCGTGGCGTCGCTGGCCCTGGCTCCTCTTCGGTTCACCGATTGGCGAGTGGGACTGGACCCCTTTGCCATGGCCAGTGATGCGAGTGAATCTGGCGGTGGTTTTGTCATCGCAAAGCGGCTCACCAAACTGGGTGTCGCTGCAGCTTTGCAGCCTGAGGTTCGCGATGATTCGGTCCACAACGGGATCATTGTCATCGACTTCTTCGCTGGTATTGGTGGCCTGTTGCGAGCGTTGGAAAGAGCTGGATTGAAGTGGGAGCGCCATATCACCATTGAGAAAGATCCAGGATGCCGCAGGCTGATCCGACGTACCTGGCCGGGGGGGTCGGAGTGCAGCGACATCACCAAGTTGACCACCAAGGATCTGATCAAGGAGATTGAGAAGGTCCAAAATCCAAAGCTCGTGATTGCCGGTGGTGGAAGCCCTTGCCAAGGGTTCTCAAAGCTGTCGGCTGCCCGCAAGCACTTTGCTGATGAGCGGTCAAAGCTGTTTTATGACTTCAGTGACTACATGGAAGGCCTGAAAAACTATTGTGGCGATGAGAGCATCGACTTCTTGGGGTTTTGTGAAAACGTGGTCATGGATGAGAAGGACCGCGACGAGATCAGCATGACCCTTGGTTACCGGCCCCATCTGTGTGAAAGCGGTGAGGTCAGCCGAGTTCGGAGGCCCCGCTTCTACTGGCTGGCAGAGGACTTGCCAGCAATGCCGTGGGCTGAGGTGACATCCTTTAGTGATGTGGCGATCCGGGTGAAGCTGTCAGGTCCAATGGAACCTGACGAGCTATGGATGCCAAAGGGCTACAGTTGGACTGGCTCAGGTACAGACCTGCGATTTCCAACTTTCACTCGGCCAATCGTCCGAGACCGGCCTCCATTGGAGCCGGCTGGTCTCAAAAACACCAGTCAGCCTGCACGAGAACGTTGGCGCTTAGACCGTTTTCGGTTTCCGCCATACACGTATGAGGAGCGCTTTTTGGTGGAATCTCCCAAGGGGAACTTGGAAAAGCTACCAGCATCCTCCCGAGAGATCCTGATGGGATTTCTACGACTCAACCGTGAGTTGTTTGCCAAGACCTCCAAGGAGATGGCAGAAGACACTCGCCAATCAGCCATCGGGAATGGGTTCCATACCACTACCTTGGCGTTGTTGCTGGGCAGCCTCCTTTACAAGAAAGGCTACCTGGCCAAGGTGAAGGGACCCGAAGAACTGTTGGGCAGCTTCATCATTGAGTGTGAAGAGCAAGAGGACAGCGATGTGGTTGCCGAGGATGATGACAGCCTCTCAGGCAAACCCTCGCCAATTTCAAATTGGGAGTTTGATGAAACTGCCATGGTTAGCGAAGCTCCCCAACCTGACCTTGCACCCGAGCTTCAAGCAACGGAGCTGATGAGCCGATTGGTGGGCCACTTCCTACGCAAAGTGGAGATCAAAGGCTCTGACATCCGCTTAGACACCGATGTGGTGTTCAAGCCAGGAGCCTGCCCTCGTAGTGCCATTGACCCCGCAAAGTGGGAATGGCGCCATGGACGGGCCTTCAAATGGAGGCAGAGCCAGCATATCAACTTGCTGGAACTCAAGGCCCTTTTGCATGCAATCCAATGGCGCTCTAGGCGCTCTGGTTACCATTCATTCCGGACTATGATTTTGTGCGATTCGCAAGCTGTGATCGCCGTTGTGGCCAAGGGCCGCAGCTCTTCAAAGCAAGTCAACTTCATCCTGCGACGCCTGTGTGCCCTCTGCCTTTCCCTCAACGTCTTCTTGCTGGTGTGTTACGTGGACACGGCTGCGAATCCAGCAGACCGTGCTTCCCGCCTCTTTGACAAGGATGCTGGGGAAGCCGACAAAGCAACAATGGAAAAATGAAAGGCAGGGGCTGGGCAAGTTGCAGGATTTAGTGGTGAAGTCCGGAACGTTACAAAAGTATCGCCTTCAATTCAACAAGTTTCACGACTGGGCCGTCGCCAATCAGCTACCCATTGGGTCCGCTTTGGACATGGATGCCACCGCTGCTCAATACATCGAGGCCCTGTGGGCTGATGGTTTTGGGCGTTCTGAAGCGTCCTACTTCGTAGCAGCATTACAGTTTATGCTGCCTCACCTCAAGCATTCTCTCCCATTGGCATGGCGACTCGTAAAGACTTGGACCCGCCATGAGATGCCTACTCGAGCAGTCCCTTTGGATGCTCCCACGGTGATTTCTTTTGCAAGCCTCTTTTGCCTTTGGGGCGAGCATCGTTTGGGAGCCGGCATCATTGTGGCGTTTGATTTCTTTTTGCGTACTGGCGAACTCTTTACGATTCGCCGCAATCAAGTTGAATTCGCTGGCCGAACTGCCACCGTGCAACTTTTGCAAACCAAGTCTGCTGCTCATCAGATCCACTCCGAGCGGCTTTTGGCCTGGGACCGCATTGCGGTGCAGGCCCTTCACTTCCTGTGCCTGGAACTGCAACCTGGTGACTACTTGCTCACCTCCAGCGCACAGAGGTTTCGCACGTTGTGGCATCGGGCCGTTACTTTCTTCATGCTGAATGAATTCTACATTCAGCCCTATAGCTTGAGACGTGGAGGGGCCACGTCAGCCTTCCGGCGTGGAGCCACTTTTGACCAGTTGATGGTTCGTGGCCGCTGGTCCCATCAACGCACGGCCCGGATCTATTTGGATGAGGCCTTGCAGCAATCAGCCGCATTGACTTTCCCCCCTGCTGCTCTTCGCAGACTTTCTCTGGCTCGCTCCTTGTTCAACGGCTTTGCCATTTAGGGGCGCGTGGATGGGCCGGAGGGAGCTGCAGCAAGGCCGAAGAGCTCGCTGTAGTTTGGGGGTTGTCTTTAGCCAACCTTACTTTTCAGCAAACGCTGGAAGCGGCAAAAAGAGTGCTGCAGGCTTCAGGTGGTGTCAAGTGTATGTCCTATGGGAACCAGTTGTATACACGTTCACCACCTTGCCGTGCAGTTTTTGGGTTCACCCATCCCTCCTCCCCAGCTGCAAGGCCGAAGAGCTCGCTGTAGTTTGGGGGTTGTCTTTAGCCAACCTTACCTTTCAGCAAACGCTGGAAGCGGCAAAAAGAGTGCTGCAGGCTTCAGGTGGTGTCAAGTGTATATATATATAAATATTTGTTTTCTTTACATACATACATACATACATACATACATACATACATACATACATACATACATCCATGTATATATATATAGATTTATAAATATATATACATATACAAGGATAGATTTCAATTTTTGAATATGCGCGCATATGTCGGCCATCCATATTGTGATGGTTAACAGCTGCCCATTGAGCACTGGCAGGAGCCAGGGGTGAAATGATGGCTACCGGGAAGTGGTAAGCTTTTCTTAAAGGCCATGGTGACCCCAGTTTCACTCTTGCTACCTCCAGCTGGTTGTTTCTCAAAATGGGGGAAGCCAGCGGGAAGCCATGGGAAGCCCAACAGTCGTTGGTTTAATTCTATAAATGATCACTATGAAATGATTAGGGGGTACCCGTCTTTTGAGATGGATTGTGGCTGGGGTTCACCGAAAAAAAATCAGCAGACTCTGAACAGAACTGATGACACACCTAACTATTTTCTCAGCCACAGCGAAGGCCGGCACAGATTATTTTTCAAAAGTGCTTGGACCAACAATGATTTTTTGGGAAACAGGTATTCACATGGTACCCACTTGGAGTTTTGAAGAAAGACATCACGTCTCCACAAGATGCCTTTATGCACTCGAAGTTGATCAAGTGACGCCCGGGAGGATACGAATTCACAGTTTCATTTGTGGAACATCCAAGCCATGTGATCGTGTATGAAGATGCGCCAGCGATTTGTTTGTTGGAGCTGCCTGCCACTAGTCAAAAAGCACCCGTGGCGAGCACGATGTGATCTTGATGTGTAATCGCAAGAACTTTGTAGCAAGAAACGGCCAAGACTGGTTCGGAGGGCTCATAGCTGCGGAAACAGCCAGCTCGCCAGGCAGTTATTGATGGACAGCCCGCCTGACAATCATGGTTTCTCGCTTGTGCTACTATTTTCCATTAATTACTTACTTGCTATTGGGCTTTTCAATCTGGCAGCCAAGTGATTTGGATGCAGTTCTCAACAAACGGTCGTGGACGCCACCAACCGCCACTGGCTGATAGTGTCAATGATCGCCCCTTCTTCGGTTGGTGATTTCAACGCTGTTCCTTGTCCAGCTCTATGAGACTCTTCCAGCCCTCTTGACTGGATTTTTCCATCGTAGGATCAACCAGCTTGCTAGCCAGCACTGCTATTGGGTTGATTCTTGAAAACATATGAAAAACACCAGAAGACAACGAGACTCCCATCATTGAGCATTAAAACATGTTGTTCGCAACCCGAAAGTTCAACCACCCCCAGCAAGATAGGTCATCAAATGTCCCATTCCCGACCCCTGTGAAACTATATGTTTCATACATATTTACAATAGGGACCGACCTGGACAAAAGCTTCTACTTGAGGGTCATCAAATGTCCCACCCCCCACAAGCATATGTTCCATAGAAAATTCTATTTGGGAACTACTTGGACAAAAGCTACTATTTAAGGATACGGGTCATTCAATGTCCCATTCCCGCAAAAAACATATGCTGTATGTTGAATCTCCTGTTGGGGGGTGGTCAACGGTCAAGGTTGCAGCGAACACGTTTAAAAGCATGAATTAAACATGCGAGCTTGATTGGATTCCACATTAGTTCATGTTTGTTTAAGATGAAATCTTCAATTCAAAAAAGTGTTGAATCAACAAAAACTAGGAAAATTAATCCTTGTCCCTCATTTTTCCCATTTTTCAGCAAACATCTTCCCTCCTTGGACTTGCTTCCCGTCGTAGGCGCAGGCCGCTGCGGGGCGCCCTGTTTGGCGGCCGGCGCGGCGGGCGCGTTACTTCGAAGCTGGCAGCGAAGAGGCCGTGGGATCGGTGGTGAAGGGTTGTGGCGACCCCTCGTGACAGCAACCAATGGGGATAAACTGTAGCTGGTTATAGCTGCAAAAGTATAGTTGATGATAGCTGGTTATAGCTGGTTATAGGCGGGTATCTCGTTAATGGTTAATCATAGGGGATTTTCAGCAACAAAGGATGATATGGGGGTACCCCTGTTTTGAGAACCGCCCCAAATGGCAAATGCTAGTGATGAATGATGCTGAAAGAATAATCTTTATGACTTCACTGCCATCATTGCTACTAGTTGCTAACCCATGGTGAAACGGATCATGATTGAGTTAGCAACGATGATGGGTCTTCACGAAGAGCGATTGGGGGATGCACCGCGTGATGTCCAAGAGATGGACTTTCTTCCTGGGCTGCCAGGTTTAGTGGTTCAGGGATGTTCAGGGATGTTCAGGGATGTTCAGGGTGCCGACATGGTGGGGATGGGTGTTAAGCACCCAAACCTTGTGGAACCCCTTCAGGATACGCCATGGACATCCCATCTGAGGCGGTCGGGCGCCACGCAGTGCGACGAAGGTCTCTGAGAAGGAGACGTGTGACTGGCAGAAGCTCGAGTCCACCCAGCTGAATATCTGGATGATATAGTGAATATTTCAAGTGAATATTGGAAAATGATAACTGGAATATAGTGAATGGAATATTGGATATGGTTGATATAGTGAATACCATCCAATATAGTGAATATATACAGGTGGAAATATCAACTGGATGATTGCACTAGCAAATGCAGAATTTCCGCCCTTGTTTGTAAGTCAGCAGGCATGACGAAATGAGGTAATTAGAATCTTGAAGCAGCCAGTACAACATCTACAATGATCAAAGGGCGGGATCTGAACACGGCGATGAGCCAAATGAAGGGGACGTAGTTGATGTTCCGAGGCCATGGGGCGGACGATCAGCAGGCGGTACGCACCGATCAACAAGAAGGGAACTCCAATATTGATATAGCGATTTTGTCATGCTTGGCCATGTTTGAGGGAAAAGTGTCTGGATTTGAAGTGCTGAGTGATGCTGGGTGTGTTTGATTGCTTATGTTGATCTCTTTACATGCATCAAACAAATCAACAAGTAGGCAAGACATATTTTTACACCATATTGATATGTGACTGTGTGCTATCAAGTGACCATCTATGCTGGCCTGTTTGCACACAACCGCGTACATGCAACTCAGGATGCAGTTGTTTTCCCCATGTTTGAATGTTGGTTTTCAGCTTGCCAAAAGTGGTGATTGTCCAGTTGCCATCCTTGACCAACATTTACGATAATTACGTTTTGAATGAAAAAACAATGATAAAAAAAAACTAGTTCATAACTAGATATTGGCAACTTGGCGACGCACAGTCAGCAGTTTGTTCCGTCCCGAGGCGAAGTGTTGGAGTTGGCCAACACTGATCTCTGTGCCGTGGATGCGGGCGACCCTCCCATGCCGCTGTTTGGCTGCATTTCGCGGGGGCCTTCAATGCATGTTCTGCACCGTTGTTCGTTCTTTTGCATGCCAATGTCTACATGTATGATTGCGTATAGCCAGGGAATCCGCACGTCATTGTGCAACCTATGGCGGAATCATTTAATGTGTGCACCTTATGGCCAAATAGATCACCTAGTTCCTAATAAGGACTTTTCAATTTTATCTCGATAATTCCAAATCAACGGGAATTGTTTCATAGATAAGTTTGATTAGATTTCATGCTGCAAAAGTAGATCAGATTAAGAAGAATCCTTTCTGTGCTAGGAATTGTTTCGACACAAATTCTATTTGGGTGTTTCTCAAAATAGGGTACCCCCAAGATCATCCAGTTTATGAACCATTTGTAGTAATAAACCATCCGTTGTGGGTTCTTCATTTTAAGACACCGCTATTCGCCACTGGACTGGAAGGGATTTGGGTTCGTTTCCATTAGATGATTATAACGGTTCATCTACAATTAATACAGGACGAGGTTCTACAATGGTATGTGATTAATACTATTGAAAATGCTAATCCTATACTCATCCTATGATATAGTTGGTGTATCATTGATTAATCCTATACTGATCACAGACGATTGATTAATAGAGGATTCGTTTCCAGGGTACCAAGGTATCAAGGAATCCTAAAATATAGTTTGTATACCATGGATTGATCCCATACTAACTATATACTAACCATATACAAGTCCCCTATATTATAGTACATAAACATCCCAAGGTACCAAGGACTTCTGGGTCCCTCGTTTCCAGGGCCCAACTGGATCCGCCAAGGTCGGTGACCGAGGAGGACCAGTTTCGCGCGCCCTCGGAGTTCGATTTGTTGCTGCGCGCCATTCGTTGGGGGCACCCAGAGTTGTTCGCGCAACGTGGCTTGGGAAGTTGGGGGATGTTTGATACAATGTTAGAATTAATATTACTATTATTGTTGTTATTTATATCAAACATTATAATAATTATTATAGAATATTATATAGTATTGTTTGTTATATAGTATTGTTTGATATTGTTGTTATATAGTATTGTTTGATACATTATTATTATTATTACTATTATTGATGTTATTTATACCTATATATATATATATTTACTAATGTTCAATGCTCGAAAGTTGGGGATATTTAACACAGGAAGTCTTATGAACAGATCTTTGTTACTAGTACTCTCGGTATTGTTCTCTTTCTTAAGAGTATTGCCCACTTTCGGATTGATTACTACTGCTTACCAGCAACTTCCAGTTCCATGACTGACCAGCAATGATTTGGATACACGAGCCAGAACTGACAGGTTGGTTGGTCTTGGTGTTGTGGTGGTGCGGGTGATTTGTTTTTGGTGATGGCAATCTTGCGTAATCTGAATACTACGCCAACATGGATTGTAGCCATCATGTGATTACCGAATCATACCATGTTAGACCTCCATCAGCATCATTTCGAAAAGCCCATGCGAACAGGCTGGGCTCTTTGGCATCCATAATCGCGGGTTGATCCCATTATTGTCGGTATGCCGTTATTGATTGGTTCGTATTGGTGCTAGAGCTACAGCGTTGTTTCATGTTGTTCCCAATTCCCGTGCTTAAAACTTTAGTTTTGCTTACAAAGTCCCTTTTATGGATGCACCCATGCATTCAATGGCCTGTAAGAAGCCAACTAGACAGGAGGTACATGGAGTATCAATGGTTGGTCATATTGGTCTTCGTGAACTTTAAGCACCTGCTATATGGTGGCAGTTCCCATGGCCCGTCAAACGGATATTGAGATATTTCAACTATTTTTCTGCGAACTGAGGATGAACAAGCTCTTGGTTGATTGGCAGGAGTTACCCGCACCAATTCAGAAGTCATTTGGCTTAGGAGTTGGTTGGTAAGCATGGTGAGTAACTACCATGCATGGGATGCCACGTAGGCATTGCAGCCATGGTTACTGGAGTTCATCGCACCAAGCATTGCTTCGTGGGACTCGGGTTGCTGGGACTAAGTTTTTTTGTTTGCATCAGGCAACTGCAATGGCAACATCGACAACGGCAGCAACCAGGTTGAGAACACAAAGAACAAGTGGTTGAGAGAGGCAACAAAAAACATATGATGCACAGTAATCCTTGTCTTCCGCCACAATTCTTGGATTGTTTGGCCCTTGTATTGTTCTTTGGTCTTGAATGCCTTTTGTCTTGGAGGATCCTTCAGCAAAACTAAGCCCTGCCAGCGGTTGAATTCTGGGTGGTGTCCGCAGGGATGGGCTTTTCATATGTGGTAGCCTGATGTAGCCTCTTTCCTCAGGCTACTACACGGAGTGCTCCATGTTGCTTCTCAGCCCCTTGGGTGGTAGAGGGGTTGTGGGGTCAGTTTTTGGCCAATTTCTTTGGAAGCCTAAAAAGAAATCACTGGCACTGTGAACAGCTGGGCCGTGCGGCTGTGGGACTGGTGTTCCTTTGGCATGCGCTACCCTGGATATACATCGCCTGATCTATTAGTTTTTCACCGGTTGATGTAGGCAAAGGCTGGGTGATTCCCAAGCAGTATTCCCAAGCAGTCCATTCTAACAACGGAGACTTGCACCCGCAGTCTCGCGGAGCACAATTGAAGATGCAGGTTGCTTCAGCTTCTTCCAGAAATGATGTTTCATGTTGAGTGAGGAGCAGTGTTGAAAATCCGAGTTGGTTGGTACTGATAGGGACTTATTTTAACTGGTTGCGCAGGGAACCCGATTCGAATGTGCAAAGTGTGCAGCATGCCAATTTCGATAATTTGGCGGATTTCACACAAGTTCTTCACAGTCCTCAGCTGGCATTCTTTGACTCTTATTCTGGCACTTTGCCAGGCTATAGATGTTGACTGGACCGTTTCACCCGAGTAATACATACACACGGGTTCAGATTCAGCGGTTTGACTTCTATGGTAGATCTCCGCCTTGCTTCAGCTCTATGGTGTTCTTCTGAGCGTTTCCAGTCGCGGCGTTGAATAGTGGTAGTGTTTCAGTGTCGGTGTTTTGCTGCTTTTTGAGCGCTTGTAATTTGCAGGTGGTTTGCATGGTGGTGTTTTGGTGCTGGTGTTTGGCTGGTGGTTTTCTGGCTTGCTGCTGTTTTTTGGGTGCTGATGATTGGGTGCTGGGGGTGTTCTTCTCTTGGCGTTGTTTGTTGGGTGTTCTCGTGCTGGTTTTTCTGGTTCGTGACTGGCAATGGTTTGCTGGTAATAGGGTTTGCGGGTCTCATAAAAGCTAGCTGCAGCTAGCTCAGGTTGCCGAAGGCACAGGTTATTGATGAGGCTTTGGTTCTGCCGCGCTCACTCGCAGATCCTTCTACAACATCTGTTACTTGTATGGTTCTTTCTGTTTGACCTATCCTGGCCTCAAGTTTTGTGCTCGTGTTCTGGTCCTGGTTTTCTTGGCTGTTTTTTTTTCATGCTGGGGGTGGGGGTGGTTGTGGTGTTTTGGGTTGGTTTTTGGTGGCACTGGTGGTGTTTGGGTTGTAGGCGGCTTCCTCCTTAGAAGCTCCCGCCCACCAGGCGTGCTGGGTACTACATACGCATAAGATCAGGTCATTGGTAAGAGCGGGTCCAAACACGACGAGTTGCTAACTACTATCCACTATCCACTCATATCTTCCAACCATGGATGCTCAATATGAAGAAGCTGCTAGTCCTTTGCCTCAGGTTATGTCCCGGTGTATCTCAGAAGTGCCCTTGCCCCATCTGGACCTTCCAATGAAGGCAAGCCGGGTCAAGCGCTTGTCAAGAGCTGAATTGCCTTGTCGGATTTGTAAAAGCAGTAAGATTGATGATCAAAATCAATTACACTAGTGATTATTGATGGATTGATGGTTACTAATTGGAAAGGTGAATGCTTGTCAATGTTCATGAATTCCAATACCTGATCATAAAGGATAATTAGTACAGGAACGTTCATGCCAAAACGTGCTTCTTGAAAACAGTGATTGCGGGAGGCAGGCAAAAAAGGTTGCACTTTACTCAATCCGATTTTCCCTCTCAAGTGCCTTTTCCGACAAGGAGCTAGGGGGAGGGCAAAGAAGCATGCACCACATCTGGAACCTTATGAGTTTCTTGTTGACGTGCATTCATTTGTGTATGGGCTGACGCCAAGCTAAATGGTTTCGTCGACAGGCCCGTCAAGGTACCATCACTGAAGATGGGGACATTCTTGATTGCGTACAATATTTTAGGTCGGAGTCTTTCTTCTCCAATTTGTCGCCCTCTCGAATTGTGGAACGTAAATTGAAGTTTGGTGGGTTGAAACCTGTTAATTAAGGATGATGATGAGGATGAGGATGAGGATGATGATGATGATGATGATGATGATGAGGATGAGGATGATGATGATGAGGATGAGGATGAGGAGGATGATGATGATGATGATGATGATGATGATGATGAAGAAGAAGAAGAAGAAGAGATGGTGATGGTGGTGTGGTGTGAGTCCTGAGTGCGCGGGGAGGAGGAAGGAGGAGGAAGGATGAGGAAGGATCAGGAAGGAGGAGGGAGGAGGAGGAAGGAGGAGGAAGGAGAACTGGGTTTGGTTTGAGGGATGAATGTGGTTATTACTGCCATTTACTGCCTGTCATCACCATCATTCATGAGCACCGTCACTTGTATACCAATACTTTTCTATCCTTACGATTGTTCAATAGCAAGCGCATTATTTATCTGGACTTATCGTCCAATAGCTCCATCGCGACCAAGGCTCATCATTCCCAACCAGCACGATCATGATCACTTCCTCTATGCCTGCTACATCAGTGGGGCCATGTTAAATGTTTTTCAACCTGTCCCATCCCTCATCAATGTAACAACCATTCCCAACATCTCCCAACTACCAGGTTAGAGAGACTTGGAGTGATGGCGCTGGAGAAAGAGAACTGCCAGGTTCCCATTGCTATCATCACCAAGCACCATGAAAATCCATATCACATCCATTATCCATGACTGTTCACCATTGCTGTCATCACCAACCACCCTTAACATCCATTAGCAACATCCATTAATAACATCCATGAACAACATCCCTTAACAACATCCATTAGCAACAATCACTACCAACATCCCATGACATCCTTGAAGACAAAGCACATGATTCGTTGCTACCAGCCATGCTCGCCCTTGGTGTCGCAGCCGCCCCCAGCCACTGGAAGGAGCACTGGAGTCGCAATGGCGAGAAAGGCGGGACGAGCGACTGCTGCGACCAGTTTAGGGGATCAAAATGGCCTTGGAAGTGGATGGAAGTGGCACCTTCCAAGGCATACCCGTTGGGAAATCTGGAAGTTGAATGCTAATTTTAGTGGGTAAACCGGCTGTGGATGGTGGATTTTCCATGGTTAGCCTACTAGAGGGATCTAGAGGGTAATGTTTTCAACCTTTGCTCTTGATTGTGCGTGATTATATATACATATATATGGCCTTTTTTGATTGTACATAGATGCATGCATACGATTAAGGTTTATAACTGGGCTTCCAGTATTTGCAAGCCTGGACTCTAAACCCATAGAGATAGTAGTTGACCGCCACTTCGCCATTAAAAGCCCAACTTGTGAGCCTCACATAGCAGGTAGTGATGCAGGTATGATACAGGTCTGGGAACGATATATGCGATTTTCGATTTTCCCGGACACAGAAGCACAGTAGGAGCTGAATGTGCAGAGGTGATGCTTGTATGCACGTTGCTATAAGTTTTTTTCCTTTCTACATTCTATGTCATTTTCTACTTTTTCTGAACCCGTTTGGGGTCCTTTGTGCCCCATGCCTTTGATGGTACAAATCTGCACCCCATTTAGAACACCCGCGCAGCCTCACGGACCCATGCAGCGAAACTGTCGTACAGACCGCTCTGATTTTGGGATATTTGGGGGGGGGGGGTATCCCAAGAAAAAACCGTTCAGCGAGCCAAAGCAAAGCAGATGAAGTCCCTGGACAAAGAAAACAGCAGATGGTTTGTGGGGGTCACTGGCCCGGTAGAAGCAGTGATAATTTTCCTTTGAGTCATGCGTGTCCCAACTGAACAGCCAGGGTCCAGCAATCTGGTGCAGTTAGATGACATCTGACCCAGCGTTGTAGTTGACGTACCTAATTAGTGTGTAATTGGCATTGAAAGTGGAATGACATAGCACTGGAAACAGGTACAGTATTTGGTACCGAAAAATGGCACACACACAGGTGTATGTCCGATGGCGATGGAGAGAGAGAGGTGTATGTGAATTGGACCATATGTGTATATACATGCACACATACATATACGTACATATATATATATATATATCTGTGTGTGTTTATCGTATTGTATTGTATCTTTTACTTTTGCACAGTGATTGCGATGCAGCAGTAGGCAGAAGGCAGGAATACCTGGCAGTGAATCCCAGCCATGTAAAAGGCCCAGCTACTGGTCGATTCTGATACGGACTCGTGGAGATGCTGGCCTGGTTGCAAATGATATCATATGATTTTAGCGATATGCCAATGATTAGCCAATGACATGGCATCAATGGATGCCGATGATATAACTAACGATTGAAATTACATAAAATGATATTCCATATCTGAATGGCTAGTGCCTGGCGTGGTGGCCAATGTGCGCATTGCCGATGAAAGATACCACCCAGCTGCACAGCGCAAGCCCAACGAAGCACCCAGCCACCACGGGAGGCACGAAGCCGGTGCCAAGACCATTCGGGATTTGATCAACGAGCTGAAAGGCTTTTATGTGTGCCATGGCGCCACGGGTGCCATGACCCTGTGGGAGGGGTCATCCTGAGCCATCAAGAACCTGAGCCATGGAATCAGACATCATGAAGTCACTGTACCTGGTTGACCAGCTTTGCGGCGGTTCATGAAAGAAATGCTCCCTGTATGCCCTGGGTTTCTGCGGTATCTGCAAGCATCAAAGAAATGGCTGCAGCTCAGGAAAGTTGGGCAGGTCATAGCTACTCGAAGCGATCTCTTTCCGCAAGAGTACTCGCGGCAGTGCGCCTCGATGATCGACTCCGACCCTTGGTGATACAGGAAGAGGTGTGCCTCACCGGCCACGCTGGAAGCGCCCTGGGTACACCGTGGTTTTGGGGCTCGCTGCGTTGTCGGCTGTGCCGTTCATTGTTCAGTCTGGATAGCACTGCTAGTATTCAAAGCCCAATCCCTAGTCGGGTGGATGTCAATGGGTTTTTATAAGTTACTAGTAACTTAGAAGTGCGGAAGGCTGTCAGAATTGGCTGCATTGAACATTTTCATGAATGGATGGTACTGAAGGTACGCAATGCATGTTGTTGCCCTTCTTGACAGAACGACGTCATGTTTCCTCATAAGCTGTTCTAGCTGGTGGTTTGAGACATTTGTCCTCAATACTTGGAATGGTTGATTGATTAGCAAGCATCTTTTTGAGATGGCAAGGGGCCACCAACCCGCTGTTCTTTGCAAATGTTTCAGCTAGGTCTGGCCTTTTCTGAGGTGAATCCGCTACCCTTCGCAGTTGTTCGAAGGGTTGTGGAGGAGGAGCTGCTGGGAGGTTTACCATTGGAAGAGGTGGGCAGAGGAATCCCGTGCTTTTCATCGCCAGGGAGGGTTGTCAATCAATAGGGGCACCTCCCAATTCCCAAGCACCCAAACATGCTAATGTATGATCATTTGAGGGGAAACACCATCGTTTTTAGGGGTGCAAAGGTGCGCAAAGCGTTCATGGATATACCGTATACTGTGTATATACACATCTAATGAATACTGACAGTACACACTTGGTGTGCACTGGGATCAGCGGATTCTTGGGGTGGAAATGATTTGGACAATGCGGTCGGCAACCGTGGGTTTAAACTAGCCCAAGGCCTTGCGTTGCAAGGAAACGTGCCTGAAAGGCATTGGTTGTACAGGGTGGTGCCACAGCAGGTAGCTCCGGGGGCACCAGCCAGTTGAACCCTTTCAGCCACAGAACTCCGGTTGGGCAATGATTCGCGAAATGGTGTTCTGCCATTTTGCACCGGGAAGATGGCGTTTAAACCACTACGAATTATTGCCGTTTGTGATTGGATCCCTGCAATCCAGTTGTGGTCGCAGCAGATTTCTACGGTTGCCAGTTGGGGTGGCAGCAGATTTCTACGGTTGCCAGTTATGAAGTACTGATGCTGCAGTTCTGGTTGTTGCTCATGTCAGGGCTTGGAAAATCACTCGCCACCGGCCACCGGGAGGTCTTCGAAGTGTTTGAAGAGAAACCTTTGGGCAGCGCTTCTATTGCGCAGGTTGTGGAATCCGCGGGGGGGCAGCCCTGCCGAAACGTTTGGAGCCACAGCCAGTTGTTGAATCAGAGATTTCTGTGTAGTCAATCTGGTTGGTGGTTTCAAACATTTTAAATTTTGACTATTTTCCCTAGTAGTTATTTACAACTGGTTGGTTGACAAACATTTTCTTGAAACCACCAACCAGCAATGCATTCATGTAGGGCTTTGCAACCAGCATGAACTGCACCATTGAAGATCGTTGGCGGTTGTTGATTTCTTGCAGGCAGAGCTTCGCCACTGGATAGTTTCACCTTTTGATTGGTTCATCTAGCAAATCAAGTCCAATGGGTGGATTATAGAGGAGATTTAGCGATTTACCAGCTAGCCAGGTAACCCTTAGGCCAAACAATCACCAGCCATCCAGCATCGCCATCCATCACCAACCAACATCATCAACCATCACAACACGAACCACTATAGCCATGATTTTGCCATGTCAGCCCACCATTCTCTAATGATATTTGCTACCGCCATCATCCATGCATTTGTTTGGCATATTGTGTCCTGGAGATCCAAATGTACTTGGCTGGTATGTTCATATCATGCACAGAGGAGACGATCTTTCCAATCTGACTATGCGGCAGTTGGATAGCCATTCCAACCCTGGCCACACGGCCGTGTAGCTAGTAATCCCTCGGCTGTAAACCAATAGGCCAATAGGCTTATGCCATATGCCATACATATCACACATCATAATGTGATTTGTATCTTATGTTCCCCATCATTTTCTTGGATATTGTTCTTGCGTCCTACTATCTAGGTTGGTCAACCAGTCAGGTGTTTCTCAACCTAGGGAACCCCTAAACATGTGAGGTTTATTATACAACAATCGATTAATAATGGATGATCTGGGAGTACCTATTGCATCCTAGTGCTATATGAATATCTAAAAATCATTAATCAACTGAATGACAACTGGAGGTACCGGGTACCCCCAGCTATTAAGAAACCACCACCACTTGGCCATCCCTGGCCATCCGTAGCCAGGTGCACCGTGCCAAGCTGCGCACGGGCCGCGAGGTCGCGGTGAAAGTGCAGCGGCCCAACGTGGAACGGCGCTTGATGAGCGACATCAGCGCAGCGTGGTGGCAGCGAGGGTGGCCATGGCCACCGATGGAGAGCCACACCCAATGCCCAGAGATGTGAAGCCAACAGAGGCGATCAGCTAAGTTAACTAGGGGGTATCCCCTAAAAGCCTTGGTTGTCCATTAAAATGGGAACCCCCCTAGTTGATCAACCAGGCGTTTATTAATCCTGGGTAGCCATTAATGATCACCTCTGTTGGATGAATGACCCTGGTAACAAGTCATGAATTCACAAGTTGAAAAATGTCCCAGTTGATGAAATGACTAGATTAACAAGTTGATTAATCAACTAGGGCCAAACGAAGAGGTGACCCAGAGATTTGAATGAGATGATTTCACCAGATGAGACATCAACAGAGATGACATAAGATGATTTCACCAACAGAGATGACAGAACCGACGGGATAGGATGCAACATGATGCAAGCAACATAGATATGAAGAAAGATCATGTCACAGACAGCCAACAGAGGTGACTCAATTTAGCAAAGATGACAAAACATATCCGGGATGATAAAACATGTAGAGCTGACAGAGGGGTACCTGGACCTAACCGAATCAATTACCAACAGATACAACCAACATATATTAATGAGGTTTGGTGGCTTTTCTAGGCATGCGGATGGGCAAGGCTACAGTGATGAAGTCGAAACGATGGCTTCCAGCGCAGGTGACCATCAAGCAATATAGTAATGGCATGTCATCGTTGCTTAATCATTGATTAGTCCCTTCCCTTAGCGGTTACGCTCCCCAAAAGACCTGGTGATGGTGGAAGCATTCATTGATTTTGGACGGTGGGTTCAAGCTTCGAAGGAGAGGTCTTCAGAACACAATCCCGCGAAAACTTGGAGGTGCCACGCCCCTGGGAAGTGGAACCCAGGAAGGAGAGCAGAATACTATGACATACCATGACTATAGATATCTATACATCAGTTTATGACTATAGATCATCGTTTCCCTGTTGACTATGTCACAATGGCTTCCTCAAACTCCATCCCAACCGCCGGGGGAGTGGTGGTGGTGTCTCCCGGTCGCACATCGCAACAGCCTTGCACTGTTCCGGGCGGCAACAGCTCAGGTCATCAAGACCTTCTCCATGATCACGCGCGAGATTTTCCCGGTGGACTACTACTTGGTGTGCTGCGAACTGGAGGAGTTGCTTGGTGCCGTCAAGGGCAACGGAGGGCAACCAAGGGCAACCGGCTGCCAGGCGGCGATTTTCATCACTCATGGATGACTTGCCCTGAGACCAGAAGTGACACTCCCTGTGAGTCAACTGATGGATTTTGTGTCCAAGTTCAAGTCATTTCACCAAAACCCATGCGGGCTGATGCTAAGTTGTGCATTTTTAATGTTGGATTTCGGTGTGCTCTGAAGCCATCAAGCTGAATGCTTCAACCACAGAGAAGGGCCATCTGTGATTTTTGGCTGTGCTAGCGCTCGCAAGAATTGCTCGAGTCAGTTTCCCGAAGCGCTGATTCGAAGAGTTTCCAATGGGGGACCATCAGCTAAAGCTCCCCCAATGCATGCTGAAATATGTCAACGGTCACGAGCCCATGATGCATAATCCAGTCTAGCATTCAAGGGAAATCAACCTGCACACCTGCCCACCCACCTGCTCGTTTCAATGCGACTCATCTCAAAGAGGGATTGTTTGTTTTACAGTCATGAGCCCTAATTGATCACGATTAACCATTAATCATTGTTGACTATCGACTATCACTAGCCACTAGTGAAGGACCGTCACCATCCATTGATCAAATCCATCCGTCCGTCTACCCATTTCAGTGAAAACTATCATTCAGCAGTAGCCATCCAATCACTGCATCATCAAGAGCCACTATACTATTAGTGAGCATTATTATCAATCACTCATTCGATATGACCTTGTAGCTATCGCTCCCTTAGCATTGACCTGTCTTCACTACTGTTAGCACCCATTTACCATTATCATTATCAATCAACCATTCATTGACCAGCATCATCACCATCACCACCTTGCCACCACCAACCCTTTAAAGCACCAATGAACCGTAGTAAATACTCATTCACATCTATCAATCATTATTAACCACTATATATATTGATGATCATTAATTGCTTATGTTTTTCTTATTCCAGAAATAACCAGCAACCACTCATTTACCGCTTTCCATTGCTCCAAACCCACGCTTTCTTTACAGGACGGGTCTTGCCCTAAGAGACCTAAGTCAATGCCCTCCATACGCCAATCTGCAGTCCCGGGTTGAAGAGTTCTCAAAGCATGGGCACCCTGAGTGGCAGCTGACGTCAACCTATTAGGCAAACCAACGATCAACAATCTCAATGCCCCACACCACAGCCAGCATGTAAGCTCAAAATATCTCGAAACAAAACTAGAAGGCTTAGTGTACCTCCTAGCCACATCAAAGCCCATTCGTTCAAGATGTCAGTAACCACCCTGGTCCACATCAGGCTCCGGATCTTCAAGTCTAGGGGTGCAACCTCTGAAAAACCCAGATTGCAGTCCCACCTTCCATTCCAGTGGATGGGCCCTTGATGTCCGACATTCTTTTGAAAGTGAAAAGTTGGTAACTGGAAATCCACTCCCTCGAAGGACTCACCTCTGAACCAGCTCGTCCAGGACCTAACGGGGACTGGCTGAAAATCAGCCCCTTGCATTTTCCTCCTTCGGTTTCTCCTCTGGTTCCTCTGCCGTTGGTAAAAAGCAGCTGACCCGCAGGAAAATCCTTTTGTACCTAGCGTGGGCCGTCCCTGTCACCGTTTGCTGAACATCTTTCCAGTGATTGAGCCAGAAATCAAGGCTCAGCCAGCCATTGTCCATAGCCGGCTGTCACTATCAACTTGGGCACCATTCAATGAAGCAAGTTCCAGCACAATTGTAACTGCACAGAGTTCCGCACAAAACGCCGTTTGCCTGACACTCGGCAGAGCACCCTTAGCAACAACGGCCCAGGATCCTTCCCACCGACCCACGGATCAACCTTCCCCTTTGCATCACCAACAGCAGCTTCACACACTGCCAAAGCGGAAGGGGACTCCATTGATTTCGGCACAGAAGTGCGAGCATTTTAGTTTATCCCGGCACTTTGCCCGGCAATCGTTATCTCTCGGTGCCCCAGTAGATACACATGGGTAGGCCCGTGAAGTGCATGAACGATCCACATCTCTCCCTTTCCCTCCCTGGATGAGATGGGTTGCATGAGTTTTGCTTCCCACTGAAGCTGCGGCAATTCTTTGGAGCAGCTGGATCCAAACTTTACCACATGGGGCTGAACTGCTGCCTTGGCCCGCCCACACACACCGTATTTGGTCACAGTTGATGGTGCACGGCTGGGGCTGAAGCAACTATCGGCCCATTCTGTCTCCACTGCAAATCCAATGACGTCTGGCAACGTTTGCTTCAATATGATGAGCTGCGCCATGTCTGTCTTTGGATCCCAAACGGTGGCATACTGCAGGACTTCTGTCCCAAAGCCCGTGGCTCCAGATAAATGCCATGAGATCCACCCAAGGCAAGGTCACGCGAGGATACCTGCCAACCTCACCAATCAACGCCTTCTGCACAGTGAAAGCACCATGCCCACTGTGAAGGACACCCTGCACACGATAGAAAACTCTGGTCACACTGTCGCAAACCGTGTGGTTCGTTTGCTTTGGATCGGGCGCCAATGGTTACATTATCATATCCTGCATCACTTTCACACAGCTATCTCTGCCTCTTTGATCACACGTGAGTATCACCATGGCTACAACTTCAGCTGAACTGCTGCACCCGCTGGTAGGATTGGGTCACAAAGAGCTCTGATAAACCACCAATTGACCGCTATAAACCATTCTATCCGCCATTCATTGAGATTCATTGAGCACATACAACCATTCCTTAGACATCAGTGATCCATGAAACGAGTATACTCAGAGTATGAATTATCTATTGATCAACTAGTCAACCTTATCTATTGATCAACTCTAGTCAACCACCATCAACCACCATCAGCCATCATCAGCCACCGTCAACCACTCAGCTGCCCACAGCGCCCCAGGCAGTTGCAGGACGAGTTCGACTTCACGGCCGAGGCCAACGGCATGGACCGCATCGCCGACGCCTTAGCGCGCGGGGGTCGCAAGGCCCCGGTGCATGTGCCGCGCAGCATCCCGGGGCTCACCTCCAAGCGGGCCACCTGGTGGCAGCCATGGGTCCGGGGGGGTGGGCCATGGTGGCGGTCGGGGCTTGGTTGGTCGATGGTTGGGGGAACTGACTGCGAACTGAGGTTCGGTGCGGGTGATCAATGATGGTGGATGTATAGGGTGAATGGGTTGTTGCGTCAGGTTGCATGCTACCAGGTTTCACCGTAGATTCTTTAAGGCACCCAAATGGCCAGTTTCGAACAGATCACACCTGGCAAACCAGACAGCCTAGGTGATAGTTGAATTGACTTAGTTATATCTAGTTCCCATCCACTAGGATCCATTTGGTGGATCTCCTAGTTGATCCATGGATCGGCCCATGGCCATCCATGGGTCCATGCCACGGGTGGACGCTGTGCGTGCCACGGCCCCCGAGGTCCTGGTGATGGACTTCGTGCCCGGCGCGCCGCTGTCGCAGCTGCGCGAGGAGCTGCAGCGCCGCGGCATCGAAATCGAACCCGGGTCCCTGGCGGAGCAGGCGAGGTCCCAGCGGTTGGGGAAATGGAACTATACGCAACCAAGAATAGCTGGTAAATATGGTAATATAGGTAATGATAACTGATAACCAACAACTTTGGAAAATGATTGGGGAAATGGAAGGATGGTTGAGATGATTGAGATTAATTGATCAACATTGGTTTTTCGATGAAATGAGATGATTAATTAAAATGATGATGAAATGAGATGAGAACTTTGGTTAAGATGATGGGGATGATGGAGATGGTTGAGATTAATTCATCAGCTATACCGAGATTTGGTGATGTAGCTGGTGATGAATGGGATGAGATTGTGCAGATGGTTGACATGATTGAGATGGTTCAGATTAATTGAGATTAGATGAGTTATTGGATTGGTTTGAATATTACCCGATTGATTTCTAATTGAATGTAGATTGATTTGAATCCATGTAGATTGATTTGAATTTGAATTGTTTGATTTTTATTTGATGAATTTACTTAATTATTATTTGTATTCATTTAGATTGATCTGGGTTAAGTTATGTTTATTCAATTCAATTTATTGAATTTAGGTAGATAGGAAATTGAGATGATGAAGATTCACTGTTGAATTATATAGTTAATTTGATGAAGATTCATTGATTAGGAAATTGAGATGATGAAGATTGATTAAAGGAAAATGTTCAGTGTACTTAATTCTGATAGAAAATCAAATGGTCCAATGATTTGTGCTTGACAATGAAATCAGTGGTCAAAAAGATAATTCATCATCTCATTGACTCATGGCTAGCTACTTAAGCTTCAAACGTATTGATAAATAACTGGTTGGTGGCGTTGGTAGCTGTAGAAGAAGAACTTAGTGATAAAGAATTTTGATAAATTTTATGTAGATATAATCAATCCACCACGAATATTCATTTGCAGGAGGTACACATATGAGGTAAATAGATGATATATGAGTTAGTGTGCAGTTGCGATCTGTCAATTATATGTGCGGCTGATCGTGTAACTTTTTTTTGGGATGGATTTTAACCACGAAGCAGACTAAGATTCTTATAATGGACAAGACATACGAGATGAGCGTAAGGAGTGCCCATGTGATTGCAGTATTTTTTTTGTTGCAGGTCACCTTAACAGCTGGTCATTGACAATGGGGAAGCCACCAAGCCTATGGGTTTTAGCTGTGCGCCAACGGACAAACCTTATCCTCTGGGTAGCGAACCTGGAAGCTCAACATCACCAACAAGTACGCCAGCAATAGCCATGGTGGATGTCCCTCTTCCAGGTTGGCTTCCCGGGGTCAAACGGGCGGGTGTGTGGGTATTCTTCGTGTCTTGTGTGAAACTGATGCTTAGGCATGAAGTGTTTGAGTCGTGCAAATTGAATGTCGGATGGTGAATCATCTGTAATATTTTGTTATCATCGGCTATTTCGAGCAACAGTCCAAAAGCCAGTAGGCCATATGAAACTAGTTTGTCCACTCTTTTTTGGGATCCACTTTTTGTTGAAGCCCCTAGGGTTCGTCGAAATCGGACCACCTCTGACCCCTAGGGTTCGATACACTCGGCCACGACAAAAGTCGCCAGGTCTTCGGTCGAAAGCTGCTGTCGTCTTTGACCGAAGCCTTTGGCATCATGGTCTTCGAGGAGGGCTTCTTCCATGCGGATCCTCATCCGGGGAACATCTTCATCAGGCGCGAAAGTGATGAGAGATCTGGGTTTCTGGATGTTTCTGGATGTTTTCTGTTCTTGGTTGCAGAGGGTGTGGAATAAGAGCCACTGGGAATGAGCTTTCTGGGCATATCTAGGCATGCTTTCCTTCGGGATCAGTGTTTGTTTGGCTTTTTCTATATTTTGATGACGGCCATCTTGGATGTTATTCGTTTTCAAGGAGCCTCACGTGTGTACGGCGCCCATGATGCTGGATGCCGCTGGCTTGTCCTGGCGAGTGCGCATCACGTCAAGACAGTGTGACGCTTTGCCCATGGACTGACGTACTTCGTTCGAACAATTACGGTTCATGATTGGTTCTTGTATGTTCTTGTTTCCTGTCCTGATCCTTACTATTTAGCATTATACTCTGTAGCATACTATAGCCGCTGTCAACCGTTATTCAATGTTACTTATGAACCATGACCTGAGAATTAACCAATGTAGATTAACCCTTGTCAGTTCGTTCACCATTGTTGGTCACCAAGCCAATGATTTAACGATATTTGGTGACTGTTAGCCACAGTGGTTATTGGACAACAGCTACACCTATTCTTATTTGCCATATGAACCAATCTGGTTGTCCACTCTCAGGTGGTTTCATGGCCCAGGCCGGATGGTTCCATTGCCCTGATCGACTTTGGTCAGACCAAGCAGTTTCTTGGCGAGTTGGCGCG
The DNA here is from genome assembly GCA_009767595.1 of Symbiodinium kawagutii. Lineage (NCBI taxonomy): Eukaryota > Dinophyceae > Suessiales > Symbiodiniaceae > Symbiodinium > Symbiodinium kawagutii. The sequence goes on from VSDK01023317.1 coordinate 73,903, forward strand.
GTAGCCATGAGCGGCGAGCCGTTCAGGGTATCCCGTTCGATCCCTTCAATGGGGGAGCGGTTTGGAGCTACCATGAAAAATATGAGAACCAGATGGTTGTCATAAACCATCATGTACTGGCTACTCAATCAGCAGTACACCATACTACTCCATTAGCCATCGCTAAACAATCATTAGCCAGAGACCTTTACCCATCAATTACAAATCTGATAGTCGGTGAAGCATTGCTTAAGTGTGGAGCCGTCCAGGAACACCCTTCACCGTCCCATCAAACCCAGAAAACAGTTCCAGCTTCGTTGGTTTTCCAAGCCCAGCATTTCAGTGGTTTTCCATGGTTTCCCTGAAAGATTTCAAGAAATTGGAAGCTTCAAGAAGTTTCCGTTTTTTCCCGCTCCAGGATCAATTTCAAATTCCGGAAGCAGGTGTGATCTCGTTGTCGCTGGGATGGCCCTGCCAAGCGACGGGTTGGTTGCAGGTTGTGTATCAGGATCATCTCATGGTGATGTGAGCAAAGGTGGATTGTGCATTGGGTGTTTGTTGAAAATGCTGGTGCTCAAAATCGTGCGTTTTCTGAGGAAAACAATCGTCTTGGATGACTTTGATCTATGTATTTTAGACAGATTTCTCCGTTCGACTTATTGCATGTCAATCAAGAGTTTGGGCTTCACAGCATTTAACATAGGTTGCACAAAGACTTCAACGGATTTCAAAAACAAAACTGAAAATAGCTAATTCAAACATTTTCGAAAGCAATTTGAAGTAAATACGCGCTTTTCGATTAAGCAAAAGCATTTGGATCGACATGGCTCAAGCTAATTCAATATGCCTCCTCCTAGTCACGTATTGCAGGAAGGGGTAACATCCACACTGTCATTGAGCTGCAACTGGTGGCTTTACAAGCCTTAACATGCTCATTTGCTCTCAACTACTGTAGCTTAGAAGAGCTTGATGCACTTGGACCAACTTCAAAGTATTCAAAATGCATCCCAAAACATTTGGACACCTGAACTTTCAATAACTTTCAAAACTTTCAACACGCATATGTTTGACATAATTTCAAACATCACGCATTCCAAACTGTTTCCAGACTATCAAACATCAAGATCCATCATTTACTCATGACTAAACCTTACCAGTCGCCATCATCCACCATGTCTACCCAGCCCCAACACCACGACCACTACAGCAACCACCACCCTGGCAGCATGCCGCGGCTGGGAGGTCGCAGAGCTCATGATCCGAGTGTCTGAGTACAACCAGATGTTGGGCGAGGACCGAGCTGCAAGGGAACCCCGTCGTTGGGCAGGGCAATGGTGGTAGCAGGGATCAACCATTGGTAGATTGGTGGCTGATTGGTGGTGAATGATGGATGGTCGCCAGCTAATTTATCACTCATGACAATTCTTGATGGTTGATGATGGTTCCTGATTTGTATTTCGGCTCAAAAGATGAGGCCTCGTGATAAGTATCAAAAACCCATTTGGCGGTGACTGATGTTACCATGTTCTCCTGAGAGTTAGGACCAACGTGTCTGTTTGTCCGATGAACGCGCCGAGGATTTTTTTCGATAACAGCTATTTAGCTAGATGATATGCTCATTGTAGGTGCGCTTCAGCCAAGCAGCAAAATCAGGAAAATGTTGTTGACTCCACATCCTGATGCTCAACTGAAAGGGTTAGGCGCATCGTTTGAGTGCATCCTGGCCCATTGTAGAATCCTTCTCGGGTGCATGTTGCATATGGACCACAGGTTCCAAGCACCGAAACCACCTTGGAATGGTGACTTTGCTGATCTTGGCAGTGCATCATCGGGCAGCCATTTGAACATGAAACTCTTGATGCATCGACAAAACCACGACATTGCGCTGTGATTGGCTATCTTTCGCCGCCGGCAGGAAGAAGAAGCTCGGCGCTATTTGCAATCTCTGGGTGGCTTTGCCAGAGACATGGGACACTTGGCTCAAAGGGCTTCGTTCACGTGATTTTTCCTATTGAAACACCCCTCTAATTCTAATCCCAAATCAAATCCTTGTTCTCAGAGCGTGTTTCTAGAGGATTTCGGGATCCTCCGAGGAGATATCCAATTGTGTTGTAGAATCGTTTTCCCGCAAAAGCTTTGAAGTATCCATTTCTCAAGAACAGTGTGTCTCATGTGGGTGTTTCTCAAAATAGGGGTACCCCCAAATCATCCAATATCAATTATTTATAGTAATGAACCAACCTTTTTTTGGGGTCCCCCATTTTGAGAAACCACCCTGTGTTCAAGGAGATCTCACGTCAACGGCGCTGTAGGAGTGGAATTTCTACCCTCGGCAGGGCCTTCCTGTGCAGGTCGAAATGGGAGGGGGGAGCTGTCAACAAGTCACTGGTCATAGGGCAGGACAGGGGAGATCCGTAAGGAGACCCCTATGTTGATTTGATGGTAAATCATGGAAAAAGATTCATTCGCCCCTATGTAAAAACCATATATCATCTATAGTTGAACTGCCGATGGTTTCAAATTTGGACCTACCATGATCGACCATTAGTATCAGGAAGCCGCACCTGAACGATGTTTAGAGCAGGAAGCTGTAGTAATTGAAACCATGGGCTTGGTCGTGCGGTGTTACACTACGTTATAGGGTACCATCACCATCACCATCACCATCACCAGCACCACCACCATCATCATCATCATCATCATCATCATCATCATCATCATCGTCATCGTCATCGTCATCGTCATCGTCATCGTCATCGTCATCATCATCATCATCATCATCATCATCATCATCATCATCATCATCATCATCATCCCGCTACGTGAGCCTCATGAGCCACCAGGCATTGGATAAGCTCCATATGGATAGCTGCATTGAGTTTACCAAGGTACGGTGCCATGAGAGAGAACCGATCCAACTCTGTTGATGCTAGTGAAGCACATTGTCACCCGCACCCAATCATGAATGCCAAACTCCGATGACACTATTTGATAAAGTCAAGCAGCCCACAATAGGCCCCTAGTAGTCTAAAGCAGCGATGAAAAAGCTACGGCTTGCGCCTTCTTCACCTTAGTTCACCTCTCGTTCTTTCCCTCTGACAATCCAGGATTTTGATTCCCATGTTGCCGAGCGTACTGGTTGAGCTATGGCCAATGATCACAAATACACGGGTAATATCAAACCATTTTCAACAAGAGTCAAGATCACCAGCCACCTCAACTGATTAGCCTTCAAGGATAATGTATTTCCAGCACATAGATGGCAATCATCCGCTGTACCCCTCGCAAATGAATGTTGGTCATTCTCTTGGTTGAATAGAAGCGCTAGGGTCGTTTGTTGCGTCACGAGTCAGCAGCTGGTGCTATCAACCGCTGGCTTTCGCATGGTGCAAGGATGGTTCCGGCAGGCTAGGCCCATACGAACGAAGTGAGTGTCCACTCATGTCTTGCCCCCAACTATGCACCACTCCAGTATTCACAGACAGCACGGCCTGCCGACCCTCCAGTGATCTGCAGTGTTTCAGGGCCTTGTGTTCCCCTCTCAGCTTCAGTATGTATACAGGAGGCCCCAGAATTGCATGAAAGCTAGCCAGAAACAGTGTTGCATACTGGTGCCACATCCACCAGTAGTTATCCAATGGCTTGTTTTGTAGATATAAGCACCTTGAATATCTATTGGATCGAGTGAAAAAGTATTGGACATGGTAATGGTAGTATAGTTGAATCAATTGCTTCTTTTTGTAGCTAGATCCAATACTATACTGAGTATAATAAGTAGAAACTATTGGTGCACTTAGTGAATTAACTTAACAGCACTGAAGTTGCAAGGTGCGCTAGCCCTCTGGCTCTTCGACAGCAGCCGGCGGGAGCTGCCAGACGGCTATGAGGCCAATGACCCTTGGACGTTGCCACGATGGATGTGGGTCACCATGAATTGGGATGTGCATTCTGGCAATCCAAGAGCTGGCTGGATAATTCACCATTTGTCGCAGGTTTGCCTATCGGCGATGGCCATTTTTCGTTGCTATGTTTGATTACCAGAAGGTATTTTTCTTGTTTATGGTTTTACTGACAAGGAAAAACAGTCGGCAGTCTGCTCCTAGAAGTTTCTGATGGCAATGATGGTAATGCACATCTGAGAGTCGGTGAAATCGGTTGCTGGGCACGATTGCCATATATTTGTGTTTGTGCATCATGAATATATCTAGATATATATATATATCATCATATTTTCTGATTATTGATTACCATCAGATATCATCAGATATCAATGTATTGTTATTTTGATAAGCGATTAACTGATCTCCAAAAAGGCTCCCACCAGTCATGAATCGATTCTTGTTGCACCAGTTGGATGCAGTTGGTATCTCCGTTGGCCAATCAGAACCACGACCACAGACAGATGGGTTGGTCGGTGGTCGGTGGTCCTGGGGCCGCTGACAGAGATAATGATTCCCAGGCAGCGAAGGAATGCGCGGCATGAATCCTACGCTGTGGGACCCAGCCATTCCTGCACTTTATCATGGATAATGATAGTACTAGAAACTAATTATAGTAACGGCAAGCATAGTAATAGTCACTAATTTCCCTGTATTTTTGATCAAGCCGTTCCCTTTGCCGTTTTTTGCGCAGTGAGCACGTCCGAGACCGCACCCAGGAACTCTCCCCCAACTGCCCGGTGCGAGATGCCGCTCGGCTAATCCAGAGCTGCTTTATCTATCTTTATATATGATGATGGATTTTTTTTACCAACATCAACCTAGGTACAACGACTCCAACAAGTAGACCAGTAGGATCCAGTAAGGATGTAACGCATCAGGGATGGTTTAGCTGCCCACTTCACTTCTTGTGGCTGCCAGCCATCAACCTGGTAGAAAGTTGAGGGGGTCAGTGGCCTCCAGTAAGATGGCAATTGATATGGAATGAATCAAATGACCATCCGAAGTAGGTCTTTGTTTTAATGACGGTAAGAGATGGTAAGAGCTCATTACTTACTTGGAAAAGGTTTGGTTCACAACGAGTTTCTACCGCAAGTTTGATGGGTCCCGCGGTGACACCATGTGCGAAGCACATTCACAAAGCTTGCGTTGCAAGTGTGCGTCCTGTCAATGCGGTCATCCAATCTGTAATTCTGAATCAACCATTTGATCATAGGCTACTCATCCTTTCGGGTGATTAATTTCATTTGACCAACATCAGAATGATCATCCTTTTCGATTGCAATTGGAGTAACTTGAATGTAAACAGACGGAAACATACGTATCACATCAGTAAAAAAAAATAAAACGAACTTGAACGTACATAAAACCACCATGTAAGATATTATGTAAACACACATTTATCATCTAACAAAATGCATAAAACATATAAAAGTCCCTCATCAGACATAAATTAATCTACCATAAACCGACCATTTTCCACCATCCATACCTACGTGTTCGTTGCTGCGTTCAGGCCGACTTGAAGCAGGCTGAAAATTCTACCCGAGGCTGGTTTCCCGCCCGAAGGCTTTTTTTTTCTGCCCGAAAGCATTTCTGCTTACACGGCATCATCCCATGCAAATTGGCATTTCATGATAGCATTCTCTCCAAATACCCCAGTTCGAAGCCGAAAGGGCATTTTGAGTCAGCATGATTTGTCATGACCAGCTTTTCAAAGCGCACAAATTCTGCCCGCATTGATTTTCTTAAAATGCGTGGCTTCAGGTATTTCCGCCCGATTTGGGCCAAATTCCACCCGATTCGCGCCAAATTCCGCCCGAGCAAATTTGGCAACATTTCCAAAAAAGCCCGAATCGAGAATAGAGATTTGTTCTTGCTAACGTGTCGCATGTTTGCAAAAGCCACACTTCGCACATTCTCTCCATCTCTAAAGGCAGAATGTCACCACCTGCACGCAAGCCAGATCAAGATTCTGCCCGAGGCTGTTTTTGGGTGTCGAATCTCAAAAAGTCGTTTTTGTCTGATTCAGGCTGAAAATAAAGACCTAATGTCGAATCTCAAAAAGTTGTTTTTTCCTGATTCAGGCTGAAAATAAAAACCCAATAAAATCCATTAAATACATAGGTATCACAATGACTGGGAACGGCAACGGCTTCCGTTTCGCCAAGGTGGCCACGTTCCCTCGAGAGCCCCTTGTTCGCTCCAGCATCGTTCGTTGCGAACAACGGCCGCGAACGAAGCAATGCAACTGGTAACAATGGTGGTTAACTCTGGTTGAGAACTGTTTAGAAGGACTGATAATAGGGATTAATGTGAAAGCAACTGGTAATATTAGGGATATTATATTCAACAAGATGTTTACAAGGATAAACAACTGTTAACAATGATGGATTGATTAGTAATAGGGGTAATATATATATATATATTACCGAGATAGTGATCTAGAGATAACTACGGTTTTGCGTTTACAAGGATTTTTGGTTGACAATGGAAAGCCTATGTAAAATATGTAAATCTGTTGCGGCTGTGTACAAGGATTAACAGCTGTTAGCAATGATCGATTACAATGGCTATTGACAATAGTTGCAAATTCATTGTTGGCAATAGTTGTAAGTTGATTTAAAAATGGTTCTAAAATGTTTTTACCATTGACAAATTGTTAATCAATTACCATATGGAGCCATATGGTTCTTACTCGCAATGGTTTTTATTGACAATGGTAATGAACAAGTTGCTTGTTCACAATGGTCATTAACTATTTTCCTGTTCACAAAGGTCAAAGGTCATGAACAATTTGATTGTTCAACCCCTCAATGGTTCTTAACACAGGTTGTCAACAGTGGTTGTAATCATCCCTCCGAGCCAAAAAAACGGTGAGGATTTGGCATTTCCGGGAGGGTTGCAAGCAAACAAGCGGTTTGGGATTGCTTGGCTAATCTATTCTGCCTGTAGCCAACGGCAGCCGCCCGATGCAACACATTGCCATGCTTCGGCAGGCGCTCGAAATACACCAGATGCAATGGGTTTGTTTTGAAAAACATGGCCTGTGGCGCCCCACAGCGAAGATATCCAAACCACGACAGCCAACCAGCGAAGCAACAAAGGAAGGAACACACGAACCTGCTAAGTAACAGTCATGGCGTAAACATCTCAAAGTATTGATGGTGGACGGTGGTTTATTAAGTAATGCTGCTGACCATGGGATCCAATAGATCTAGTGATCAGCCAACCTGACAGCAGGTCCAATGGATAACCAACCTGACAGCATAGCCAACCTGCCCCAGGTTTGTCCTCCTTTGTCGGATGACTCTGCTGATTCGTGGCTTGGCCATGCGCTTGAACGCTGCTCGGCTTGATTCGGGAGTGGCGAACGGCTTGATGATTCCATGGTTGGGCCATGTAATTTGGCAGCCCCACTGGAAGCCCTGGCAGAAAATGCTTAGCCCATGTTACAATGTTAGTCCAGCTTATTTAGGCATCCAACTCATGACCATGGTTAGAGCATCAAGTGGTTGAACCATGTCAAGCCCTCATTTCCACAAGTGCAAATCCCACGTTGACTCGACCCAAGCCGACTTGAGTCAAAGTGACATGGTTAAGTTGCCCCTCCATGCCCCGATGTTGTCTCCCCTAGATGTCGTTCACAGCGCAGGTGGGCTGGTCCCTGGCAGATGCCTGGAAAAGCAACGCTCAGAAGTTGTTGGATGGCGATCTTCCTGGCTGCGAACCAACCAGACCGTCCCATGGCGCGATGTTCCAAGCCTCAGGGCTGGCAGGTTCGATCTGAGCAGAGAGGTAGTGTGGTGGTTATTATTAGGTATTATTAATTAATGGTTATCAATTAACAATTGCGAACCATTTTTAATGGTTAGTAATGGTTAATAGTGGTTAATAGTGGCTAGCTGGTTGGTGGTTTGATTGACATTTTGATTATTTTCCCTTGTAATTATTAACAATTGGTTGGTTGACTCATATTTTTCATCGACAATCTGCTGAACAGGCTGTAGACTGAGTCCATGGATTGTGAGTGTGGCTCTGGCCATCTCTGGACCATCCCCAAAGCAGCAAGCAACCACTCCGGGGGTGCAAAAGCGATCATCCTGCTCAGCTCCCCCTGTATTCGAGTTGGGCCGGACTGCAGCCGCAAACGCTCTGATTATGATGAGAGGGGGTATTAGAGGTGGTATGAGGTGATTAATGATTGGGATTCGTGAAGTGAGAATGCGAATCATACAGGATTAAGATACATTAACGGTTGTAGGCTACTGGAGTCCCAGATTTCGACGCTTGGTACTAACCCATCCTGCAAGATGATGGTTGTTGTGGTGTGTGTTGTGCGTGGCTATCCTCGTCGTATGCACATTGTCAACCCAAGCGCTTGGTACATAATAGTAGCTTCGCGTTATAAGCACTTGAACGCGACTTAAGTCAGCACTTAATGTGAGCTCAACTTAAACTCGAACGTGACTCACGTCAGGCAGGTCGGTGCGATGTATGTAATTTGTTCACTACTGGTGGTGTGACACGATCACTGGGATATGGGCATCAATCCCCATGTATTCACTACTTAATTAGTACAATCCGATTTGATAGCCAACAGCGGGGTGCATGTTCCCAAGCTGCTTCTTTGTGGTGCCCCAGTGGCTCCTGAGGTCCTTTTGGCGTCAATGGCTGAAACCTTTGCGACGGGTCGCCTGACCAAGCATGGCGAGACTCTGCGACCATGTGGTAGCCGGCCCTGGTTGAAACTGCCTGGCCGGAAGCGAGTGAAAAAAAGCTGCTGTGCCCTTGCCGAGTTTCTACAAACAGAATTGAACCATATGCGCAAAATCCCCCAGAGTCCTCCATCTCAAAAGATTTTCAAGCAGAGAAACATGGAGGGTGCATTGCGGACAGCCCCGGATCAAGAGTTGCAATAGTTGTCCAGGAGGACATCATGACAACATAGGACCACCATACCCAGCTCACCATCCGTCTGGGCAAAAATCGCAGGAGCTACTGCGACGGTGGCTACAAACCTTCCAAGGCTGCAGAGTTGATTTGGGGCTTCCCTGGCACCTCCCCAAGTGATGGTTTAGTACAGCGCTGAACCACTGGACAGGAACACCAGAGTCCATTGAATCAACATCTAAGTCTTGTTTTGGTTCGTCATCACTGAGCCAGGCTGAAGACCACACGGCTCGAACAGCGCTCTCAATTGAACAAGGATCCCGAACCGCTAACCCCAGCGGACAGGGTACCAGTTATGTGGCAAATCCTAATTCATTGTTGTTCAGAGTTTGTTGGTTTAATTGTTGGATGCGGTCTTCGTTAGATCACCCCTGCCCGAAAAGAGAGGTGGGATGAATTCAGGAAAGAGAGTCACTGCTAGAGGTTGGACCCGTGCTTTACCGTATCGTACCTCTGCAAATCATGCCGGCTATGGATGATTGAGGCAATCTCTGCGCCTTTCGGTGATCTGTTACATTGCCTCAGAAAATCATCACTCATGGGCAACTCACAAATGGTGGATGCATGTGGATGCTTAACAGTTATGGTAGACTCTGAAGGGGTACAGCTGCCCATAATTGCTCATACAAGTAGAACCCGCACAAGGCGGGGGCGGAAGTTTCCAATCGGAGGGACACGTGATCCTTTAAGAGCTTGGCACAATCTTTTGTCTATAGGAATGTGGGGACGGTTCTTGGTCGCAGCTGTGGGCAGACTGTTTATTGGAGCCGCACCTGTGTGAAGTTTGTGCGGTGTTGGTCTTCCTGGCGGGGATGTTTGTGGTCTTGGCGTTGCTGGTTGCGATTGTGTGCTTGGAGCTACTCTTCACTGAGCTACATTACGACCCCTCTGAGTTGCTGTTCGCTGAGCTACATGACTCTTTTTTGAGCTATTCTTCGATGAACTGCATGACTCCACTAAGCTGTTTCACGTACCGCTACACTAAATTGGCTGTCACACTCACGGCAGCACTTCTTTGCAAGTGGCACTTGCATATTGTCCGTAACTCAGAGTTTCTCTGCGAAACTTAGTTTGGCAAGGTGGGCCCCCTAGTTCTATAGCTAAGTATAGCTAAGTTGGTTTCTTAGCTAAAGTAATTGCCAGTTTAGCTGGGACATGGCAACTACCATGCAATGATCACCGAACGTTCTTAAACCAGGAATGGTTGGCTACATTAGTAGGACGTATGCAAGCAAATGAATCCAGCACAGAATCTTTACATTCACCAACAATGGTGATCCAACCATCAATAGTCAAGTATTTTCATCATTTTTCATCATTGTCATGAATCTAATTTCTAATCCAATTATCAATAATATGCAACAATTAAATATTGTATGAATACTAATATATACTAATGGATAATGATGATTGTGTTCGTTACTTGAATGAATCCAGCTAGCGGTGAAGAGCAAATGTCGTGAACATGCCGTTGCCACAGTACAACGACTGGCTTCACAGTGGCTCAGAGCCCAAGAACCCCCCACTACACCAACGAGTACAACTACTCTTAGTAATAGGCGACGTGATTGGTTACACCTTGTTGTGACTACACCTTGTTGTGACTACACCCTGTTGTGGTTACACCCTGTTGTGGTTACACCCTGCTGCGGCTAAACCCTTTTGTTAAGTTCATGATTTTCCATTCTCAATGAACACCGCTGTGGGTACACCCTGCTGTTGAAACAGCACTGTGAACCACCGGTGTACCAGGCAGATGCTGCCCAGTTTGCCGGGGATCTAAGGGATGGGCATTGTTGCGGATCCAACGGGCAGGCGTTCGTCCAAGGATGACCAGCCATTGGTTTGTCATGGTAAGCTGTGTAGTGTCTAGTTGTCTCTGGTCATGGGTGGTGGTTTAAGATGGTAGCCGTTGATAAAGGGTTGACAAAATGATCAGTTTTAATCATGGCATACTGAGCGATACATAGCTGACGGAGGTGGAAAGCTTCATTTTCGTGCAGATGATATGATGTACTTGCTGTATCTTGTTGTCTGGTGTTGGATTTTCTAGCCAACTCTGTTTGATTTCCGGAGGACACAGGGAATTTCCTGAAAATCTTCTTTGGGAGCTTGAAAACCTCGACTCCCTTTTAATCACTCCCTTGATTACACCAAGAAGAAAACTGGTCGAGCCATTCTCCTTCATGGTAGTAAATCTCGAGCTTTATTCACCCACTCAAACTGTCATAATTGATTCTCTTCACTGCACAGCCCTCAGACAGATTCACTAAGTCCTTGGTCACATTGGTGGACATCCCCTACTTCCCGCAAGCACTCCATCTACCTCATCCTTCCCGCACACTCCAGACCATCCTCACCTTGGGCAGAAGCGCACTAAAGCCTCCAGATTTACACAGTTATCCTTCCCATCCTCGGGCTTTTGTTCAGTACGTCTTATTTGTGCCAGTTGGTTGCCATTTCAGAACTCACGCAGTTTGCTTCTGCTCAAATGCCAACTTGGTACGGCAGCACTCGGACAAGCAAGAGCCCATTTGCCCCAAATGATAGAAGCGATTGGACATTGCTGACCCCCAAATTGTCATGATCCACATGCGGCTATTGCTGCAGAGGTATTGCCCAACGGGGATGCATAGCAATGGACCAAGAAAAGCCAACGATGGTCAATGATGATTGATAGCGGTCCACAATGTCGAATAGTTTGTAACTTTTTGTATATGTTCATCAAGAATGAAATTCCGGGTTTCTGATGGCCAAGTGTGCTTTAGAGAATGGTTGCTCAGTAACTAGTGGCAAAGCCTCTCCCGGTACTGGTTGAGAGCAGCTCACGGGTGTTGATGACTGATGGTGTTTGAGAGTCACAGAACAGGACTGTCTTTTGGGCCCTGAGGCTCTAGCCTTGGGTGTCAGATTGGTTGTGAGGGAGCAATTCTGAGCCATTCCTGAGCCATTCATTATTTCCCTGGTTGAATCCGGTGGTTGGTTTGTCATCCTTGAATTGCTTGAATCCTGCGCTGCTATGATTCTGATCATCCTTGGTGGTCTCTGTCTTTGATGTCTTGAATGCTTGATGCATTCACAGCCCCAAAAGTGATCAAATTGAATCGATCAGCAACTTATAGCTGGTTCGTGGTTTAAAACATTTTTTCCCAAGTGTATTGCCAGCTATCTTTGTTTGGTTGGTTGGCAAACATATTTTTCCTGACGGGGTGGTGAAGCACCACCAACTGACGGGGTTTTCATGACGGGGATGGTTGGTTGAGTGCCTGGTCGACTGATTGAAGTCCTCATGGTCAGAGCACCTGCCTTCCCCAAGAGTCGCCCCGCCGAGGCGGTGTCCCCCAGCAACATTTCCCCAGAGCAGTTTCCTCATGCGGCGCGGTGGTACAAGCGACGCCCTGAGATCCATAGGAGTTGCAAGTTGGTCATCCCAGCGGTGGGTCATCACCGTCATACCTGCGCAGATGAGTCGTCAACCCACACCTCCGTTCGTCCAATCCCGTTGGCATGTTTTGAACCTGGTGAGATTTGATGAGGCTTGAGAAATCACAAAAGCATGCGAACCTTGACTAAACTCTCGCTGGTTTGCGGTTTCGGCCAGATCGGCCAGCTTATTATCTTCCAGCCATGGAACTGGAACAATTGGTGCAAATCGATGCGGAATTCATTCCCAGCACGACCAGCCATACTTAGTGACATAATGTGACAGGGTTCACGGTACCTCCATACGCATACTGAGTGGATCTAAGTTGTCCAGGGCTTTACTTATCATAGATTCCAAACTCAAGGTTCATCGGCAGCTACGATCCAAAATGCCAATGATTGTAGGATGCGGCCACCAATGAGTTGTGCCCTATCGTTTGGGGTTGGCCACGCACCAAGGCAGTGAAACTCGTGACCTCCAAATGACGTAAATCATTGTGGAATGATGTGCTCGAAATTGTTTGCCTGCTGGAAACCCATTGTGTAGTTCTTCCAGTCCTTGCTGTGGTGTGCCGTGACAACATGCACAACACCTGTGGGTGTACGAAGTGGGCACGCACGAGTTGAACAGGGACGAAACGTTTGGGTCAACAGGATATGCAGGCTGGTTGATTCCCTTTTTTGTCCAGCAAGAGCCAGCACTGTTCATTCTTCGATTGGGACTATGGAGATGTTGCCATATCCACATCTCCACCAGGCCATGTTCGTTGCGCGCGGCCAAGGCACATCCGCTCCTTTACACCGTACCAAAGAGGCTCCTGGTGAGTGGTGCACGTGCGCTGGGCAGTTGTGGATCAAGCGGGCAACCACAACAACCATTGAGCATTGATGAATGATGCTTAGTGATGCTTAGAGTGATGGTTGGCAATGATGGTTCATTATGGTTGGCAATAGTGGTTGCTGACGGTATAGATGGCAAAAATTGGGAACGATTGTCTCATGAAAAAGAGTATGATTGAGAGCGATTCAAGAAATGCGTGATAATCCATAGATCCTGACAGCGATTGTAAGAGAGAGAGAGGGAATTGTCAATAGATAGCACTGCCGAAGAATGGAGGATCCAGCCACTTATTAACTACTATCAGTTTCGCCATCAACTGCTGGTGGTTTATATTTCGCGGAGGAAAGATGGACCTCCATTGTTGTACAGAGGGCAACCAACACCAATTACTTTTGGTGCAAATTGATACAAACATTAAATGAGTAATTGACCACGATATTCAAACAATCCGCAGACATTCAACAATGATGTTGGATATGTGAAGTGTGGGTCATGAACCAGTGACAATTAAAATGAATTGCACTGCGAATGGAACTTGTATGCGATAATAGCCAACACGATTGTAGAGGCATTGGTGAAAGTCATTGGGGATGAATCACTTCTATGTCACTATCTTTCTATTGAATTCTCGTCATAGGTGGTTTGCGTTGAGTTTGCGATGCCCTTTGCGTTATTTATTGTTAGATACTGTTGTTGTTGTAATACTGGTGGTTCGAAGTTATCAGCCAACAATAGACACATCGTGGTTCGCCATGATTTGATGGGCCAAAAAGCATGGTTGTCAGAAGTACGGGGATTAGCTTCCAGGAATACGCAGCTGGTTGATTATTGCAATAGATTGCCAGCCCAGGATATGTGATTTGTATTGATTTGTGAAGATTCGGCTTGGTAGCAAAAAATGCAATGATATGCAATGATAGCCAACACAGAAATCCGAGGAATCAGTACAAAGAGATTATGCCAGAGGGTTTTTGACACTGCTCAGTATTGTAGTTCTCTTGCAGTGCGGTAGTTCTCTTGCGAAAGTAGTGCGTTGACGTTGAAGAGATGGTGACTGGCAACACTCCCATCAGATGTACAAGTCGGTCTGCACGATGCAAAGAACATCAATTAAGCACCCAACTGATTCCAACTGGCACTGGAGTCACCCTTGCTCGGTAGATTTGATGTCAACCCGGAGGAGTTTCACAGGCAGCGACCACGCCGCCGCATTGTGCAGCAAAATATGGGTTTCTTGTGTGAAAGTGGAGCTGCTGTTTGTGTTTTTTTTCTCGTCTGAATGACCAGCTCATCAATGAGTATTGTCAGCTTTCTAGAGACTCAATTTTTGGTCCCCAAACCATGGTGGTCCACCTGTCAACAATAATTCATTCTGATTTGAGTAGCAATTGTGACTTGAACATGAGTAATGAGCCGCCCAAGTGACTAACTTGTGTTGGAAAATGCCATTGAAATGTCACGGTATGCGCTTTTTCCAACCAAGATAAACCCAATATTCTTGGATGCTAAGCATTGCTAAGCATTGTCAAAGCCACAGTGCACCAGATGCAACGCATTTCTGCAGTTGGGTTTGTTGACACGCAACCGGAGATCCCAGTGCATGTCAGCGCTGGCGGTTGCATGGGCATGATAACGTCCCACCTATGCTGATTCAACGAAGTATATTTCTTCGAGGTGAGACTTCCGGAAGTTTCAGCCAACTTCAGCCAATGAGTCGATAACTGTGTTGAATCAGATGTGGTTCGACGCTTCACTCAGCTTGTGGGTAGAGGCATGCTGCGAGAGCCCGCTCGCCAGTAATGAAAGCCATGGGTCACATCAACGCCATCCCTTACCGAACTGTCCAGACATTGCGGATTTGCCAGCTCCCAGGGTTGAAACCTACTGCAGTATGTCTTAGCTGGTGCAATTTTCCCATTGAGTTCCCGCGGACTTGGTGAGCTAGCAAGTGGCAGTCCTGGGTAATGGTTGATGGTTGATGGTTGATAAGTAATTAGTAGCAATATGTAATGATGATGGTGAATCATACTGGCAACATAGAATGTTGGAGCATGTTTCTAGTTTATATAGATGGTAAATATTGATAAATGTATGATGATGGCCAGTGCACAGCAAGACTATATGCGATGGGACGCTACTGATTCACTAGCCTTGTTTCGCATTAATCACAGGCAAGCTATTATTGGCCGCTACCAACCCCATCACTACTAACCAACACGAGTGAGCCATCATGAAGCGATTCTGAACCATCATTCCCCACTATGAGCCATTATGCGTTGGTTATTCACAGGCATTATCCACCATGAATCAACTACGAACCGCGATCACTAGCCATCACTATTGATCATCAACCATCCTCAACCATCATTAACCATTATATATAACCATCATTACCATCATTAACCATCATCAACCATCATTAACTATTGTATAACCATCCTTCACCAACATTAACCAACATTAACCAACATTAACCAAAGTTAAACACTACACAACCATTGTATAGCCATTCTATAACCATCATTAAGCATCACTAACCATCATTAACCCTCATCAACTACACATCACTAGCAGCAAAAACATCACCGGGCGTCCTTGAGTCGGCCCATGGCGGGACGTGCCGATGCCTGGTCAGCTTTGCTCGAGCGCTGCGACGTGCCACGGGTCAACGCACGGGGCATGGATTGGACCGCCTTCAATGCAGCAGGGCTACGGCAGAGCCCAGGTGTGGAGCTCAGTTGGTAGATCCAGATGGCTTTGACCCTAACCATTGAACCATTGATGTAGGGTCAAAATTTGGATCTACCATGAATGAATTGGTTTTTTGAACCCCAATTGATGTAGCTGAATGAATTGGTTTCAGATGAATTGGTACCCCAACCATTGACCCACATCAACTCTTCTGTGGCTTCTGAGCTTTTGATGGTGAAGGATGGTCCGATGGTTAATGTCCGACGGACGACGAGCAATGATGGTTCATGTCCGACCATGCCAAGATGCCAATGAATGGAAGAACTCCCCAGCAAGTAGATAAGCAAGCAAGCAACCAAGCAAGCAACCAAGCAAGCAACCAATCAATTACATTCTTTCGCCTCAGCTCACCAACCAGCCGGCCTTGAAGAACACAGAAATAAACTGCACATGTTCTCATGGGTGCATCCACATGATACCATACATTGATGGAGGTTGTCAGGTGGACCGAAGGCGACAAGAATGGGATGAGGTTGGCCAGTTGGCCCCTTTGCCTTTGACTATGCAAGCAGTAGAGCCATTACAGTGAGCTTATCAGCAAGGACCCACAAATTGAGGTAGTGTACTGATGGTGAAGAGGGTTGATCAATGGTTGGCTAGTGGTGAACATGGTTGGTGAATGGAATGGATATATGGTGGTTGATAGACGTAGGCTCTTCAGATATCTGCAACTTGGGCGCCTTGCTGATCTGGGCAACGATTCTGCCCATGTGTGCCAGCTGAGTTTTTCAAAGGTTTCCAGCTGGATTTCTTTCAGCTTTCGGCGAACTTCCTGCAAGATCCCGACCCATATACGCTGGGAATAGATATGGAATTGACAAAGCAGCTGAGTGTTACAAACTCATACAAACATATCCAAACCCTCCTGTTCTTGTTTTGTCTTTGGTCTATCAGGATTTTACATGTTGGCACGCGACCTGGGTTCAATCCTTCCAACTTCACCTGGCAGAAGGTGTGATGCTCACGGGGTTGTTCGATGATGAGGAGCTACTGCCATGGAGAAGCTTGGACGATCGCTCAAGGCTTTTGGGTTGTGACCTGGCAACGATGGTGAAGCTGTCTAATGGTTCGTTGTTGCTTCATGATGATGGTTGATAGTTGTGAAGAATAGTGAACTTATAACTATACATCAATGGCAACAGTACAATGGTGAAAACACCCAACGTTGGTTGTTAGGAGGAGCCCGATGAGATTGAATTACGCCAGCATAGGCCCCAGATAGCAGGAATGCTCTTTGTTGAAGTGACTGCCACTTACATCAATGGATTCGTTCACAAACGAGGCGGCCCGTGCACAACCTGCAAAACGCGCCTTGGCACTCATGACAAGCATCATGTTTGGGCATCCGAATGTGGACACACCAACTAAACGTCGTGACATGGAAACCTTGACTGGGAATCCCTGCTGGCTGAGAGCGCATATGCATTACTCACTGGTACGCCACAGCTGCTAAAGAACCTTTGGTTGCTTCACCCAACTGAGCCATGACAAGAGTTTGCTTGGCTGTTTGTTCATATGGGATTGCCAGTCAACCCACTTGGGTTATATTGGTCGGTTTTGGCTACCATTGGTGAATGTCATTGACTACATCAATTTTAATACTGTTATGAACCATTATTAGCATTGATTAGCCAGTATTGTTGGTTATCAAATATGTAACAGTAGATCATGGTAGATCCATATTGATAAAACGCCATGGGTGGTTTACGATCCAACATTACAAAGATTGATTTGGGTGGGACCCTCGATGTTCGGAATCTTCCTCACCGGCAAAGACCAGCCACCAGCCAGGAAAGAAACAGGTGCTCGAGCGCCATGGCAATGAGACCTTCTATGCAGATAACACCCGGGGAAGCTATGCACATCCCAAACTGGCCGAGTATGTGCAGGCGGGGTTCTGGTGGATGGAGCGGCGGTCAACCAACTTGTTGATGGGCGGCAAGTCAGGGTGGTTGTTGGGATGGGAACGTGCAGAACGCTGTGTCCTCAAGCCACCCCGCAAACGAAAGTAAACAAGCTGGTGTCGGATGACGCCGGTAACAGAAGCCATGGCTCCGGTTGTCCAGATCAGAGTCTCATCATTGGCCTAGAATCCCAGGCTTGATTGTGCTACATGGTGCACTTCGTCGTTAGCAGGTGGTGGGAGAGGTACTGACTGCGCGCTTCAAATCTAATCCTGAATCCTGGTGCCGGAGTACGTACGCATTATCGTTTTGCGCATTGATGTTAATGAGTGGTTCCAACGTAATTGTCTCCGTGCTAAATACGTCAATTTAAGAGGCACTGCGAAATAGGTATCAACCAATCCTAACAAATTTGAACGGCCTACTGCACGATTAAACACTATGAGAATTCACTCACCATCAACCATCAAACGTATCAATATTGTTGGCACTCTTCGTTGTGTTCTACCTGCTTTTATGTTCCGTATGTAGTGTTGTTGCTGATTTTCAACTATGGCGAGCTCATAAACTTGTCAACAGTTTCCAACTACGAGCCAAATTCTCACTGAACAAGGTACATTACCATCCCTATACTGCATCCCACCCACCCCTTCACCATACCTTCACCATGCACCCAAGGTGCCACCCACCTACCATGCCATCCCACCATGCCATCCACCCCGGGCCGCCACCGCGTCGTCCCAGGCCCAACGCAACGAGCGCATGATCTTCGTCAGCGACACGTTGCGCGGCGCCTTCGGCCGTGCCTGGCGCCAGGCCCGGCGCTCCGCGCCGCGGCGGAAGCTGCTGAAGGACTTCGCGGAGCGGCCCATCTTCTCCGTGGGCGCCACGGGCATGGCATGCGGCACGTGGCATGGGATGATTCGAATCAATTTCTTGCAGTTGGGATGGCTTATTATGAACAAATGAACTGAACAAATGATCAGGTTTTCCCGTTTCCTTCTGTTCACCAATGTGTGTCCGCTGCTTTCTTCGATTGAACTCAAGGTACAAATTAGCTTAACATGCTTAACAACTTTCCATTGAAGCACATTTCACCCTTGGTTCATGATTTTCACACGTATCCAATGGTTCATTCAATATCATTTGAAGAATTTCAATTGAAGAAATTTCACTGGGAAAAAAGCACGGAAGGAATTCCAACCAAGAAATGCGATGTAAATCATTTTAATTTTTCGATGTTTCATTGCTTTCTTTCGGTGTATTACGATTTTTCTTTGCCCTGGAAATGTTCGGGTAAATCAAAGCTGGGGATTCGGGGATGCACAACATTTTGCAAGTCATTTGCAGGGGCTTTTGTGAGCTTGCGCTTTTGAAGCTTCTGTTTTGTTGCGTCCATGTATTCGCGGTGGGGACCTAGCTGTGATTGGTTGAAGCAGGTCCAACCTCTTCATGCATACCGTGTTTGGTGTGCATTCCCATCGCTGCGTTTGCTTGCCCGAAAAAATTGCCCTGTATGGCCCGTCGCCAAAGATGATGATCACTAAACTTCTATCATTTAATATCGCCCTGACTAAACTAAGTATGCTGAGTGCTTCATAACTCGCTGGATCACAGGAGGTTCCCACAGAAATTCTGACCTGAAAGGTGTGAGCGGCAGCTCTGTGCCCACGCACGACGGACACCCTGAAACATGGCATGCCTTGCTGGGCGGTATCAAAGCTTGGTGGCTGGGTGCTGCTGGGTCGCAACAGCGCTTCAAGGGCGCCTTGACTCAGTTGGGAAAGCAGCCACTAAGCTGAGAGGCTTGACTAATTTAGGCTGCTCGATGCTTCATGCAGTAGGTAAGCGTCCTGGTGCCAAGATGTGCCAAGTGGGGTAGTTGACCAAAAGATCAGGGCTGTAATCCAGATGTGGAACAGTTGGATTTGCAATAGCGACATGGCATGAACAGTTGACAGGATATGATATGATGCAAAATGAGGTAAACCCTTCCCGCAGCAGCGACAACGAAGACAACAACAACAACAACAACAACAACAACAACAACAACAACAACAACAACAACAACAACAACAACAAGAACAAGAACAAGAACAAGAACAAGAACAAGAACAACAACAAGAACAAGAACAAGAACAACAACAACAACAACAACAACAACAACAACAACAACAACAACAATAACAAGAACAAGAACAAGAACAAGAACAACAAGAAGCTGTGAGGTTGTGCAACCTCCTTGTCAGCGTGGCAAGATTCTGGATGAAGACCTTAGGTTGGGAGGATCCCTGCGGATCCATTGACGACGTGCTCCACCGGCCGCATGAAACGGAAGGAGTGAAGCTTTGTATCCAACATGCTGGGGAGGCGCCACGGTGTCGCAGTGGCCGTGTTGGTTCTTGGGATGGGGCGACTTGCTGCGCATTGTTCAATGGAAATTGATGAGCCAACCAAGCAACAAACAAATCACTTGACAAAGTCAGGGGTTCCGCTGGATCTAACCCTGAAGCCAACCAACCGACCAACAAACCAACAAACCAACAAACCGACCAACCACCTTCAGGTGCTGTATTTCGGTGACAACGTGGAGCACTCCACTTGCAGCTTGAGCAACTTCAGCTTAGCTGTGGGTGCCCAGGGCCACACTGAAAGCTGGGCTCCTTTGTTGCGCGCGGCCAACCGGGGCGATCTCAAAGAGGTGCTGCTGGGTGTGTTCAGTGGGTTCAGTCCATGGGACGGTCTCGTGTGGATCACCTGTGGGAACTGGGCTCCATGGGAATTTAAATAATTTAAGCCCCCCCCCAAAAAAGTCAAAAATAATATGCATTTTTGATTGTGAAAACGATGACCGAAAGGAATAAGGAGGGCTGCCATGTTGGAAGAGAATGGCAGAAGGCGAGGTGGGTCAGGGGGGGCATTATTTCAAGCAACCATACGTCATGGGTTGAAAGATATCATAAAACAAACAACACAAGAAGAACTAAAACAACCCGAAAGAGACAAATACATATCAAGAAACAAAAGCAACTGCAATTCATTCTATGGAACTATGCATGCCATGTCGGGACCCGGCAAAGTTCTATAGTATAGAAGATATTTTTTCCTGCTGTTTCAACCACTTTCGGGTGTCCAGAGTCTGAGCCGGCCTGGGCCGGAGTTTTAAGGCCTTATAAAGATTGAATAATTACATGTATGTCCTCACTAATTATTTAGTTTGGTTTGTCGATTTCTTTGAATTTCCAGACTCCTGCAGCGCCATGTTGTTTCGTTTTCGGGGCGTAGGTGCTGTTTGTGGCTCCGGAGCGCTGTAATCCGATTGCCGCTTCACTGTTCAGAGATGATTCAGTTTTCTGTGGACATCTTCTGCGTCTGCGGCAGTAGCATGTTCAGTAGCTGTTTTCCCACAGAGGTTTTGAAAATACACCAAATATCAACACACACACACAGAATTGGAATATGCATGGTGAATTCACACACGCAAATATCAAGCCTGTGATCAATCATGGCGAACACACACAGGGTACATGGTGATCACATCTTCATTCATCTTGAAGTCTGGGATCCCAATGGATCCCACAGGTCCAAGGCCTCTTAGCCGCCCGTGCCCAGCTGCAGCTGGTAGCGGGTCCCTACGGCCACAGCGCTCTGCACCGCGCGGCGCTGCACGGGCACCACGACGTGGTAGCCCAGCTGCTGCGCGCCAGGGCAGATCCGGAACGAAGAGATGACGAGGGCCACCCGGCCACGTGGTGATGCCATGGTGCCATGGTGGTTGCCATGGTGATGCCACGGTGATGCCATGGTGCCTCAGTTAGCCTTGTAACCATGGGAACTGGGCACCAGTGACTCTGCCAGGGATGGTTCTCTAACTTTAGATTCAGGTTTTTTTGGGATTCGATGGGTGTATCAAGGTATTTGGAAGCCACCAAGGAGAGACTATCTTGGTTTACGATGGTTAATCATGCTTATTCTAAGCCTCTAAGCCATAGGTAATGACATAATAGCTATGACATGACTGATGACTACATAAGTGGCTATATATGATTTAAATGCGGTTGTTGAAGCTGGGATATGGAGATTTGATTCGTGGATTATCCTTCTAGGGTGTAGCTGGAACTTTTCTTCCGGATGCGTCCTTTGATGTCCTTTGTATGGACACGCCGGGTTCCATTTTTGTTGCTGAAGAATCAATGTTGCACTCTTTGCCCCAAAGAATTTTCCCAACAGCAGGCCGCATTTTACACAATGGTTCATCCATCATAGGTGAACTGGGGGTATCCTAGGGCGATGCTGCTTGAATGGTAGCAGAAGTTTGCAGTCGGTCAGGTCAGTAGGGGTGACCTGGGACTGAAGTAACGTCAGGCATGTCACCGCACCATTCCAGCATCAACTTCTGGAAGCGACAACTTCAGGGCACAGATTTCAAGCCCAAAAAGCGGTTCCAAACTCCGTATGGACAGCATCACGAACCAAAGTGTTCGACATCAACCAGGGTCAAGCCAACCGAACAACTTGGGAACTACTCGAGTGACTCAGCCAACATTTTTTCCACCTCAAGCAGCGCTGGCCAGCCGGGAGCAATACCTGCATGTATTTGCCATTTTCGTAGGCAAATGCCTCGCCCGTACTCCCACAAAAAGATGGTTTTGTTTCCGCAGGTTGGTATATTCAAGCATTCAAGCAACAATCAGTCAGGGCTTAATGAACCATAGTTATTGACATCACCTGATGTATAAAGATCACCAAACATTTTCGCTATATATCGTAGTTAAAACACTTGACCACGGTTGTTAGGTCAGCAATGATGAATTAATATCAATCCAATGCAGGCAATGCAACACACGCACACATGAAAACTTAGACTTCTCCTGTCGATCCTGGATTGTTGACCCATCCCACCTTTACCATCAAATGGCGATGAATGATCGGTGATGGTGATGTGTGAGCACCAGATATAACCAGTATGATTAACCAGCTTAAGCAACCACTAACCTGGAGAATTGATGAAGGATCAGTTCAAATAGTGTCATATTAACTTTAACCAGTCAGTAACCTGAATCATGAACCATTAATTAATAATCATAATCAGTTGAACATCACAGTTCCTTCGCCCAGGTTTGTCTGCCAGCTTCTTGGGCGCCTTCAGCGGCCACGTGAAGGTTTTGAAGGCGCTGGGCACCGCGCGGACCGCGCAGCGCGATGGGAAGGGAGCGACTCCGCTGCAGTGGGCGTCGGCCCAAGGACCACACCGGGGGATCTCTCCAGTGCCAAAAGCTGCAATCTCTGATCTCTCTGGACATGTGACTGGCTGGAGAAAACATCTGTTTATGTCGATTGATGCTGTTTTTTGTTGACATTAAAAGACTATTGTGCCAGTTTGTGCCATTTTTTGTTCGGTGAATCATCTAGAAATGGCATCCAGGTGCCCTTTCCGTATATGCTGTTCGATCCCCAGAGAGGCCATCACTCAGCGCTGATCTTACCGTAGTGGCGCCTGTACGCTTCCAGCGGGTGGGGTGGGGCAACATTGTTCGCAGTCACTCAGCGGAGCGCAGTTCCCTGCAATGAGTTGATGCCGCGTTTCGTGTTGCAAGTTGATGTTGCACGAAGCTTTCTTGCCATATTTTAACATCATCATTTTTGTCATCCAACTTTTTTGTTCACAAATCTATTGAAACACTCTTGTCATTCACATGCGAAGATTGAGGATCACCTTGAAACATCACCATGGATCACCATGGATCACAGGACACCTGGCAGTGGTGGACTTCCTCCTGTCGCGTGGCGCCTTGGTCTCCGAAACGAATCACATGGGCGGCGGCGCGGTGTCGGCAGCTTGCACCACAGGGCATGCGGAGGTGCTGAGACGCCTGGTGGCTGCCAGGGGCAACGTGGAGGAAGCGGATGAGAAAGGCACGGATTCCACAGGGAAATCCGGTGGAAATCGTGACGGTGAGTTGATGGCTATGGGGAAATTTAGTGGTTAACTGATGGTTACAGGTAGATTACGGTAGATTTTTGATGGTTAAGTAAAGATGAAATGTTTGTTGGTGGTTCATGATGGTTAAGGTTGGTTAGCAATGATTGATGGTTGATTAGGATGGGAAAGGAAGCAGCGAATTCATGCGACCATGATCCGCGAATGGGTGATGATGGTCAATGATGATGGTCAACGCTAGCCAAGATTGATTGGCCATGGTAAACCACCAAGCGCTACCTAGGAACACTTTCCGCATGATTGGTGGATGATTGGTGGTTGTACCGCATTGAAACCGCTTGTTCCAACGGGTGGATGCTGGAAACTGCCATGGGTTTGTGCCAGGGATCCCCTGGCACAGCTAAAGTAGTGTCACTACTTGACCTGGGTACCAGGTCCTGATCAGGGTGTCTTGTGCCCACAGTGGTACACCAAAGTTGGTGGTTCAATCATTAATCACAGTTGGGTATACCACAAATGAAGAATTAAAGTGTTTAAAGCATCCGACCTTGCAGGTGCCTTGAATTTTCTGTGGCCGAAGGTTGCCAACGACCGCAGATCATGAATAATTGTTGTATCATGCACCAATTGAATTACTTGCTTGTTCCTCGATGTTCATCGCCCCAGGATGCCTGTTGCTTATCAAGTAGTGGGATCAATATTGGATATCAAGACAAGATGGCCCTTCCGATTCTTCGCTTTCCCTCAGCGGCTGAAAAAGCACCTCCCAAGGTTGGGTGGAGCAAGATTCACTTGCCAAAGTGTTGGTTCTGGAAGGAAATGGTTCAGATTGAACGGACCTGAAATTGCACCAGTGTGCCCAACATTTCATGACTCCATGCTTGAATCAAACAAGAGCTGATCATGAGCGAGCATGTTTATAAAACTGTCACTTTGATCCCTTTTGTTGTAGAAGCTGGAGGTACAGTAGGGTATGGCAGAATCATAGGCCATAGGCAATCAAGCACCAACCATGTCACTGCATACCTTCGTCATTGAATGGGATTACACGTAGAGTTTTAGGTTGCGTTGTTAGTTGATGCCTTACTTCGAACTTGGATCTTCTGCTGTTTGATCTTTTAAAACTTGCCTGAGACACAGCCAATAATCAACATCAACAACATCAATATTAGCAATCAACAGCCAACCAACCACCAACACCACCCCAACAACAACAACAACAACAACAACAACAACAACAACAACAACAACAACTACAACAAGTACAGAAACAGCAATAACAGCACCGTGTTGACGATTCTCTGTCCCCAAAGAGTGCGTAAGACGACGGGAATGCTGGGATGGCACTGCTAAAGATAGCTGCAGCCACACTATAGCTCAGTTAATTGTTGGTTCCAAATATCAAGTTTTTTTTCCGCAATGACTTTGTGATAGTAGTTGGTTGGTTGACGAGCATATCCTTGGCCCTAGTCACAAACTGGTAATGATGATTGCTGTGAGCCCTTGCATATCAACCACCAATAAGCCACTAATTGACCATGGTTAGAACAAGCAGATGCGGCAGGCACCATTTACCATGATTAATGATGAACTATTGTTAACCTTATCAACTAACCACTAAGAAAATGCCAACTTTTTTAGCCTTTTTAGTTGATTGTTAACTGATCCTCGTGATTATTTTCAACCGACCTGTTAAGTTATTTAGCCAACCATTGCTCCACTAACAAAATGAGAAGGAAACACTGGGGGATCCTGTTGCGTTAGGCATGAGGCCCTTGCACTGGTCTGCCTTGCACGGTCACGCTGAAGTGGTCCGGAGCCTGTTGGATCTGCGTGCAACGCCTGGGCCCAACCATGAGGGCCAGATGCTCGGCACCCCTTCGCAACCGTTGTGCCAAAGAAATGAGGTGAAAAGGACGGGAACAAGGTGCAATTAGTAAGATTTCATCATGATGAGTAAGATGAGAGAATTAAGATGCATGTCATTGAGCTTGATAAGCTCAATCGGATGGCTCATTTGACTGATCGACTTTGATCTTGTCAGAACGAATCATCCATGCTGTTGTTGAACTACCGCTCGGTCAAAGGTGCGCTGGAAGCCAGGGCAGGGGGTCGCAGGCACCCCTGGTGATCCAACGAGGGGTGAAGACATGGTCCAGGTCACCATGGTACATGGCCATTCCTGTGTCACGGAAAAGGAAGAGTTTACAGCCCATGCTCTCAGACACCAGATGGTTATCCCCAGGGATGTCGGTGAATGATGGTTTGTAGTGCAAAAGAAGATGATTAGTTCATGGATGCTCATGGAAGGTCTATACATACATCCATAGACACCCGGCTATTGGATGGTCAATCACAAGCCATTTATGCGATTTATGGTTGAACTTGTGGTTTATTAAAATGGTTCCACCATGTTCTCGAATCTCTTGGACGTGTTTAGGAAGGAAAGCCACGAAACTTAACTTGTTTACTTATATCATGAGCGATCTGATTGGTATGGTGTTTTTTTGGACAGGCAAAGATCCATGCAGAGAGAATCACATGGATACAGGAGAGGAGGACATGAACAAAGTCGATGAAGGTTGTTTTGTAATTATCCGCCTTGAATTGTTGAACCCTTGAGAAGCTGGGAGTCCTATGGAGTACTTGGACTTGGACATTGCTACAGCTTTGGATTGAGACTTTTGCTGCCAGCGGCAGCCTCAAGCGCTGAGGATGCCCTTGGATTTAGCGCGCGGAGAGGCGGTGAAGGAGTTGCAGTCGATCCTAAGACGAAACGCAGGAGGCAAGACTGGCAAAGGAGCTCCCCCCCGCGGTGAGCTGTGAAAAGCAGAGCTCCGCGTCTCAATGCTCTGGGCGGAGCTGGGCATCTTGGGGCATGGAAGCATAGCAGGCATAGCATGAAGCACAACATGAAGCATGGAACAGCGTGGAAATGCGTGGAAGATACCTACGATATCCCACGATGTTACCGGTGCTGGTGGATGCGAAGGGTCACAGAGAAACTGTTTGGATGGCCGTGGCTGGATTTGGTGGTCCGGGGTGGTTGGTGACAGGTCCAGTACTGCATCGACACCCCCTCGTGATCAGTCGTGATGAATCGTGGCCCATAGCGGGCAATGACGAGTACGTAATGATTCTTCTAGCTCATGGGCCAATGCCCCATAGGCCAGAACGATGGCCAATCATGACAATGACACATCCACATCAAAAGTCTGGCCACATTTAAATAAACAGCCATTCGTGGTAAAACTCATGGCCATTTGTGGTAAAACTCATGGCTTACCAATACTTGCCGCCCAATCAGTTGGCACATAGCCAACAAAATCATGGGGATGGATAGATCAGCTTCAGTACCTGAATGGCAGGCAGCAGGTGTTGAGCCACACCACTGAGTCCCAGCTCGGTTCGCAGCGTTGTGCCTCAAGGCTTTCGAGGCAGTAGCTGAGGTTTCCTGTGGATCGTGGCTCCAATCCCTAAACATGCACCCCAGAAGCTGCCGGCCAAAACTCAATCACTCAACAACCACACACCCACTCAACCAACCAAGACCCAGCAACCAACAAAAGACGCTGCTGCTTCTGCAAGGGCTGCCCCCATGCCATGACAATGCGTTGCGTCTCCTCGCCATGTCTGCGGAAGTGATCCTGACCAGACTGGGCCTGCTGGCAGGCTGAGCTGTCAGTGCCAGTCCTCAGGTGATGATCAGCCCACTTAATTAGTAGCCATGGTGACTAACGATGACCTACAAAAATGAATAGTGGTAACATACTATGTTCTAGCCATGGTTCTATTCCACTATAAGTAGGTCCCTTGATAAATGGCTAAGAACCATGGTTACTAAACAGCTAGCATGCACAGGCAAAAGATGGCCAAAGTACGAAAAAGTAGCTCCAGAACACTCCGGTGCCCCAAGGCAATCCCCAACCATTCACAACTTGTCGGCTCACTTGTTTGGCTGGATTGGAAGCTACCATCCTTGAGAATCTGGCACTCTGCGCCCAAGCGCGATGCCACCACTGCTAGGGGACGAAGAAGCGGATCTGCTGCCACACTTTCAGAAAGTTTATCCAGTTCTCCTGGATCTCATTGCAGCAGCCGGGCGCACTGGGCATGACGCTGACTTGCTGGAGCACGCCAAGGAATGTGCTGTGGCTGATCGGTGGGAGAGTTTTCATTCCCACAACGTGACCCCCTCCAGCTAGGAGTGGTGGTCCCAAGCAAGATTGGTACTGATTGTTGGCAGACATGCATACGATCATGAGAACATGAACATGTGCCAACCATGTATCAATTTTCAATGATGTAACATGAACATGTTGTTATCAAGATCATGGTGGTGCTTCAAATGCCAACAGCAAAAAGGTAGCTGTTCAAAACTTTTACGTGGCTTTGGGAGAATGTCCCAGGTCAGGTGACACACAATTCTTCGCCTGGCTTAAGAACCATGCAACTCGAAGATGCTGATTCAATTTGATGCAGATTCCCTTGCTTTATTTAAGGGGATGATGTGAAGCAACGGCTGGCTTTTTGATTCTGGCAGCTTTCCAGATGCAAAGCATTCAGCATGATCATGAGTACTGTGGATTAGCTGTAAGAATCGGCAAGATATACTATGCTTCCATACAAGACAGTGGTGACCGTTGCAGACGTTCGCAATTTTATTTCTCACTATGCCCATGTTTTGTGTGTTTGTGTGTTCCCGACCCACGGCACCAGCGCTGGGGTCTTGTGTTGCGCTTCGGGCGCCTCTTTGAGGCAGCAGACCTCCACTCCCAGAGAGAGAGAGAGAGAGAGAGAGAGCGGTGTTCAATGATATAAGTAGTCCTCAGTTTGAAAAGGACAATCAAGTAAATTGTTATGCTTACGAGTCCTAACACTGATTGTCTAGCGATCAACCATGTGCAGCAATTAAAAACCAAGGGGACTGACAGACAACAATTTAATCTTATGAACTGGAGGTAGGTGACCACCATCACAGTCACATAGATCACCTTACTTCACCCCAAAGTGTTTGGTGGCTCCGAAAATCTGAAACCACATTCCATATATTTCTATTTGAAATCATGCTGGCGACCAGGTGCGTTAGGATTTGTTTGCTGGGCCGTTGCTGCAATTGCCATTTCAAGTCCCTGTTATCGTCTCCGGTCTCTTGGAGCTGAGGTCTGACGTACTTGTTCAAGTATCGAGCCCGTTATGTCATCAATGAGTTGCCGAGCCATTTGAAGCAGTACACCCTCCTCCTGATCCTCAGCGTTCTGGGGGGGCCAAGTAGGTGGCAATCGCAGCATGCGCCTACTGACTAGCTGGGTCTGGCTTGCCATGCCCCTCAAAGTCATAATTTTCATTGGAATCCACCAGAATTCGATGGTGTTGGCACCCCAGGGAAACACATACAGCTTGACACCTGGGAAGCTGTGAGAAACAGGGAAACAGATCGAAATACAAACAGTTCAAACGTTTGAAATCCTCGTGATAGTGTTTCTGAATCACTGGGACACAAGTTAGGATCAGACTAAGCAGTACTCAGTTGCCCTCATGATCACGTGCAACTTTGAAAGCACGTTATTTTGTGGTTCTATTTGTATCCTGAGGTTGTCTTGATATCATTATTTCATTGCCAAGTGTGTGTGTGTGTGTCATTCTTTAGTGCGTCATCGAAAGCACTGTTAGTCATGTTATTGAATAGTTCAGTTCTGCCAGTATTAGTTGTGATTGCTTGGATCTGCAGAAAAGGAATGCTGAGGTTCAGGGAACGAAGATCCAGCGGTTGGTTACTGGTTTCGGGAGTTTTGATCGGGTCGATCATGATCACTATCCATCCCACCCATCATCTCTATACATAATATGTATAGAAAAGCAATTGATGAAAGACTACTTTCCGCGAAAGCCAAACATGCAGTCGCGAAAGCTTCGCGAAAGGGTTCGCGAAAGCAGTGTGCCAGTATAAAGCCGTGGTCATTAGGTTTTGAACACCGCTCATATATCATTACGAGCAATCATCATCGGCCCCATCCTTCAGAACTATTCCAATCCCCGTTCCTAACATCCTTTGGAAAACATTGCCTTTGTGGAACAATTTCCCAAAAATACATTCAGAGAATTATTTCTCAACTGGGGTCAGGGGGGATCAAGGTACCCAAGGATGATTTTATGTTGTTTGTTTTTTTCACTTTTGTATGCCTCGGAATACCTTCTAGACAACACCTACCTCCGCCACGGGAAGCACTGGCATCTTTCTCTTTCACCTTGGTATGCCTCAGAATGAATTCCAAGCTGTTGAAACGTGGGTAGGCCTCTGGAGGATTTCTAAGAAACAGTCTGGAGATATCAACGCTTTCGGTCAACGGAGTTTGGTTGTGGGACTGCACGTTTTAAACCCTTCTTTGTCGGTCTTGTATGGTTCAGTTCATAGTTATTCCATAACCTAGGTTTCCTGGGAGACTTTGTACCCAAGATTGCCCAAGGACCTGAAACCGCGGAATACTTCCAGAGGGCAGGGGGTACCTCAGAAGTAATCCGCTCTGTTAATCACAATCATAGTCAGAAAAATCCTTATTGTCATCATTTCCGTCATGATTTTCGTCGTCAGCATCATCATCATCATCAGGATTCTCTGAAAGGAGCATCGAGGATAGCACCGGAGGGTTTTCAACACTGTTCATTTGGACTTGAGCGTCGGAAGTTACTTCTTCACATTCTACAGTTCTCAATGATGATTGACCAAACTTATCAGCTGACCTTGAGATGAGCCACCCATGGTTTGAGGGAACATCGGAAGATGAAGATTCGCCACTTTGCTGCTGAAAGCTTGGCATTGGTTTTCCGACGTGTTCCGGCCTCGGGCATGTCGAAGGCTGGCGCAAGGGGGGCGTGCAGGCTATGAAGCCTTCAGGGTTGGGGTGCCCTCGGGTGCTGGCCCCAGCCGTTGCTGATGCTGCCGGCTATTTGCTGGCTCAGAGATTTTTTGCCATCCCAGCACATCCGTGAGGCAGTGGGCGATGTTTTTGATCTACTGCTGGAGACAAGCTCTACCAAAGACGTCCAGGAGCTATTGGCTTCGGAGGGTGGTTTCCCGCATTTCTGATATTCAACATGATACGGCTGAGGGTCAAAACGCTGCACTCCTGGTTCCCCTATCATTCACCGTTGTTTTCCCTATAGTTTGTTGGTTATTAACCACCATCATTGGCAGGTTCATATTGACCCATAGCCATATTTCTGATTTTCCAGCTCACCTGTGATGGTTGATGGACGAGAGATCCAAGCGTTGATCCCAGCTCCAGACTGCAGCTCCATGCGTAGATGGGAGACAAGCATACGTTTAAACAGGACCTCGCAGATGGCGTCAGCATTCTCTTTGCCAAGACGGTGAAGGGGGTGCAACGGCAGTTCCGGAACAAGACCAAGGCTGTTCTTAAGCCTCTCTTCAAGGCGGGGCTTCGGGTTTGGATTTGCCATTGGCTCAATGTTTGAACAGACTGAGTTTGCTGATTCCCCAGGCCTTTGCCACTGCTTCGCGCAACTTTTCCCTTGCCATTCCCACGACTTCGGCAGGCCACCCGCCGTGCGAACCCCGCCCAGCTACGCGCCATCCGCATGTCCGTGCTGCGCATGCGCAACCACGCCAAGTCCTTGGACGACGCAGGGGACGTGGTGGAGGCGATGATGAGCCACTTCAGGGCCGCTTGCGCCAGGCACGGGGAAGGGATGACCCTGGGACTTGCTGGGACTTGCTGGGTTTGTTGGTATCGCTAGTATGGCTAGTATGGCTGGTTAGATAATTTGCTGGTTTATGATGGTTATATGATGGTTAGATAATTGGATGATACCATGGCTGGTATGGCTACTATGGTTCATCATGTGATAGGTTTATGATGGTTAGACAGTTTGATGAACTGTGGTTGCTAGCGGCGAATCATGGTATGGCTAATATGGCTCGCACCGGTGGGTCAAGAATCGTTTGTGCTGGCAAATTGCCTTCCGGAATGTGATTGTTTCCTGTTTTACTAAAGGTGGTATTGTAGCCTGCCCCCAAAAATGTTAGTGCGTCTTTCTCCTGCCATGAATGATCAGCGTTTACATCGTTTCGATGGCCGCTTGGGGTGCCAACATTTACCGACAGCCCTACATCATTGACAACCAATATCAGTGCTGAGCGGGTGTGTCATGATAGACTCATTTTTGCTAAAGCAATGACATGTTGTTAGCAACCAGCCTATTAGGTCTCTGTGATGACCAGATTCACCAAGTGGATTGACCCTGTTGCTGGGTCGACCTGGCTCAGGTATGCAGACGTGGCTCGTGGGGTGGATCCCACATCAGCCAAAAGGGATGGAGAAGAGGAAGAGGAGTCCAGCGAGAGTCACTGGGATTGCGATCCCATAGCAGCGCTGAACCTAGATGGATGTACCATTGCAATCCATTGGGTTGTGCCACACCATCAGGGAACTGAGGTACAGGAGGGGAGCTGCACTGCATTGCGGTTGACCAATGGACAGAAATGAACCTCTAAGCAACGAACAACAGAGAAATCCGAGGATTTGTTCCGCAAAAAGTGGAAATGGTATTGAAGGAATCAGTCATGATCATCATATATCATCAAGATTCAGATCTTGTAACATTTTGAGTCGGAAGAGTTCAGGTGCTTCACAGGTTTGACAAATGGTTCTCCTTTGAGTTTCTCGGCCTCGAAGTGCGGCGCCAGCATGCGCCAGCAGTTCCAACTCCATGCAGCGTCCAGGCGAAGAAGATACTGCAGACGTGGCCCGAGAGGCGCTGTTCTACCTGGACCTGGCAGTTTCCTGGGTCTACACCAAGCCTCGACCCCGCGACTGCCACGGTGAGAGTTGGCAGGCGGGGGGGCCTTGGGGTCAGCAGGGTTCAGGGACACGGCGGGGGCTGAGGGAAACAACGAGCTCCAAAGCAATGGGCACTGTTAGCTCTGGGTGATTCTGCAACTAATCCAGTGGCCCTGAAATGCTTCGTTTCGCTACCAATTTTCTTGATGGGTTGCAGGAACATCGAACGGTTTGCAATAGCCAACGGCTTTGATTTTTCGTGCAGCTCAGCAGTTTCGACATGTTTCAATCAGTGTCTTGCCATGCTCCATCCCCGCAAATTTTCATGACGATACTTAACCTCCCGATGACATCGCACTGGCCTTGGAAGCAGCGGCATTCCTTCGAGGCCTTCGTGGCAGTGCTGCTGGAGTGTTTGGTCCAACTGCTGCAGGCTGGGAACGTCGAGGTGCGGCTGAGCGCACGTGCGGAAGACGTGGGGGGAGAAGCTACTTGGTTTATGGGATCAGCGGCGATTTTTGGATCCAAATCCACCTGGTTTATCATGTTTTATCTATATGTTGATCCCAGGTTCTAGGGATTGAACATCATGGTCCATTTATGAGAACAGAACCCAAGTGGTCCGCTCAGCCGTTGCACATTTTGGGAAGGTTGCTGAGTTTCACCGACACTTGGGGCTGTCATATTTTGGTTAAGCCACGGGAGCACCACCTTCTGCAGCAGTTGCAATAATTAGCATGTGCTTGTTTGCAGCAGGCGCGCGACCAGCCCATGAGAAGCAAGGGATAAGGAAAACAGCGTACAAAAAAGCAAGGAGATAGAGGTTTTTCAAACCGAGAATTTGTCAAGATGTTGTTTCTTCAGGAAAGCCATATAAAATATCTGACACAGTTCATCACATCTCACACTGACAGTTGAAGCAACCTCATTTTTTCAAGTAATTATACCTGCAAGTTACGGTTTGCTTCATCCCACTGGACCATATAAAACCGTGTGGCCCCCCATGGGGTTACAAGTTCTAAAAGACCTCCCAGGGTTGGTTTCACCATCAAACAACCCAGTGCTTTAGGCATGATCCAACTCACTGAGTTGGTGCAGGTGCAGGATCCTTCAGCAGGGACCTTTCCGCCAGAAGCCATGAAGGTTTCGGAGACCACCAAGAGGGCCTTCATGCTGCTGTGGCGTGTGATGCCTTCCATTGTTGCGCCCTTGTGTGCCTTGGTGCAGTCCTTCCTAACAGTAGTGTGATGATCACTACGGGGTTTTCGCTTGGGGTGGCAAGAGGTGAAACCGAACATCCCCCCACTTGGGCAGGTGAACCGAAGAGATCCGAAAAGCATGCATGGAAAAGAGCCAACTCCTCAAATCCTTTGATCAGCTGCCATAGCCGAATCAGGTTTCATGGACAAAAGGCGGGTTCATGGTTCCTGTTTCTCAGGGTATCATTGCCTTAATGCTCATGAGCTGAGAATTTGTAGCAGTCAAGCAGCACAATGGAGAGACTCAACTCACAAATCAAGGTTGGGGGCTGCAAGATGCGTGTTGTGTGTTACCAGGCTTAAAAGTCATAAATCCATATCGACCACCACGATGACCGTGATTCTGCACCAATACCAAGCACATCCAAGCACAAAATCTAAAACATACCCATCTCTCTACCTTCCAGTGAACACATGTGCATCATGGATCCATCATCCATCATAGATCCACCAGCTACCTATCCACCATCCACCATCCACCACCTATCCACCCATCCATCACCTACCTGGCCACCATCCACCAGCTACCTGGCCATCACCAGATCCATCCACCGTCCTCCACCGTCCCAGGCAGCCCCTCGGTGGCGCAGCTGGTGGCGCCGGGCGGCTCCCTGGAGACCCTGGGGGTGGCCGCGGCTGCGCAGCTGCCGCAGCCGTTGGCGCTGCCGGAGCACCTGGCCACGCGGCTCAGGGACGCCACGTGCCTCGGCTGAGGTGAGGTCAAGGGGAAGCCAAGGTGAGGTGAGGCCAAGCCAAGGTGCCTCGTCATGTCTGGACTTCTGTGGACTTCTGAGGTCCAATTTGGTTTTGGAACGCTCCTTGATGGTTGAAATGTGGTGATCTTCGGTGCCAACATGCTGGTTGATGCTGGTTGTTGAGCTTGATGGATTGCTGCTATCATTCACTGTCATGGGCAGGGGGGTTAAGGAGAGTTGAGTTGATGAACGTAGTTCATGAATTGTGGTTGATCAGAGTTTGGGTGGTTACTGGTGGTCCATGGTCCTGAACAGTGCTTAGTACTGGCTGGGGCTGGTGGTGAATGGTCCTTAAAAATGGCTAGTTGTGTTTGATTATTTTAGCAGCCATGTGCAGGGGTCTCCTGTAAGTTTGCCATCTATCCTACCTTGGACGTGGATTTTTCTCTCAGGGTGATTGCGAAGATCTTTGTTTCTGGCTTATTTATCAAGATCTGTATGTGGGGATGGAGGGTCTAGTTCCCTGCAATCACTGGTTTTTTTTGAAACCTGAAGTTTTTGAACAGCTGAAACTTACACAAACCTGTCATCGACTTACATCCAACGGATTGTTGGAGGCACCTAGAACGAGGTTCGCCGGCCACAGCTAAATGACATGCCATGAGCACAAAAAAATCACAGGAAACAAGCAGCGTCGTCTTTGGAGGTCATAATGTGTCATAATATGTGCCTTCGAGATTTGGCTGCATGTTTTTGATATACACGGGGACTCATTCTATAGAGGTTGCATTTTGAACGGGGAGGGGCTCCCGACTATGCTTTTAAGACTTCATTCCCATCTTGACTTGGTTTAGTATTCTGAAGTAGGAACCCCATGTTACATCCCTATTTTCCACGCAAATGCCATCAATCTTATTGAGCCTAACCATCAATAGCTGGTGATTCACCATGAAAACTGGGAGCTTCACTAGTAATCGATGTTTGGTGGTTTTAAACATTTTTGATTGTCCTTATCATTAACCAATGGTTGAAACATGTTGAAACCACCAGATCAATGTTTGGAATCTCCTTGGCCCTCCCAGGATTTTTTTGGGGGGAGGCCACCTCCACCGGACTCGGCTCATGCTGAGGCAAAGCGCCCTGAGTGAAGGAAGCCCCGAGCAACGGCTCCAAAGCGAGCGGTACACCTGCGCGGCGCAACTGCACAGCTGGGCCTCGGCAGACGAAGTGGCCACTTGGACGGACACGATGCAGATGCAGATGCAGCACGATGTAACATTTACAGTGGATAGATATACATATGCACTGTACATATATATATATATATATTTACTGTTGAAAATTCTTGTTTTTGTACATTTATACATATATATATATATATATATATTTGGCGTGCGTGTTGTTTTCAGATTCATACGTATTTTTGAATATATGTATCTGTCTATACAGTGTATAGTGGCTAGTATTTTGAAATAGCAGAAAAGAATAGAAAAGAGACTTTTTCAAAGGCATGTATGTGCAAATCTGATTCAATGGTTGATACTAGGGATAACTATTATCATAGAAGTGTTGTAACTTTTTTTTTGCAAAAAGACAGTGATGTCCTATTCGATTTTGATTGCTATATCTTGTCACAGTTTCATTGTAGTGGTGTAGCACAAGAGCCCATTTCACAACTACATGGATTTGTGGTTACTAAGATTGAATCACCAAAGTTAACCAGACTTGCTATAGTATATTGGATCAGTAAAAGGCTTTCAATTTCATATCAGTTGTGGACCATTTGGCTAATCAAGGGCACCAACATAATTCTTGTGGGATGTTTCAGTGTTTCCATTCCCGTGCAGGTTGGATGGATTTTGGGGGAATGGATTACCGATTTACAGCAGCAAGATTGTACAGCGATGCACTGGCATGTAGCGTATGGGGTTAGCTTTCAAAGTGGACTATGTGTACATGTAAGTTTTGCATCTTGCTATACCAACGTAAAAAATACGAATTGCGGTTTTGTTCTTTTATCCTTTAGAGTTTGGTTGATCGTCTGACTGCTGATAGCTGCTGATAGTTTCGGGGTCAAGTGTAACTTGGGGCTTGAACCTTTGTGCGAGCTTCGTTCCTGGCACGTTCCTAGCTGCTCTTCCCTGGGGATTGGTCATTTTAAACCATCATGATCAACATCACCATTATCAGGATTCTTATTATTAACCATTAGCCCCAGCACCATCATTCTTATCCATTATCACCATGGATTCTTGTTAATTAGCCCTAGCACTGCTAGCACCATCATTACTACCCATTAAAACCACCAACCACCCACCACCTTCACCACCACCTCCCGCAACGGGTTGATCCTGGGCCCTTGGCCCTGCCTCAGGTCGCCAAGCTCCTGCTCGAGACCTTGGAGGCCATGTCTGGCGATGCACCCGCAACCAGTGCGGCCATGGCTTCAGCAGGTGCAACGCGGTGCAGCATGGCGGCTTACCGGGAACCGGAGACACACATTCTTCGGTCACAATGACACGGGCACACACACAGCATCTGTACATATCAAAATGTTCTTTAATATATTCAAATAATATTAAATGATAAAGATACATATTCATTTTTATATATCAAAAGCTTCTTGAAACAATATACATTTGTATGTTGTATATGGTAATGCGAATACGGAGAAAGATCGCAAACTGTTCATATTTACTGAATTGGGAGACCATTGTCAACGATCCTATCGTCAACAGTCATGGACTATGGAACCAATACGAACCAACGACCTGCAAGGCGAATCATGTTGAGTCATACCCCCAAGAATCCCCAGACCTTACAGGCAAGAACCTCGCAGCCAGATCTTGTGGATTGCTACCACTAGGGGTATGATGGTGTTGTCACGCACCAGGTCAAGTAAATGTGATCGCATCGATGGGCAAGCCACCCACAGCATTTTGGGAAGAAATCCCGCCAACTGTGTTGTCCTTGATCTTTCTCGTATTGGTTCAGTGCGACATTGTCTGTACTCAAAGCAACGTAAATCATATGGTATGATTACCCCAGAAATTAAGAGTGGTGCGCCCATGTGTGTTCCCTATCATTCCCTATCCTGTCCAAAAGGCCGACAGGCTAACGTTTACCAAACACTAATCTACCAACCCTTCAATCGACCAATCTCCATGTTCATCAACCTGAATCTGGATCATGTTTGATGGTTTTTTCAATTCATCTGAAAATCTCCAACCGGAAAACATCAGATCTCCAATTCTTTTCATATTTTATCTTTAATCTCAAGAGATTATAGTTTAATCCTCTCATTGAATCCCATCTTTTCAATCGATGGGAGATGCCTATACGTGCTGACACTGCCTCTGATAGCCTCAAAGTCAAAAAACTGGGAGATGCCTAGCACTCCCTATCTCCTGAGATCTTCAATCCCATCTGGCTATGGGTCAGTTCACCATGTACCCCTGGTTCCCCCATCATTCAGGGGCCAATGTTGCTTAGAGGCAGAGGCCTTCTTAGAAGGCAATTGTTACATACAAAGTAAATTGCAGGTAGGGGTTCTTAGAACCCTTCTACTTCTAAGAGGTTCTAAGAACCCTTGTCTGTAAAGTTGGCTTCGCAGAAGGTCAGCTAGAATGCATCCAGGGACGCATCCCCCAACATCAGCCCCTCAATCATTCACCAGCTCGTTTTCCCTATGAATTTGTTGGTGAACTTATCCCTCAAGAAATTGGTTGGTTAACTGCTTGACCCAGCTCGCCATATATAGCTGGTATACCCACTACTATTGTTGGCGAACTTATCCCCTATTAGCCAGCTAGTTCTCCACTACCATAATTGGTACGGTATATCCACTACTATTGTTGGTTGTTATCCCCTATAGCCATTATCCAGCTTAGTTAAATAGCTAGTTGGTTGGTATACCAACCCATGGTTGCTCATGGTTGTTCCCCCGCATATCTTAGCCATTATTGGTTGGTTGTATGTTGGTTGTTATCCCCCATGGTTGTTGGTCAACTTCTTCGGTGGTTAGTATGGACCCATAGCCATATATAGCTTAATTATATATCCCCTATAGTTGCTAGTTGTTATCCCCTATTGTTAACAATAAACCAGCGAGTTAACCACTTGTAGTGGATAATAATAGTTCATAACCAGCTTGTTAACCATTTCTTCGGTTATTAACCATTATTATCAATATATAACAATCCACTTCTACAGCTCTAGTTAGTATATAACTATTATCAATAGTTGTTTGGCTATGAATATAGCTGGTATATCAGCTAGTCATCCACTTCTCCGGGGGTTGAGGTGCCTTGTTGCGCCTTCCTGGCGGAAACGACGTGCTGCGCCTGGCCCGGCTCCTGCGCCGCGGCACCACGGACAAGCGCTGGACGCTGCTCCGGGCGCAGCTCTTCCGGACCTGCGGACCAGCGCTGGAGGCGGCCACTGAGGTGGGGACCCAGCAGTTTTTGTTGGGAAAAAAATCCTGGGAAAATTGCTGGGGAAACTGCTGAGCTGGGGGAAACCTTTTTTCCTGAAAATCAGCCGTTTTTGTTCCCAGCAGTTCCTGAAAAAATTGGACATTGTTCTCCTCAGGAACCTTTTTTGTTCAGGAACTTTTCTTTGTTGGGAACATTTTGTTTTTGGGATTGTTTTGGGAACATTTCGTTCCCAGCGATTTTGCTGCTTTTGTTTTTCGGGATGTCAAGGTTAAAGCTGGTGTTTTTTTTTGGGGGGGGGAGGGGGTGAATGCAGTAATTACTGGTTTTGATGGATATTGGCATTGACTCCTAAATCTTTGATGGAAAATGCCTTTGAGTTTGCAGAAGTTCTACCTTTGGTTGGTTTTGCTTTGAAAGCGGTGCCAAGTTTGAGATGAACAGTCTTCTTAATGTGCCATCACAAGAAATAGTTCAAATCTATGCGCATTTGCCGATGCAGGAGCAGATGGAGATGCAAGTTGCAGAGAGGCTTTCTGTTTGGCAGTAAGAATGTATTAAAATCGAACGTGACCACGACCCACCAGGGGCGGAGCCAGGCACCACCCGAGGAGTCCTGGCCGCATGCGGTGCCCCAACCTGGCGGCTGAGACGTTTGGGCTGTCCACTGGGCGCTGGCCGAAACGGAGCCGGGGCCAATCTTCGTGGAGGTCAGCAAGGCCTTGGCTGAGAAGGGCAGCACCAGGCAGGGGAAGCCATGGGGGAGCTTGAGAAATTCACGAGGCCAACAAGGAACCGGCCATGGTATAGCGGTGAATGCCGGTGAATCAGCGATTAGCAATGGTTCATCCTGGCTACTGGTGAAGCAATGGTTAGTGGCTAATGGATGTGAATGGTTCCCAATATTGGATGCCGTTGGGCAGTGAAGTGATGCGATTGGGACCATTGCACGGTCCCCTTTGACTTGACGTGCGTGGAGGGAGGGCTTCAACTTTGAAGGAAACCCAAAAAGGAGTTGGATCGTGGTTGACAGGTTGGCGTAGCTTGGCGATCTCCCAGGGTTTTAGTGTTTCTCAAAATGGGGGATCCCCCAAATCATCCAATCTTAACCATTTATAGTAGTAAACCATTCCTTTTAGGGACCCCTATTTTGAGAAACCACCATTTGGATTCTTCCAAACAATCCAAAAACAAATCAAACAACAGGATTATCAGTTCGACTATCCAGCCCTACTATATATAGTCAAAAAACCCAACCAACCATCCCACCTTTCCAGCCCAACCCTCCACCCCCGTATAAGTGACATATCTGGTTTTTCGTTGTTTTTAATCATCATGAGGCTGCACAAAACTGAATTGAGAATTTCTGAACCGCCGCTGTTAACCAGTATGAATCGTTGATTACCCATTTATTAACTATCACAAACCGTCATTTCACAGTGATACTTTTACCCACCATCAAGCCACCCCTCAAAACATCTCCTTCGATGTCGTTCACCCACTATCAGCATACGACTCATCATGTAGTTCAGCATCATTTCATCACTGGTTGCGGTGGTTTCACCTGGGTTTCATGGTGATTTCATGGATTTCACGGTGGTTTCACCTGGGTTTCACCACGTGGCGATGCTCCCCACATGGCCTAAACCGTGCCACCGGTCCCGCCACGTGGCTCCAGTGCCGTGGTGCCGCTGATGGGTCGCTGCTGGGTGGCGGCCGCGTCCAGCTGTGCGCAGCTGCGCCTCAGCGCGCTGCGCCTGGCGCAGCTCATGCCACGGGAAGTGCTGAGGCGAAGCGTGCGACGGCCAGGAGCGGTGGGGGAGATGGCGGGTGGTGGCGGGGGACGGCTGGTGGTGGCTGGTGGTAGCTGGTGGTGGCGGGTGGTAGCTGGTGATGATGATGGTTGGTGATGACGATGGTTAGATCTGGTGCTTGTGGATCTTGGAGATGATGATGGTGCTGTCGGTGAGTTTCAGTTCGTGCTGTTTAGTATTTTGATGTAGTTATACGGTACTTGTGGTAAGGATGAACTGCGACGGTTGGTATTCATGGTCCATACTGGAGAGTGGCGGCTAGTACTGATAGTTGATTATCAATGACTGATGTTGGGCATAGTAGGTGGTTCTTGATCTTTAGTCTTGGCTAGCGATGGTGAACAACGATTGGGGATTTTTGGCATTGATTATGGTCGATGAGTTGATTGTCACTGAGGATGAGTGCTCGTTGCTCGATGGCTGGTGCCGACAAGTTAAGGCAAACTGGATGGCACTGCAAGTTCCAACGTGCAGTTTTTGACATGTTTGCATTTGCTGTTTGATGTTCAGACCTCCCAAGGCTGCCTGCCAACCCGAAAAATGAAGGCAGGTGAAGCTAAGAAATGGCGAACGGCAAATCCTACACCTAGAATGTAGGAGTGTGCCACGTTGGCCATGTTTGGCACAAAATTTCGCTCATTGTTTTACAGCGATCTCATCATGTGTGATCTCATCATTTTCCCATGCCCTGTGCGGATTCCCAGGAGATCCCAATGATTTGGACGATCCCACGGCGCCCGCGGTGGACGAAGAATCAGAACAGCTTCAGCTGCTGGAGCATTGCGCGCCTCCGATGGCGCTGGCGGCATTTTTTTTTCCAGCCGTTTGTTTGACCATTTCTTCCCGTCCATCGTTTAGAGTAACCTATGGCAGGATCCAAGATGATCCAGGTAGCCGGTAGCCAAGTTGCCTCCAGCCTCGGTATGGCAGGAATTGATTGCATATCTTTGGTCATGCGTGCTTTTGCTTGTTGGCGATTTATGTCACCTTCTTGATAAATCACCACCGCCGAAAATTCGGAAGTGATTGTAGCTTTGTGTCTGTAATTATAGTCAGTTTTGAACGAATGATGATTGTCCAATCGCCCTCCAATCATCTGTAGGAATAGCCAACACAGTTGGCACCAAATTGCACAAATCAATGGCATTTGAGCCCTGAGACGGATTCCCTATGCCTCCGCGCACCGTCAGGTTAGCCTTACACAACCAGGTAGTACAAGGATTTCAAGAATCAAACAAAACCAAAGACTAAGAAAACTCCCAAGTGAACAGTTCACCACGTTCGTTCACCTCGTTGCCACACTTCAGTATACCTGATCACCTCATGGTTTCATGCAGTCATTTGGCTATAAACCATATTAACCATTGTTTTCCCTATAGTTGTGTTAGTATTAACCACCATTATTGGTTGGTTAACATTGACCCACCGCCATTTCTCTGTACCTGACGTCATCACCCCAGGTGCGCTTGGAAACGATCCCGGCGGACTTTTTCAACGAGCGCGGCCGGGCTGAGCAGATCCGGCGCGTGGGCCGGGCCTTGGGGGGCAAGAACCGCTCCTGGGCAGCGATCTTGGCCACGCAAATCGTGGCCAGTCAGTGGCTTGGCGCACGGAATTCAAGGCAGGTCTGAGAAGAAAGGCATCAATATATGCAACTTAAGATATGATGCATCAAGATTCTGCGCATAGCGCTGTTGGCGGTGACGAGGTACTCTTGTTGATTTAACGAACTAAATTTGTTGAGACGAGGTAGGTCCTGATGATACATTTCTTGTGGAATCGCTGGCAAAGAAAACTTATCTGAGGCCGCACAGTTTTTTTTGTTCCTTGATTTCATTTGGCTTTCAGAGCACCCATTTTGCTGAGAGTTTGTTCGCTCCCCACCAATCCCCCAGTAGTCATCACCCTCCACATGGTCGTTGCTTTGCGCTTTCAAGCAGTCCAAATGTTTGCCCGGGCAGCCGAAAATGGAAAAAAATATGTGGGCTAGGCCCCGTAAAGTTGTTTTTTCTGTCAAGAGTTTCCCCGCCCCTTTCGCATCCGGTAATGCATTTTCTCGGGCCCGAAATGTTCGAACCTGGAGGGAATTGAGCCCGGATAGTCGAAAATTCGGAAAACCATTTTGTTGACCCCACATGTTTTTTTCGGTCACGTGTTTACCCTGATGAAAGAACATCCACTGGGGATTCAATGATGATAAATCCCACCTTGCAAGGCCCAATCTATTTTTGTATATATGCAAATTATTTTGTGATCTCGATCTCAACAATTTCAGTGTAAAATTCAATCAAAAGATCACAATGACTAAACATGTTTGAGTGAGATATTTCTGTTGTGATTCATTTTCTGTTGGAAGTTCAATTTTGTTTTGTAAATCCTTTGGTGAAATCACAACATTTGCCGCATCTGCGGACATCTGGACATCGTCCGCTGAGGTTTTCCGTGCGCCTCTCCACCCTTTGGCCTCCGACCCTGGAGGCGCTGTTGCAGGCGGCCGCGCCACGGAGCCCCACGGCGCTGAAGCGCGACAACGAGGAGCCCGCGGAGGGCGAAGCGAAACGGAAGATGCTGGGCTCACAGCGCGGCGGTTGAGATTCAGAGATCACCATGGGAATTTGGATTTTGAGTTTTTGGATGTTTAAGATTCAGATTTTGAGTTTTTAAGATATGTTAAGATTAAGAAATTAAGATTTTGAGTTTTGTTTTTTTGGATGTTAACCGTAGAGGTAGATTTATGTTAATTGGTTAATTGGTTAGTGGCTCTCCATGATAAAGACGGTTAATTGATGTTCATTGGACAGGGAGATCATGTATTGAGCTTGCCTGGCCGGTGTGCGTGGATCATTTTTAAGCAACCAATGCATGCCACG
Organism: Symbiodinium kawagutii; assembly: GCA_009767595.1. Lineage (NCBI taxonomy): Eukaryota > Dinophyceae > Suessiales > Symbiodiniaceae > Symbiodinium > Symbiodinium kawagutii. The sequence goes on from VSDK01023317.1 coordinate 117,505, forward strand.
TTTTGGCTCACCTGGGAGTTGACCCAAACCCAACCCTAGAAGCGAGCCTCCGGTGAAGTTGCCTGCATAGGTCAGGGAGCCCTGCAGGGGCAGGCGAGTCCCTTTTGACGGGGGAGAGCAGGTTATGAGTTTTCACCCCTTTGTTGTTTCCCTTTCCGCTTGTTTTTTGGGTGATGGGTGATGCCAGGTGATAGATGTTGCACATATTTGCATCCTGGGAGACCGGGACCAGTCATACAAATTGTGATGTTGGTACGGCATAGTGCATGTATGGCAATGTGACATTCCAAGGCAAACCGGGAAGTAGAACCTGGTGACTCTCTGAGAGAATCGCGATTCGTGGTGACAAAGAAACGAAGGGAAGATGGAAGTGCAATGTTGAATAAGATGACATTGCACTTTTAGATGCATGTATTTATATATCATTTTGTTCCAATATTCTTAAATTAATCCTCAATTTCATCACAATTTATTTATTGATTTATATTTTTTTGAACCGAGTACAGACATACTGATTGATTCTTGTTGATGTTAAATTTGAATTTACAATTCTCCATCTTTCCCAGATACCCATGGTGTAACCTTCCCTTGATCTCCGTGGTGGCCAGATTTCGGTGGCCAAGACACGGCCATGAGCACGCTGGAGCTCAGGAAGAGACGGGTTGCCAAGGCCAAGGCGGCAGTGACCAACGCATCATCCACAGATGGTCCTGAGGATGCTGTCGCTGCGGACGTGGGGGAAGCCAAGCCGGAAGATTTGGAAGAACCTTTCAGTCTTTTCGATTGGGCAGAGGCCGGGTGGGCACAAGGTGCTGGTCATTTTGTAAGTTGGGAATTGCTGGCTGCAAGCACTGCTAGCTTGCAGTTGCAACCTCCACTTGTTTCATGTCATTTCCAGCTTATCAAGTTGATTTTCCGCTGCAAAAATGTTGGGACGCTCTGCCAAACAAAAGCAGCTAGATGGACAAATCCCAGATTTGGTGTTTGGAACCGCCGTCAAGAAGAATTTTCAAACAGCCCTGGCACCTCGAATGGATCTGGGTTCCTGGTAGGTTTGCCATCCTGGATCAGCTGTGCGCAGGTGGACCTAGCTCCATTTTTGCTGAAACCCACCGTGGACTGTGATTTATCAGACCAGTGGTGGTGGACTGAGACCATTTGGTCCGTGGCGACAGCCATGATCACGGCCCAAGAAGCCAGGGCAGCGGTGGTGGCTTCGCAAACCGCACCCACGGCCCAGAAGCGGAAACATCTGGACCCCGCAGAGTGGCTTTGGAGAGACTGGTCAGGTGTTGGTTGGTCAAATTGCTTCACTATGGTAGAGTTTGCCGGGAGACGAGGAGCATGCGGAGCTAAACTGGGAATGGCCAGTTTGACCAGGTGTTATCAATCGATTATGTATCGTTTCTGCGGTATGTGTGGTGCTACGTCCGCATGATTCGTTGACCCCCTGAGATGGCAAGGGAGGGAGAAAGGTTGGCATGTCAAGCGCGCACCAGGATCCCTTAGAGGTGGAGCCTTGGGCCACCGAGCTCTGGAAGAAGGATGCATGGAAAGCGGCTTTGGAAGAGGCCCCAGGGGTCCGGATGGCATGCTGCTGGTTTGATGGGCAGCTGTGTTGCAAAGGGACGGTGTACAGCAATCTGGAGTTGCGGGCTAAACGTGTAAAACATGAGTTTATGATGGTTGATACTACTCAGCCAGAACTAATGATGGTAATCCGGTCGAGTTTCAGAATGTATATGGGGTTGTTTGAGTCAGGATGGGGATTAAACCCCAGCCGCCAAGTGGCGGAAGGTCGGGTTGATGTTTTCTTACAGTGGGTTCACGCTACCCTTGCACAGCATTCAATATGATTCAGTATGCTAAAAACGGTATGCAATTGATCTTGGTTGATAGCTGTTTTGCTCAACCTTCATGCTTTTGTCCTTGGTTCTGGTGCACTCGTTGGCAGACACCGCTTTTTAGGTCAACCTGACATGGTCTAAGCCACGTTGCTCGAGAGCAGGTTTGGAAGTGCGAAGAGGAATGGGACAGTCACAGCGTGGCTGCGAGCACCATGCACGCGAAAGCGTGGGAATCTGAGCAAGAAATGAGGGAATCTTTGTTAGGTCTCCCATGGTTTTCCCTTGCATTTCTCTGGCTTTCCTTTTTTTTCCTCTCTGGGAAAAGCCTATGCAACGGCAAGAGGGTGTTTGACCACGGTTGGGCACTGCCCAGTTCAAGGAAGTACTGCAAGCAATCAAAACGGTAGGTAGGTTGGTTGCTTGGTTGGATGTTTGTTTTTCGTGGCCAGACGGGGGTGTGATGGATGACCAAATCTGCCCATGGGTTTGGCCAACGGGGGGGGGGGTCATTCATAACGGAACTCCACGACTGATTGGTTGGGACTGGAAAAAAAAGCATTGCTACAACCATTGGCTTATCATGATTGGTTGGGACCACGTCCGCATTCAACAAAGATTGCCAACATTGATAGGCCATCACCAATCATCATCGACACCAGCCATCACCAAACATGACAAACCATGGTCAACTACCAGGGTGTTTCTTAAGATAGGGGTACCCCTAAATCATCCAATAGTGACCATTTATAGAGATTAACCAGCCGTCTTGGGGGTCCCCTGTTTTAGGAAACCACCATGACGAGCCACCAAAAATCTCTGAGCGGTGGATGCGGTCACCAACTGGGAGCCACTGAGCCAACAGCACCAGAGTGGTATCCCAAGCCCTGCTGGAAGTCATCCACAAGAGCATTTGCGACCAGCAGATGTTGATCATCATAGAACTTGATGTATATTGCCGATATGATATATTATTCATCTTTTTACTTATGTAGATTGATTTCTTTTCATAGGTTTTATGATTATAGTAAATCATTTTCATTGGTATATCAGTATCTAAAGGTCATGGGTATTCCAAATTCCCCCCCGAAAACCACCAAAACCACCGAAGCGACCAACTGACCCAGCAGGACCTGCGGCCCCAGAGCCGGCAAGCCCAGGATTTGGTGACCAAACTGCTGCAGCAGCGCTACTGGACCAAGACCCTGAACTCCTCGCAGCGCGAGCTCAGGCGACATCATCAGGAGCTGGGGATATCCCCAGACCCCCACTGTCCCCAAGTTTCCCCCATTGAAGGCCCCCAACCTGGTGCAGAGCTGCTGGAGTGGTGATATGAATCAGCCGAAGCCAAGGATTTATTGAGATTTGCTGCATTTTTTCAAACACGTCAAAAGATGTATTCAAAAAAACACGCAAGACATTGCACTGCTGTCGGCATCAGGAACAGCATGCCAGACTGGTGCTAATATTATAAGCTTTAAACACTAGCACTTATTGGAATTGAATGGACGTACCATTGGGCAGGACTGGCTGATGGGTAAGTTGCTGCAACACCTGCTGCGCCGATACGAAGAAGGCTTGGGAGGTAAGAAGACATATACCCCCATGGTCCATGCTACTGGGCGGCACTCCTGGTTGGTTGGACAATGTTGCAATTTTCCTCTCAAAGTCGCCAAACCCTCCATGATGCGCACGCCGTTTGTACAGATAGGTGCGTACACTTGCATGCGCACATGCTAGTATTTCTTACAGGCCATCATGCACACAGGCCACATCGTCGTCGTGCATCCATCGCATACTTTACCTTTTACTTTGCGCAATCGCACCTACCAGTTGCAGGTGAACAATTCGATATGATTGCAGGGTCTTGCACTGAAACGACGCTCCATCACTTTCATCGTCCAATTAGACTATTTTGGATTTAATACTGGAAGAATGGGGTCCAATTAGACGCACCATCTTCACCAATTGGGATAACTGTGAATTCTGTTGAATGCTTGTTGCAGCCAGATGGTGCGATATGAGACGGTTTCTTTGATGAACCGCACCTACAGCCTTGAGGGAAGTAGAACCGCTTTTCTCCTGGTTTAACCTACGGATATGGCGATTCAGAACCATATTTGTTTCCGAATTGTTTACATTTGTTTGCTAAATGAGATTGATGATGGTGGCAGCTTTACGGCTGTCATTTCACTGCGAAGTTCAGGTAAGGTTACCAGGGCAGTTCGTGGCCCTCTTTTATGAGGTGTTTCTTTGTGATATGCGAGTCTAAAACCAACGATGGGATGAGTTCAAGCAGAGTTGCAGAGCACTCCCTTCCTTCCAAGTACTTTGTTATATGGACACAGCACCGAGCACACATCCCACGGGCCCTGTGAAGGTTTCGCAGAGAAGGGATGCATATAGGCATTCGGGCATATCATTCGAGGCGTTCTCAGCTCCAAGATACTGAAAATAGCGGGCCCCCCAGGTATCATCCAGTTTACGAACTATTAAAATCATCCCATATGAGCCATTTATAGGAATAAATAATCCATTCTTGGGGTCCCCTTGGCTATCCCAAGATGGACAGCCATGATTCTTTTCCTTTCCCAGCCGCGCGGCTCAGGCTTTGCAGTCGGTAGCTGAGATGCCCAACGTGGAGCAATGCTCCAGGCCTTTGGTGAAGCTATGCATCCATGCTTGCGCCTGGGGCAGCTGAGGGGCTGGGTGAGCTGATGGCCAACCAACCATGGCTGGCCAAGCTCATGAATCACTCATGGTTATGGGTTATAGGATGTTATAGGCAATGAGTTGGTTACAGCCAACATGAATCACTTGCTTCATGGTTACAGGCAATGAGTTGGTCGCAACATGTTACAAACAAACTCTATATCATGGCTGGTGATTTTGTAAAATTGATGGGCCATTCAGCTCTGAATCAAGCACTCTCGTACTCGTAGCATCAAGCGCGCCTGAGGTGTTCACTGGCTGATGCTGGTGGATGCCAGCCATCTCAGTACTGTCCAAGTGCCACAAGTCCTTTCCCTTCATCTCCAAGTGCCAGGAGCCTGCGCCTGGTAGCTGCAACGGTAGGCATGAAATGACTAGCGTTCATTGGGCAGGGAAGAGTCAAGGGAGTGAATGGGACTTGGCTGTTGGTTCGGATCTTGGCTTGGGAATCATGTCCTGCCTGGTTTTGTCATGCAATGGTTGTTGAATATTTTGTTTGTTTTTCTCATGGGGAAATGCAACCCTTACAGTAACCGGCCGGTCATTTTCATTTGTTGCATACCTGTTATTGGCCCGCTGATCTACGGGCTGGACCCACCCACTGTGTGCTGCGGTGGTGGTGATGTGGTGATGGTGGTGGTGGTGGTGGTGGTGGTTGATGAATGGTTCGCGTTCAGGTCATTCAGCAGTTTCAGGAGGCACAGACATGAGCAGTTGGGCGGTTGCTAAGTTGCGCGGCCAGTATTGGTTGCTCACTCCTGTGCGACCAGTGGCAGAATCCACCTCAGCCAAGCAAGGAGGGGCCAAGCATGGAAAATTGCTTGGTTCGATAGTGGTAGCCACGGTACGGTGATGAGGGCAACCAATAATAATAATAATGATAAGAAAAATAATACTGCTTATATATATATATACATATAGTTAAATATGTATATATATATAAGTTATAGAAGTGCCAAAATTGTTTCTGCAGCTCGAGGACTAGCACCCTGCCTTTTGGGAGACCCCTCCAGGAACAGTTGAAGCGTCTCTGCGATGACACCACCTTCAGCACCGAGATCCTGTCGTTGTGCTCTCGCGACGTGGTGGCAGATACTGCGGCCACCAACCAGAGCAACGTCCTTTTCGAAAACAAGGCCTGACCACACCTGGGGTTTGAGGCAACTGACCAAAGACTCACACCGGCTTGTGATACCCATCAGCATTCATCAGGCAATTTTCATTGCTGCTTATCTCAGCTTTACATTTTCATTTTTCAAATGCTTTGATCACGTTACCAGTTGTGCATGATTGTGCATCAGCCTGCCAGTTCGCACCAAATGTGCATGTGTGTTCACTTGCTGTACCCACTTCCCCCAAAATTCAACTTCCCTTTATCCATTGTAAAAGATTCCACACTGGAACGGCCGGAGGGCCCAGCCATTCCTGACCACTCTTAGTATCTCGCAATCATTCTAGTTCATGTTGCATTGGGGATGATTGTAGTCACTATGCATTTGAATTAATCACCTGATCAAATTGATTCGTCAAACATTTTATTCACAATTGAATGGTAATTTGATTGGAGAGACCCCAGCTAGTTGACAATTCTATACCTTCTTCACGTTAATGTCAATGAATAGCGGATTAGAACCATCGTCCACGAATTTCGGGAATAGTGGCCAAATTGAATATTCACCGCTATCATCAACCGAATGTTCATCCCTGATTGGTAAGTTAGCACCTCAATCGTTACAAGGGATCTCAACCATGAATGTCAAGCCATTCCTATCATTCCTGCTTCCAGCCATCCACTTGCACTGCAACAGGATCAGCTGATGCCCTTAGTGCTTCGGATCCTGTTCTCCAAGGCAACGAGCAACTTAGCTGATGGAGCACTAGAGCCGGAGAACTTTGGCGGGTCTCACCATGGGGAATCATAAGCAGTATAAGCAACTGGATATCCAGTGGATATATGATTTGTAATGGTTGGTAGTGGTTAGTAACTGATAATCATACTTCAGAATCCTTAGTAATTGTCAATGAGTGTAAATTAATAATCATAAAGAAACTCGGTATGACCTTGAAGACGTGGGAAACTCGAAACCACCTGCTTGACAATGGTAGGGAATGGTTATTTGGTCATGGTCCAGTAATTGTGAATAATGGACATATCTTTTGTTCAATGATCACACACACAGATACATGTATACATATATTCATGCAATCTCTCCATGAGTGAGGAGTTTCAGCTTGCCACCGTATATTCGACGTTCCCAAAGTCACCAATTCCCACTTGCCCTTTCGGTAGCCAGGTATGGGTACCATCATGGCTTTGGGGTGCTCAGGATGTGAAGTTTTGTTTTGATTCTCGATTTCTACCGTATTTATTTGGGAACAGAAGTCCTGAAGTTCTTGAACCACAAGTGGGTATGAGTCTGTATGAGTAGTTGTTTCAGCTTCTGTATAATTCTATGGATTCTATGGGGAACTAGCTAGAGTTTGTATGAGTAGTTGTTCAATGCTCTTCATCTTTGTATGTGTAGTTTTATAGTTTTTGAGTCTTAATTACTCGCTATCAGCCACACATCCAAGGAGCCATCCCCCATCCATTCCCTTAATCCATCATCCCATCCTGCTAACAAACATGAAGTGCAAAGTTGCTGGCAATGATATGTGCACCGTAGTTTGCCATCATTTGCCATCTTTAATCACTAATCCGTACTCATCACGGTTGTCAACCAAGAGTTGATCATGTTACTATATCATCTTTATCGATTACGAATACTGTCACCAGCATTCTATCATGTGCCGGCATGGTATCAACTCTTTCCACTCAGTCACCGTCATGCTCATTCGTATGTTTTGCAACCCCTGGTCACCTATCCTGTGGCGAAGTGAGTCCAATAGTGACATGGCATGTCCCGGCAAAACCAATGGATGCCCTGGCAAAAAAATCATTCTATCATTCGCAATGACCAACCATTGCTGGCCATGGTAGACAGTAAACAAACTATGTTCCTACTTGTGGGAGGGAACCTCGCCAAGCAGAGATTTTGTTCAAGATCCCTGCAGGGATGCTGTACGGAGCTTTTTAAAGGTTCACTGCTTACATTCATCCTAGTCGCTTCAGATCGAAGGATTGCACTGCACTTCACCATCCAAGCAAGAATGTAATGTGCTCATGATTCATCTGAAAGGTTCATCCTTTTGATGAGGTCTATTTCTTGTACTTTACCCCACTGGTTTGCTTTGGTCTGATTTACTGTACCCTTGTGACTGCTGGGGTATCCTCCCATGCGGGGACTTCACCGACATCAGCTCCCCAAGGAAAAGGCAAACAGTTGGATAAGCGCAGCACGCAGTCCTCGCGTCGTGCCTCCGTTTTTTCATACCTTTCGGGCTTGGTGGAGGGTGGCGCGGTGTCCGAGTTGTTCCTGGTGATCCTGGGATTTGTGATGAGCGCAGCTCGGCTGGCAACAGGACTGGCAAAGATGGGTTTACGGTGGAATTCCCCACTCGAACGGCAGCTAGGGCAAAGCCTATGCAAATTGAGCTCAGTATGTTTCGGCCGGCCACGCCATTTAGCACAATTAATTAATATGTTCGATAATTTTAGATCATCATTCATGATTGACCGTTATTAGCCAGACATTGTCAATCATTTGTATGATTTAATCATTAATATGTCAGCCATTAAGGATAGTTTTAGGATGTTTTAGGTCATGAGACGTCATGAATCATCATTGATCCATCACACTCTTTTGCCACAACCATTTCCAAGCGCCGGGATTTGCTCGAACTTCTCCAGCGTTTCGGTGGACGTCATGGGCCACATCACGGGGGATTGTCCAATTTCTTGGAAATGCATCGAAGAAACGACGCAGTACTCAGAACACCCAGCCCATCCCGGCCCAAGCGTGGGTTGCCTTCTGTTGCCTTCCGACGAAGATTTCGGGGATGTAAAGTCTTGATTAGCTTGCACCACTCATATATAAGGAGATCGCACTAATACCCAGTGGCATTCCTTGTGCATCAGCTATGCAGCTTTCCTCGGCCATTTGTGTTTGACGTTTTATTTCAGTAAGTGTTTGTACTACTTTGGTCTCGCTGTTTTAGCTTCATGTTCTAGCTCAACACCCCTGTCCATTCGCTCGGTCCAAATCATGGTTCATGAAACTGACTGGTGGATGATGCCATTTCTTTTTTGGATCTCATGGTTGCCTACACCAGGCCTGGCTCGCACTGACTGGTTTCAACTGATCATGCCTTTTTCTCGTTTGTTTCTATCAGTCATTGGTCATACGAACTGCTGCAAACTGGATGGATCTTTGGTAGGCTTGTTTCTCATTTCAGGGGAATCTACAGAACTCAGTGTTCGCAGGGGGGTCCATCAGTTTTATTGGCTGAAGCAGGCACTGCTGCACCTTTGATTTGCTGACTATCGCGGCAACTTAGCAGTTGTATATTGCTGGTGGTTGCGATTATCGGCTGAGAGCACCGTTTCCTCATTTCCCTGGGTTGGTTGACTTCATAATTGGCGGTCAAAACAAGGGTTCCCCGTAGCTTTTCCCATTCCCCAGCGATCATTGGGGTTCAGTGCCCCAGGTTTGCACGTCAGAAGACCTTGATTCCCGCATCACCTCCAACCTAAAGCGGATAGCCTCGCTCCGCAAAGCCTTTGCAAAGGAGGAGAGCGGGCGAGGGAGGCTGGGCACATTTCACCCTTGGGTGCCCCTGGAAATGGGGGTGACTTTGTGAGATTCGCAAGTCACCACTTCGTATTTCTGACATGGGTTTTGGTTAGATACAAATCAAGTGACCCCACTTTGCCCTTAAGATTGGGAGTCCCCGTACTAAAGTGATCATAGTTTTGGATGGCTGAGTAGTTGATACCCAGTTGCCATGTGTGACCCAGGTAGGTTCTGAGTGACTCCGACGTCTCGAACTCTTTTGTGTTTTTCCTGTTGCCAGCTGTTCCAGGCTTCAATGTTATCGACCTGAATCATCCGGATCATCCTTTTGACATACCCTGACCGTCACAGTCGAGTTTCATCCTCGGTGAGTCCACTTTTTCCTCCCCTTTTCGTCGAGGCGCCCCCAGGGCCCACTGGCCAGAATTGGCCTTAGCTGAAGCTCAATTTAAGGTCCAACAGCATCGTAACAACCCACCTTGCGCTTTTGCACCGCTTTTCTCCGTTGTTTTTTTACTCCAGATCTTACTTAAACCCTCCGAGGTATTAGTTGTAGTAGTATGCTCCACTGGTACGATACCACCACTCAGCTTGGACGTCTACTTCACCTTGCACAAGAACGGGATCATTGGAAATTGCTGACCCCCAAATTCACATCATCAGGCTGGGTGTTTTCACTCCTGTACCCGCGGGTACTGCATTGTGCCGCATTCTCTGTGAGTCGACTGAGTCATACGGAGCTTCGACAGACATTGCCAGGACTTATCGAAGTCGGCGCTTTGGTGGAGTAAAGGCGGTGGTAGCGCCTCGCATTGGGGTCGCAAGGACGGAAGCTGGAGAGCGTGGGAGCTGGGCCAGGCCGATCCGTTCCTCAACCATGCGTAACCATGGTGGGTGCTGGGTGGGTGTGGTTAAAATCATGACAGTGGCCATGGTTGACAATGGCTGTTACTCAGAGATTCTACTACAAAGCATGCAGCTTTGCAGCAAGACCAGCTATTATCTCAAAAACTTGAGTTCGTTTGTTTGGCTAATGGATCCTACATGATTTTCCCACCACTGATATTCCGATCTATTTACTCCTGATCCGCTGAGTGTGGTAGGCAGCAATTGGGAATTCACTGGCCAAAAGTCGCTTGGTTGGGATGTTTTGATGTTCCTCACCGTGCGGTAACAAACAGCATATATATATATATATATTTATTTATATATATATATTTATATATATATATATATATATTAATTGTGCAGAGATGGGGGCAATAGGTAGCCACACCCCTACTTTTTACCCATGTGTGACCTTTGCTGATGCTGATAGCCAACCGACGGCCTTCTCTCGGAAGCAAGAAGACAGGCAGATAGATTCAGAATGATTCAGATGGATATGAACTTAGTATGAGTTAGTTCAGTAGCGAGCATGACTGATTTGGTCCCGTTGAACCTGCAAGATCCTGCCGGGGAAAAGCTTGAAGGACACCAAGCCTTAGGAGGTCCTGATGATGAAACAACAGGAACCAAAAAATCGGCAAAGACTTGGGTAGCGACAGGGAGCCTTCAGTAGGGATAGCATGCCATGGCTTTGTCCCGGAATCATGAGTTGGTACACGTTAGAGGTGATGAACCTAAGTAATGGCCACCACTGAGGCTGAACTTAACAAACCATGAGCTGGCAATTCAAGACTGTTCTCGTCACTATTCAACACTAGTTCGGTAAACATTTTGGATCATGTTGGATGGTGGCTGGGCATTCACCCCTTGAGCTAAATTTATCATCGTGGTATTGAATACACCACACATACCAACGAAGAAGTGGCTCCGCATTATCTACGACAATTGAGCTTCAACAACTATATCCACAGATTCCATGTAACCATGCATTAGTAAGTTTAGTATGATTTACAAGCTGGGACCCCCTAGTTAGCTAACTTGGTTCATAACGAAGGTATTTGCCAATTGGTTATGGCATTAGACAGCATAGACACCGGAGCAAAACAAACATATGCATATTTTCCTTCATGTGGATTTGATACATATACATATACATACATATTTATATATGTATATATATATATATTATGTATTTATGTATTCATTAATTAATCTATTTATTTGTTCTTAGACATGTATAAATTTCTTTTTTTATGAATACATAATTGAAATATATCAAGAAATATATCTATAACTGCAGTTCCATGGCAAGCCTGAACCAGCTTCAAACTAGCGGGCCCAGCGTGTACCTTACCCTGGAGCCCATGGTTTGTTCCGCAGGAGGGGCTGGCGGAGCTGCCCGTTGGTTGGGCTTGGCCGAGCGCTGATGGTTGGGTGCTGCTGGATGCAGAGGCATCTCCAAGGAGACTGTGCACTGCCGCAGGGAAAGGTTGGCGGTGGCTGGTGGCTGGTGGTTGGTGGCTGGTGTTTAAGTATAGTGGTTAGGTATGGTTTTTAAGTGTGGTGGTTTGATATGGTTAAGTATGGTTGATCAATGGTCAGTGTTTGCAGTAGGAAGGGTCTGTAAATGGTTCATGTGGCACTGGTCTTCCTGTTCAGTAAGGCTTGACTATGTTTGGTTCGTTTCTGTCAATTGTGGATTACACAATTGCAACCTTTGCCCGGTTTGCAAGAGTTTAGGGACATCTCCTTGCATTTAGGTGGCACGATATTGGTTTCATCGCATTCCATGAATTGTAGGTATGGATGTATGGGGCACCATGCGTTTTGAGTCCTTCAAGCCAGGGTCAGTCTCAAATGGTTGCTACTGAAGTATGTACAGACCTGACCAACACTTGCTGAGCAGATGTGTGGCCGCAATATTTCTATTTACACTTGCAGCGGACGAGAGGGAGAGAGAGAGAGACTTGCAACGGGTGTGACGTGTCCACTAAAATTCCGCCGGACTATTGAAATTGAGACATCAACTATTTTCTCAAGCATTCTACTCACTTCATTGAGTCTTCGATTGAGCCATCACCACCACCCATGCATAGGGCATTGGAGACCATCGGTGATCCAGAAAGATGGTTGTGATACCTTACAATTCACCAGGCGGTACAGCAAGCCCCCCAAAGTGAGCCCAAATGATTGGTTGATGATTTAATTGGGAGAACTTAGCGCCTAATGGTCGTACCCGCAGGATTCATCCAGGCAGGGTGTAACATCGTCATTACTGTCTCTGTAGACTTTTTTGCATTATTGTAGACCTTCAACATTGATGGTTATATGGGCGAGAATTTCAACTTTCCTAGATACTTGCCAACTTTCATGGTAGACTCTGAAGTCCGATGGCTTCACGATACTCAGCGAATCTCATGAACTTGTCCAAATTTGCAATACTGAAAATAAAAGAAAGCTAATTAATCCAAATCGAGACACGTTGAGCTAGAGCCATGTTAAGAAGTCAGTGCAAGAGAAACATTTCATTCATTTATTCTCAACTTGGGTTTTGTGGGCCGGTCCCTTCGTCTCCGGGTCTAGCATGAGATATGCATCCCGTGGTTTCACCAGCTTACTGGCAAAATATTTTGTTAGACCTTTGGGTTATGTTTCAAGTATTACATTTTTGCATTCTGAACTCGGTCTTTGTAGGGCAGTGCCTTCATTTCAGGGTCTAGAAAAATATTCCATGAGATACGCATCCTGTGGTTTCGCTGGCTCACTGGTAAAATATTGTGTTTGACCTTGAGGTAATCATTCAAGCATCATTATCATGTATTTTCATTCGGTCTTTCTGGGCCAGTACCTTCATCATTTCCCGGCCTAGAGTGGCATTGTATGACCTATGTTTCCAATTGTTCAATCGATTTCTGGTGAGCAACAGTTAAGACCCCTCAAGCTCCTAATTTTGATCAGGCACAAGGGTCTAAACTATGATTCTCCGTAAGGACATTTCTACCATCTTCTAAGTTGGAGAGTTGGAGGGTGTGATACCATTTTTACGTCTACATGTCTAGAACGATGTTGGGGGCCTAAAATGGTCGGGTAAAATAGTATGGGAATTTCAATGTAGACCCCAGTTGCAGGGTCTGCCCTGACAGTCCTGGGGTCCCAGCCAAGTAGTTGAGGGTATGAATAAAACATCCAAAGGCAGGAAGCCACTAGGTTTTTCAGCAATGTGACAAGTTGCCATCCATAGCAGTTGTCGAGTACGATCTGACAAGAAACATATCTGAATCATTGAGGGATCTTGGGGGTGGCCATCTTTGGATTTCCAAAAATGCGTTCAGCCTCAACAGCTGGCGCCTCTGGCTGTTTATCCGAGGTTGGGCGTACTTCAAAGTTTAGAGGAAGTCATCCCCCACATGGCCAGCAAAATGGTGGATGGCGATTGGCCGGTGCGTTGCTTGGCTTGTTGGAACACTCGAAGATCTGCCGAGTTTTCATTGCAAATTATTTGAAATTTCAGCAATCCGACCGCATACATGTATGAAAAAGAAACATGCACACATGTGTGCATTTATACATGCATACTTGCATCCATGCAAAACGTATGCAATCGACATGTCTACATATCATAAGATGAATATCAGAATATATATATATATAATATGAATCAGGCCCCTCAGAACCCCAGATAGCCGAACAATTATCATAATGAGAAGTTTTGCCATTGCAAAAGATAGACGTATTTTTGACCTAGGAACATACCGTTTCTATCAAGTTTTTGGGAGAAACATCACTTCATGTGATACTGGACATATTCATGTTTGGACACATGGCGAGAAATGCCGGGAAAGAGCGGAAAAGGGTTGCTTTCAGATTGGGCATCAGGTTTTCACAGAGACAATTTTCTTCCTTTCAATGCGAAGATGTTTTTGAAGACAATCTTCGCGATTGTCTATGCAGCTCCTTCACTTCGTTCACGGTCGCGACGAAGAGAAAGCTTTTTTGAAAGTCGCCAGGGACGTTGGATGGGTCCCAGCCTGGGCGACGACTCACTACCCTGAAGCAAAGCGTAGTTGAAGATGGAATCACAATTCTTGATTAATTAGTATCTTAAACTACCATGAGTGATTTGAAGATTGATCTCAAATTCTTGACCATGAGTGATTTGATATAAATTGGATCTTCTTTTTAGGTCTTTTTTGGCATGACAACTATCAACCTTGTAAATCCGCACAATTGTTGTATGCTTTCCGCTGGATGTCGATAAAATCTGTTTCCATAGATGTCGGCCGTTAACCGCGATCTACAGTTCATAATCGCGCCTTGACATGTATGAACACCGCATGACTGTTTTCCATTTATCATCACTCTTATCATCACTCTTATCATACTATACCGCATGCTTGCAAGTTTCAAACTCAATTATACTGTAATATTATACCCTGTATCACCCGGTTTGAAAACAAACTTTGCGAAATTGCAAGCTGGCATGCAGCTTCATATGGTCAAGCATCACAGCTCTGGTCATACGCTGAGGTTTGATGCAGCTGGTGAGTAGCATGTTGGAGCGCGCTGGGCGCATCACTATGGCCATGGAACGGCAAGAGCAGATGCATATCACCAGGTGGGGCCGATCGGCTTGCGGTTGCTGATGATTTTGGGCAATGTGCAAGGACGTATCAGAGCTTGCTTGGGTGACCAAGTTCGTGCGAATCATGCGAACACTGTTGCGGTGTTCGACCCACCGTACATATATATGTGGGAAATAAATGAAAATGAAGATTATGAAGTGTTCGATTCATTGACGATTTGGAGGGTGCGATTAATTATCATGGATGCTGCGGGGAGAATGTGGGGGCAATGATCATTGTTGTTGCTGTTGATGATATTGTTGATTTCAGGCCTACCCGCTTTAGGTAATACCCTATCAGCAATAGAGCGGTACATGTCCAACCAACCACCGGCAACCATCAACTATGGTGATTATGGCGAATATGCTCTCCCTTTGCCATTGCTGATCATTGTTGCTTTTGGTTTGCTCTGATCCCATACCAATATACCTTGAAAGTCCCGAGTGGTAGCACCGATAGTTGGACTTGGCCAAGCCGCTGCATCAGCATTGATGATAAACAAATATGAAGATCGAGAAAATCCCAGTGAGTCAATGGTGAAGCAACATCTCACTGAAGCAGTCGTATCATCAAGCATTAGCTCAATCCAGTTGGTTGAGTGATTGAATCCAATCATGGATCCTGGTAACCATTGTAACCATGTAACCCATTTGGTCAGGATTACATCTCTATTGCGGAAGCTGTATTGAAATGCAGGACATGTCATGCTTGCCTAGGGAACCATCCACCTCGCGCTACAGATCTTGAAAAAGAATAGTGTGATGTTTTTTAAGCTCTTTCGCTGGGGTTTTACGCTGTTTCAAAATCACTGATTTTAGTATTGTTCCTGTTGCTGCTGTTGCCAAGCCAAGGGAAGATTGTGACAATGGACCCCCTGCATCACATGATGCTCACGATGATGATGATGATGATGATGATGATGATGATGATGATGATGATGATGGTGATGATGATGATGATGATGATGATGATGATGATGATGCTGATGATGCTGATGATGCTGATGATGGTGATGATGATGATGGTGATGATGATGGTGATGATGCTGATGATGATGATGATGATGATGATGATGGCTGTGACCATGAGGAAAGTGATGAGGATGATAGTGACATTTGCGGTGGTCGTGAGGGTAATGACGATGATAGTGAAACATGATTATGATGGCATTGATGATAGTGATCATGCTGACAGTGTGGCAACGCTGGCTGCTGCTGTTGCTTATCGAGCAGCATTGGCTTCCCATATTCCGCTAAAGCCCTGTCTGGGAGCCAGAAACATGCAAAAACAAAAGGCACAAAACATGCTTGCAAGCAATGATTCTAGCCACCTGCCTGGAAAAGCAATAATTCCTGTAACGACAACAGCAAGCATAACTACCATGACAAATGAATCCATTCAGCCCCAATCATTCGCAACCCACAACAATTTGTCAAAGAACCATTCACCAGTGAAGTATACAATTACCGACCCTCAGCAAACCTTCAACCATTCATCATTCACCAGCCAACCACTCACCAACCAACCACTCACCAACCAACCACCCACCAACCACTCACCCACCAACCATTCACCCACACCACGGGGAAGGCTCGCCTGTGAGGCAGCTGCTTCGCTGTGCGGTCTCGCGATGCAAGGAGCTCTTGGAACACTTTCCAGAGCGCCTCACGGAGCTCTTAGAAGCGATGAAACTGAGCTGTGGAAGTTCCATGTGGCGAGCTGGGTCAAGCAGTTAATCAACCACCTTCATGGGGGATCATAACCAACCATTTTGTAGGGAAAACCATGGTTAATGATGGGGGAACCAGGGGTACGGGGTGAACTGAACCATAGCCATGTCATGTTCCATGAGTATGACACATGACTTTCCATGGTCATGATGGATGCTCATCCGAGAAAATGGTGTGTCATGATTTTCTTCGAAAATGGAAAATTATGGACACATCCAAGACGCTCATGGAACATGAGAGAGACTCGAAGATCATGTCTTAGCTTTCAATCAGAAAATGTTTAGAAACAGTTCGTGTTTAGGGCGTAGATTGATCTTGACAGCAGTTTTTGCTTTCATTTGGTTTTTACAAAACACATCACTTATTGGCCTATTGCTGGTGATTTCACTACTGATAGGCTATTAGAAACAGCATTTTAATAATTATTCAAAGCCAATTGAACATTGCATTGTTGGAGCCGGGGTGAAGGCTCCACGTTGGAAAATTTTGGTTCTATTTGTTTCTTGTTTTTGCGATGTTTCTTTAGCCCCCCACCGCTTTTCTTGGAACTCAATGATTCAGCTAACAGGCATAAATAACCAATCAGGCAGACAAAAGACAGCGGCATAGAACGTACAGCTACTGACAACAGAACAAGCGCATTCGATCACATACATATTGGCTTGCAGTTGCACACCTGTAGGTAGATAGAAAGTCGAACTGCAATGTTTCCGCAGGTCCGCAACATGTTCTACCAGATTGAGGCAGATTGACTTCAAGCACAAAGATCCAGATCGTTTCTTTCATCCTCGTGCACAGTGGATAAGTAGTGGCACCATATGGCAAATCTCTATTTGAAGCTCGTGGGTCGCCGCCAAGTTTACCATCATCCTCCTCAAAGACCCGTATCTCATGAACTCTCATCATATTATCCCAGCTTATCCCCTTATCTCATCTTCCATCCCCATCATCCCCACCTTTCCAGGACCTATCCCCATCCCCATGTCCCACCCCCACCGTTCCCAGGAAACCCGTGGAAGGCACCGTGACCTTTCTCTTCCAGCGCCTCGCCACCAGTGGCGCAGTGCAGACCTCGTCGTTGCTTCTGATGGCGCGCAGCTGGGCCTCACAGCCCGAGCTCTTCCGCTGCTTCGAAGCGCCGCGGCCGGAGCTTCCCATGCTGGGCACAACTCCCCTTTTGCTGGGCACGGCGACGGGTTGAACTTCACAGGTTGATATAGGGATATAGGGCCGGGATATATACTGTAGGGGTTTCTCAAGTCATAGGTATTGATGTTCAGCAAAATCTAGTAGATTTATTAGATAGTTGATATTAGTTGATATGTCATGTCTACGTTCAATGATATTGTTAGTGACTTCACAGGTTGATATTCGATATAGTGGTTTCTCAAGTCAGTTTGAGGACCCCCAAGTTATATCAAGTTATGGTGGGTTGGGTACCATAAACGGTTAACCAGATGATAACTGGGGTACCCCTATGACTTGAGAAACAGCCATGTATTGATGTTCATCACGACTTAAGTCATTAGTATTCATTCATGAATCTCAAAGCCCATCAAGTTATAAATGAATATCAATGAAAATGATTTATCCAATTCTGTTGAAATGTTCAACCGTCAAGCTTTTCGGGATGGGAGGGAGACCAATCGGCAGAAGTGGAATTCATTTCCTAAGTCGGTGAACCAATCATTACCACAGCTGGTCCTCCAATCAATCGTCATTGATGGCTCGAGGTGTTAGTCCTCGCATGTCCTCGCAAAACGTCTGTTTGCAAGGCCCTTGCATGTCGCAGACGGTTCAAAGATGAGGCAAGCACTGCAGATTGCTTCGCTGATAACATTCATTTTGGGCATTGCAGAATTATTACTTCACTCGAGTTCATTTCGACCTTCGACGCTTGCTCCTTTGGGCATTTTCGGAACACGTGTCAACAATTACCGCCTTGCTTCGGCCATGGGCTTTGCTGAAGACATTTCAAGTATTTCGTATTTGAATTCTCCCACCATTGCTCCCTTTCGGAACATTCCAAGAAACGCACGTCCTCACAAATTTTGGCCAAAAATCATCCGAATACCGCCAGCGCGGAACATCACCGTTCGCAAGACCGGTCAGAACGTTTCGATTGTCAGTGCAGTTCCAGTGTTTGGAGACGATGAGAGTTATATTGCTTTGCTCACAGAAAATGGCCATGAGAAATTTGATGCATTGTGGCGTCCCACTCGTCTTCAACGGAAGAAGTGGAAAGCTTTGAGCAAAGAAGTGGCATTTTGTAGTGGGCCGAAGCGATCTCATGTATCGCCTT
Organism: Symbiodinium kawagutii; assembly: GCA_009767595.1. NCBI lineage: Eukaryota > Dinophyceae > Suessiales > Symbiodiniaceae > Symbiodinium > Symbiodinium kawagutii. The sequence continues at coordinate 136,276 of VSDK01023317.1, forward strand.
TGCGGTACAATGGAAGCGTCTTGATTTGCCCTTGGCCTTCGGAAGAACGATACAAGACCTTTTTTGATGTCCACTTGGAGGATAGTGAAGAGAGGGCTCTGGGCAGCTTCGTGGCATCCCATGATCCAATTTCTTTGGGGCAGTACCGGATTATGGCATGTGTTCGAGACTTCTTTGAACCGGATGGCCTAGATGAGCGGAAGCGCAGTGGTGTGTTTAGTCAGTTGGTCCAGTGGATGGAGTGGTATTTGATGCATGGGGTTGAACATTTTCTGGTGTATAAATTCAATGTCACTGACTCTATCGAAGAAGACATTTTGAGACCATACTTGGATGCTGGACTGGCGACTATGGTTTATTTCGACTCTTGCCCCAACCACCCTCGCTGGCGACATGGCCACTCATTCAATGATTGCCTGTTTCGGGCCAAAAAGCACGCAGAATGGCTGATGCCTGCTGTCGATGTTGACGAATACATCTACCTTCCAGGTGGACTTGCCCATGGATTGAAGGAACATGTCTTTGGCAACTTGAACCAGGTCCATAGCCTCGAGTTCAAAAGGATTCGTTTCGCAAAGTCTGCGCGGAATCAGTTGGACATTTCGGCCAAGAAATACGAAGCGATGACAGGGACAGGGGCGAGAGGTTTGCAGAACCCAAAGCAATTCGTCCATGTTGACTCTGTGTACCGTGTGTCGACTCATGGAACTGAACTCCATGACCATGACAAGAGTGCCATTGAGATTGATCTAAACGTGTCCGCTATCCACCACTACAGGTTTCCTTACCACCACAAAATTCTACAAAATGGACAGTACATAGACAATGCACATCAAATCGATGAGTCGCTCTCGAAAGATGTTGCTGCTTTGACCGAAGCCCTCATGCGGCGTTTTGGACTTCAGAATTCACGGGAGGTGCAGGAGTTGTTGCAGAAATTGGCAGTGACTCGTGCAAGTAATTGTCATCCAAGATGATTTTGGTCTCACCATTTTCTGTGGCAAGGACGCACGAACTGCTGAAGGAATGATTCAATATGATTCATTCACATTGGTTGCTGGATGACCAAACAGAGGGTTTCACTTGCAAGAAAAAGGTTAAAAAATACTATTTCCTATTCGACTCTTAATGGCAATACCCAGCCTTCACCTCCTACACAGTGGAGGGGAGGATGATTGACCATTCGATTTCCTATTTGCTGGTGGTTAATCACGTAACTGATCCACTCTGGTCATGTTCATTGAATGTTGAGGATTTCAACTTCCCACACGATTGGCTACCACTACTGCGCTCATTTAATCACCATTAGCCAGCTTGACCAAGACTAGCCAACATGATGCCAACATGTGACCATTGATTACGCATCATCAATCATTAATTTGCCATTAACTATCATTAAACCGCGCCGATCAAGGTTACCATTTTTTGGCCTAACCATCGTTCGCATCATTGAACATCCATACACCATCATATATCATTAAACCACGAATTATGCATCATGATCACGAAAGCTAGCTAGCGTCAGCTAGCTGAAGCTGCGCTTGCTTTCGCAAGTAATTGGCAGGGACAGGACTTCCAAAACGCACAAATTAATTGAATAGTTCAATTTTTGCCCCCCGCCCTTCGCTAAGCTCAATCCCCCCAGGGCCGTTTTTGTCACTTTAGAGTTTCCATTGTTACGTTTTTTTCAGTCAACATGAATGCACGTTTTATCGCTGTTTGTTCTTCCAGTCTTCCAGTCAGGTCAGTCGCCATGCTAGCTTTCGTCACCTACCCCTGGCCTCAAGTGCAGGATAACCACCATCTAATGGATCACCATCATGCAATGATCATCTAAAGTTTTTTGCCGTCAGCCATCATACCATCATACCCGGTTTATCCATCATTAAACATGAAACCGTCCTTACACCATGAGTAAACCACGAAAATTATCCATCATTAGAAAATTGATCATTTCATTGAAAGTGATCACAACCATGGTGACTATCCATCCTTAAACCAGGTGACAGTGGGTCAAAACCCTGTACCCCTGGTTCCCCTATCATTAACCTTTGTTTGGCTTATTCTTGGTTGGTCATTATCCCCCATGAAATAGGTTGGTTAATATTGACCCATAGCCAGGTGACTATCCATCACAAAGCATCCATTTGAAGCACCAAGTGACACCACCAGGGCCTGGGCGCCCAAGGCCTTCGCCATCCTGCCCTGGCTCTTCCGCATCCCCGCAGCCAGCGCCGTGCGTGCGGCCGTGGTGGCCACGGGGCGCCCGGGCAACGTGGTGCCCATCGTCGCCGAGATCGCGTTGAGGCTTTGCAGAGGGATACTTGGCAGAGGTGAACCATGGTAAAGCTGTGGTGGTTCAGTGAAAATTCATGGTTTATGAAATGTCAATGACTATAAGGGTTAAGAAGTGTTAATTGTAAGTGTCAATAGTTAATTGTGACTTATAGATGTCAATAACTACAAGTGGTGATCGCATAGAATTGGAGATAACTGGCTCATGATGGATGATTGGTGCATGACAGGGATAAAAAATGACAACCAACAAAGATGAGAGATGAAATTACTGTAACCATGCTGTTGCGAGATCCATGGAGGTCCAGGATTCACTGGCTAATGATGCTTAATGAATGGTGAGTGACGAATGATGTTGAATGATGACCAAGTGCTAGTCAACAGAAGGGATAATAACTTAAGTTAATTATTATCAATGATGGGCATGGATTTGGTGATAGAAGCTCCTAATAGCAATAGCAATGATGATCATGAATTGTGGTGATAGTGGGAGTTTCAGGTGGTTAGCAATGGGCGACAATCTTTGATCTGATAGGGGTAAGAACCCACCAGCAGTGATGACTGATCCAACGGTTGATGGTCGCTGTTGATGAGGCTTGACCATGGATGGTAATGGTTGTTCAACTTACCATGGTCAACCACCCTGGGTTAACCACCATTTAATCCTTTATTGGATCGTTAGATCCGCTATAGTGGTGAACAACGCTCGCTTTCCACCATATTGTTGGCCGTCAATCCTTCACCTTTGATTATCCTCAATCTTTCATCATCAGCCATTATCAACCACCCATCAATGATTTGAATCTCATGCCATTGTCAGCATCACTTGTTCAGAGGGCGCAATCATAGAACCATGTTGACAAGCAGCAGTTAGCAAGGGTGGCCAGGCGCAAGTGCAGACCTAGCATGCACAGGTGCTCCATAAGGATCCTGTTTTGTAGACTAGTCTTATGTCCCCAATGTCATCATTGGTCATAGCATGCTGCGAGCCAACTCTGGCCACGTTAAGGGCATGGAGGGTGGTGGTGCCACTGGTTTCAATGCATGGCCGCATGCCCACTCAAGTGGATCCCAATGGCAAATCGTGGTTGCTTATTGCTGATCACTTCTGGGTCGAAGATCATTTCAGCTTCTTGGTGTGGATCCCACCCGCACTGTGCAGTTTTCAGAAGAACTCCACAAATGCTGAGACTGCACCACTTCCATGACAGAACATGAACGTGACTATTTTTACTTAAGGGCCTCGATGTTCAATTTGTTGGTGTCCAACAATTCGGCTGCTAAACTCACCTACTGTATCCATTATCCATCGATTAGCTACACGCAATAACAATTATCAACATTTATTCATATCTGATCCTCAAAACCATAAAATATTAAGCAAAAACAGATGCAAACAAATCATCACAATCTTGCAAACATCCGGCAAAATCCTGCAAGATGCAAAAACATGCCCCCAACAAAAATAGACACAGATTCTAAGAAGGTTTTCCCTGCCATTGGTGGTCTGCAGCCAGATTTACCATCAACAGAATTATACATGCCATATGTACATTGTTTACATGCTTGTTTTCCCTTTGTCACTTCAATTGGTAGTTGGCAGTGGGTCAAAACCCTGTACCCCTAGTTCCCCCCTTATCAACCCTTATTTTCCCTAGTACAGTATTGTTGGTTATCATCCCCTATGATCGGTTGGTTGATATTGACCCATGGCCAGTTCTTCAGATGTAAAAACTCCAAATCTTCAGCGCCAAGGTCTTCCCTAGAGACTTCCACGCGCGCGCGGCGCCAGTTCCGCGACGTGCGTCGCCAGCTGCGCAAGCGCCAGCGCGAGGGCGAGGAGAGCGACGGTTCGGAGGGCGAGGAAGGCGATGCGAACGCGGACCGCGAAGCCCAGGCCGACCTGGGGAGCTGCGCAGGCGGTTGGGGAAGCCCATGGTGTCGCGGTTCGAAGTCGTGGAGCTGGGAAGCACTTCCCATGATTTGAGGACCAAGCTGTACCAAGCTGTTTTGAGATTAGGGATTTGAAAAGAACTGCAAAGCTGCTGTTTACAGGTCGGGTGTTCAAGTGCTGATTGTAATCATTGTGGCTCATTGCGCGGACAAGCTTGAGATCTAAACTATAGCATACTATAGCACCCAGCACCCCGTAGCTCAGTAGCTTCCAGCTGTGGCTTTCGGCCATTGAGTCATGATTACAGTAACTTATAAGGTGACCGGCAAACGCCAGCCATGGGTTCCAGTGGCAATGGCGCCAGGAGGCGGCGGTACAGCATGGCATCGCCATCATGCGGCCGCACGTGGACATTTTGTTGTCCAGCTTAACGGACTTGGTGCAGCACCGACTGCGGCTCAAGGCGTGCTGCGTCCAAAACCCGCCCAGGGGGGAGGTGAGGATGATGAGGGGAGAGTTGGTTCGCTGGATGTTCATATTTGGGCGGCGGTGGTGGTAGTTTCCGAAGATTCTTGACAGCATCCACAGGCTTCTCCGGCCAAGATGATCGAATCCAACGCCTGCAGCCCATAAAATCCCATAAATTAGCATAATCCCCTTGCAGATTGCTGGATTTTCCTGGGGTTTGCCCTGGTTTCTCCATGGTTTCCCTAGGTTTTCCCAGGGCCACCACAGCTGACCCAGGGCGCCAAGGGCAAGCGCGTGCACGTGGCCACGCCCTTGGAGCTGTCGGTGTTGGCCTCGGTGTCGGAGTGGTGCAGTGATACGAAGGTGGCCAAGCAGCTGGTGCAGCTGCTGGTCACGGTCTTGGCCAACAATAAGATCCTTGGAGGTTGGAAGCAATGGATTCACGATATATATATAACAATATATGGGTTCCCAATGGAAGTTCCCCCTTTCCCAAACGTTGGTTATGGGAACCAGGGGTACCATGGATAATGGTGGTTAATGGTTAATAATAGGGGATGATAACTAACAACTATGGGGGATATATACCAACTATATGGCGAGCTGGGTCAAGCAGTTAACCAACCAATTTCATGGTGGTTAATAACCAACAAACTATGTTGGGAAAACAATGGTTAATGATGGGGAACCAGGGGTACAGGGTATTGACCCACAGCCATATATATATATATATATATATAATTAGACCTGCCACCAACCAAGGAAGATGGGATTATTGGAACATGATACTTCCAATGGATTATTGGAACATGTTGGAAGATCAAAATGGAACATGTTCCAGGATGATAATCCATTGGAACATGTTGGCAATGATTGGAAGCATTTGGATTATTGGCCAAATGGCAATGATGATAAAATAGTTGGAAGGAAGTTGGAAGTTGGAAGCAATTGATTCATGGTTTGATGGGTTTCTATAGGGGAAACATATCCGTTTTTGGTTAATTTAATCGGGGATAATGGTTGATTGTCGAACTATGATTTATTTTTTGTCAACTTCCAAGGTTGCTTAATGGTTTCGAATTGAAAAAGCTTTGGCTAAGGTTGGTAGCAACGGTTGTTAGCAAGGTTTGGCTAAGTTATTACGGTTTGGCCGTTTTAATGCTTGGCTCCTGAGCCTCTATTATGGTTGCTGGCTACTGTTTTAATGGTTGGCTACTGAGCCGCTATTATGGTTTGGTTGTTCGGCGTTTTAACTCCATGAATAGTTGGTTGATTTCATGGCAAATAGGAAGCAACAATGGTGGATGGATGGTTCATGTGGAGCTTTCTTAGAATATGGGACCCTCAAAATGGTTGGTTTGTTAACAGGAATGCTTAACAGTGGATGATTTGGGGGTGCCCACATTTTGAGGAACCACCATTTATGATATTGATGCTGATGATTTAAGGATTATAACAAGGAAATAGTGGCCAATGATAATGACTAGCAGCAATTTCTAAATGTAATGGCTAATAGCAATTGGTAATATAGCAATAGCAGGTGATTTATGATCATGATTTAAGGTTAATGAATGATCGCTAAAATAGTACTTATTGTGGTTAATCAATTTTAGTATGCTGTATAATGACTTGGCTATTGTTGGGCTAATAATGGCTAAGATTAACGGCGAAACTAGTTGGTTAACACTAGATTTTGGTTCAAACATATAAGGTATTTGCAATCCCTGCTTAACATTTCTTTGACGCGCAATAGTGGCTAATAGTAATGGCTAACAATTAGACCATCATCTCATGCGATCTCATGGCTAACCATATACAGATATACAGTAGTTGGTTTGTTTCACATGATCATCATAAGTGATCTTGATCGGTGATTGCTAGTGTGATAAATCCAGTCGGTGAATTGTTTTAAACATATGATCTTTCTCCCAAGATTTGGGAAGGGGATTGGCGAACATATTTGTTCAGAGGGGTTTGACGTAACCAATCAGCAATCGATTCGAATGTCTTGGGACCCATTGGAATCCATGGAACGTTGCAAGGATGGCACTGGCGACTTCTATGGTGGCTCTGGGATTGGCATGAGTTCATGGCATTTTCATGGGATTGAAAGTGTTCTTGAAATCATTTTGAGGCATTTTCTTTCATGATTGGCAAGTAGTTCATCAAGAGAGTATGATGCTCGCGATTGAACACCCCCGCGCCGGTCTGATAAATGTATATAAATGTGGCAATGGGCAGGCATCAATTTGGTCCAGCCCAACGGGATAGTGGAGCTTGTAGACCTGTCAAGGGACAATTGTTTTTTTTTATAATCTGGCCTGTTACAGAACCGTGGCGGAACTAGCACCACTGATTCCACAATCATCAGTAATCATCAACGCCAAGCAGTTGGGTACCAAACGATAGCTGTGGAGACCCAGCCTTGCTGAGGAAAGGCATTTCGGCCGACAGCCAACTGCTGATCAGCACCTGCATTCGTCGCTTGGTCTTTGTCGCACTTCCCGGCGCTGGCGCCACCGAGACTGGTGATGGCACCAGCAGGACGTTGTCGGTGAATGAATTGGGCGAAACGTTTGCAGCTGACCCCCACCACAACCACTGTGACAGTGACAGCGGCAGCGACCGCGACACCACCACCACCAACAACAACACCACCACCAACAACAACAGCACCACCACCACCACCAACAACAACAACAACACCAACAACCACCTCGACAGCAACAGCAGCAACAACAACAGCAACAAGAACTCTTAAGGCAGATTATGGTGGCAAACATGATTTCGGTGATGGTTGCGGTTTGTTGTTGTTTTTTTTGGGCGGGGGGCTGTCACAAGGCCATCCTGGAAGAGGACGAGCATGGACATGCGGTGTGCACACGTTGCTTATGTTGTGGTCGAAGTGGTCGACTGTTAGGTTTCTGTCAGTTTCTGTGCTTGGTCACCACCTGTGTTCGGGTTTGAGCATCATGATGAGTGCCATGTGAGAGTTGAGGGGATAGGTTTTCTTGGAATGCCAGGAAGTTTTGTTTCTCCCCACACTACACGTGTAGCTACGGGGTCTCAACCAAATCAGCTTCCGGGATGATCGGGGGCAGCCTGATGCAAGTCAACCCAGGATCATATTTCAGTGCAAAGTACACCCGGGGGCAGCCTGATGTAAATCAACCCCAGCCTCATGTCAATCTTTGGGGCCAGGAGCAAACCTCAGGCCACCTTCGTCTCGGATGCGGTTGCACGGCTGCTGAGCCATGTGAAGGATGTGGCAGTCCGAAGTCAGGTGGGACCAATGCCACCCATGAGTTAGTGAGTTGGGGATAGTTGGGGGTGAGTATTTGGCTATGGGTCAAGCTGTGAATCAGCCCATGTATGGTGGATAATGGACCAACGATAATAAGGAAAAGAGCCTAGTTAATGATAAGAGAACCAGGGGTACGGGGTTTTGACCCACAGCATTTTTTTTAACGAAATGTGACCTTCCCCTTCGACCCTTCTCCAGCCCAATTACTAATGTGTTTGCCAACTGCCATGTTCACAATAAAACAGAACCCGACTACACCCACCACAACAAGGACAATACCATTGTGACACGTTGTGACCAACGTGTGCCACTTGCTGCTGCTAACACCTACTGGTAAATAAGTACAGTCCAAAATCCAAACATTGCAAACAGACGCACTGCGGGGAAGCTCGAATATGTGGTAAATGTCGTACGACGTTGAATGCTACAAGCGCGAATTGAAATAAAGTGTGTCACCCCCACAATGGTGCCCACAATGCAAAATTGACAGTGGAGACCTCCAGACTCCCAAACACCCATAATGTGCCGATCATGGTCTCTAGTACTAAGGGGGTAATTAATCAATGGCAATAGTCAACAACAGTGGTCAACCATGATGGTGTTTATGATCACCATTGATCAGCAGGGGACACTAAGCAACAAACAGCCAACGAAAAGGGAACGAGCAACTTGACCGGGTGTAGAACGCAGTGTCACTGCTGCTGGCGGCTTAAGGACCCAGAAAGCTTAAGTATTAGGGACAACATCCAGCTGTCATATCCAGCAGGATCCAGCAGGCAGGCTACCACAAAGTTGGGTACGGTATTGCGGTGAAGCCGTGTGACGCCAAGGTTGCAATTACATAAATTTCTTTGAATTGCATTGATACTTTCACCTTCTGAACCTTAGCACCTTCAGTAGTGGTTATGTACCCAAACTTCACTGCTTTTTCAACCTTAATCCTACCACGACATGGCAAGGCTAAGTTGCAAAGGCCTGACCCATGGGTCATTCCCGGAATCAACCCAGTACAGATGGCGGTTGGCTTGTTTCTGACATTTGCCCATTTATTTGGGTCAATTCTCCACGCCTACTGGACTACTGTTATCCCAGGCATCTCCTCATTTTCTTCGTGGTGGCGAGTTGTTGACGATGAATGATCATCTGAAATTTGGGTGTTTATCATTTGGCCCCCGAATGAGGTTGCCTTCAAAACTGTCGAGGTTCAGAGGCTTCAAGGAATACCTTGCATCGATAGTTTATGGCAGGTGTCATGGAATGGCTTCATTGGCAACCTTGAGAATTGTGAAAGACAAATCGAAACTTGTACCAACTAGTCATTTATTGGCCAATCCGAACCTTTGAGTAACCAAATAAATCTGTATAAACGTTTATATACTGTATTTATGTTAATTGTTATGTGTTTGTTTTTTTCGATTATTTGCTTGCTCAGGACATGTCACTAGGAGAACCGACCGACGTCACTGGGTCACAGTCACTAGGCACGCATCTAACGTTCAAAAATCTTCAATGAAATGGCGTTTGAACCCAGCTTTGGCGATTAGAAAATACAGCAAGCAAGCAACTGACAAGGGGCAAGTGACAGTTGAGAACTCCTTTTGTCAGGTGGCCGACTTGCTGGTAGAAGTGGAAGCCATCAAGCTCTACGACAAGGAAACCCTCCAGCTTAAGGCTTGGTGAAACGTGCGCGAGGTTGGATGTGGTCATGGCCAACCAATGTCAACCATGTGGGCCAATGAAAAACATGCTTGTTTAAATGGCTGATGAATTCAAAAAGTAGAGGTCACTATGACCAACGAGGGTTGGTTATGCTCAACGATCCTTTTTTGACGCTTACTGTAGATTGAATAGTGATACATCTTAATTAATAGCGTTTCAATGATAATTGTTTCTGGTCAATAGTGATTGATTGACAAGCTGCTGGCTGTGGTGATGATGCTCATGATGCTCATGATGCTGATGATGCTGATGATGATGATGATGATGATGATGATGATGATGAAGGAGCTGCTTTTCTACTATAAGATCTATAATGATAATGGCCAATACTTAACACGCTGGCAAATTCTCGCCATGAGTGGATGATGAGGCGATCCATGAAAGAAGGTGGTCACCAAGCACCACACATCAGCCAGTTTGGACATGAGGGACCCCAAACTAGGAAACCATGCAGGCATTTGGTGGCAGACTACTTCACCCATCATAATTTTGGGTCCTTGCCGGGGCCCACTTGTGACTTTGCGTGGCCGCTACTCCAGGCGCTGTAGGAAGACCAGTTTATCTCGTAGCCGGTTCCAGCCTTGGCGGATGAAAACCACTGCGAAACATATCGTCCCATCTAGGAAGACCAGCCGGAAACCTGCATTTTTAGACCAGCAGCCAGAAACATTTCATTGGTTTCGCCATAACAAAAGCCCGCCCCCAGAGTCATCCAGACTCAGGCCTATCTGAAGGACCCCCACGACTGGCAGCCGGCGGATGACGAGCAGTTCACAGCCTTGCACGTAGCCCATTTGCTGAGTGCGCTGAACAAGCTCAAACGCTCCGGTTTGCGAGAGCCCCTCATGTGATAGTTTCAGACAGTCGGTGGTGGCGTGGGGAGGTGGGATGAACAACATGAACAGAGCCTCACCCAGTGACAACCCTCCAGCGAACCGACCTGCTTAAGCTAGTCACATTTGCCATCACGGGCAGTTGCCTAGTTACCAAGCTAGCTAAGTCAGTGGCAAAACCTTGTACCCAAGGGTGGCTAGTTGCTAACGCCCGATTCAATGACAATGTCAGACCCATGGAAACGCAGGTGGCTAATTGGAAATGGCGACCGGGAGCCGGGATGTTTCACCATTCCTCAAGAACCGTGGCTTCATCCCATCCTCGACGTGTCTATCACCTCCAGAGCTGGATTCCCATGGATATGCTGAGGCCAGATGTTGATGCTCACGTGGAGATCCTCCAGACTTTAGCAGATAAGTACCTGGTGCAGGGTGACAAAGTGATTCCAGCCAAGCTGCTGACTCTCGGCCGCTGCAGGGTCGGGATGACCATGTGTGGTTGAGGCTATCCTGTGAGAAGGCGATAGTTACAGATAGATAGATAGATAGATATGTGTGTATATGTAATGGAATGGAGTGCAATGGAATGGCATGGAATGTAATGGCATGGAGTGTAATGTCATGTAATGTAATGGCATGGAATGCAGTGTGATGGAATGAAATGTAATGTCATGGCATAGAATGTAGTGGAATGTAATGTAATGTATGGTATGCATGCATGTTTGCACACAAACATTTGCATTAACCTACTGCTTGATCGCACACGATTGCTTCTTCGCTTTTCAATGGGTAAATGTGTATTGATTCGTTTCTTTACATTATGTCTCATACATTTTCATTCATGTGCATTCATTTCCAAAACAACGGATATATCATCTCATACTCACGGTCAAGCCAGTTTTTGAGGTACTTGTAGTACGCACCGGGTTTCGCCTTCTCCATTTTGAGTTGGTGAAGCACTCACTATTGAGTTGCTAAGCAGACTGGTGGACAGTCGAAATCACCAGCAGAGGGGAAGCAGAGGGGGCAGGGTCGCCACTCAGAGTTCTGGGCAGTTGAGGATTTACTTCCAAGTAATTCTGGTTGGCAAAGTTCAGCGGCCCCTTACACTAACCATTGCCCTAAAATCATGAATCCTAAACCCCTTTGACCTAAAACGCGAAACCGTAAACCCTAGAACCCTGAACTTTAAAGCAAAAACCACGGACCCGATAGCCCACAACTCATCAACCCTAACAGCCTAGAAGCATGAGACCCTAAAAGGTACAGCCTAAACCCTGAAATCATCAATCCTAAAACCCTAAAACAATCAACCCTCACACCATCAACCACAAAACCTCAAAGCCTGAAGCCTAAAACCATAATCCCTCAAACCCTCAAACCCTAAACCATACAATCTCAAACCCTGAACTTGAAAGCATAAGCTAGAGTCCTCAAAATCAAATCAAAGACCCGTCAATCCTGGAACCATAGACCTGAAAACATAAAACCCCCACCCGAAAACCATAATTCCAAAAACTCTAAAACGATAAACCCTAAAATCTACCCTAAAATCATCAACCCTAAAACCATAAACCTAAAACCACCAACCCTACAACCCTAAACCATACGGTCCTAAAACCCTGAACCTGGAAGCATCTACTTCAAAATCCATAAACCACCAACCCTAAAACACACAAACCAATAAAAGCAGCCGAAACCCTAAAACCATAATTCCTAAAGGCCTGAAACCATACACCCTAGACCCCTGAAAGCACTAACCTTAAAACCCCAAAACCATAAACCTAAAAACCATAAAACCATAAAACCACAATCCTAAAACCAGAATTCCTAGAATCGTGATGAAACCTTACCCATAACATCCCATAACCCCCTACAACCTTCGACCTGAAAGCATAAACCATAGACCTGATAACCAAAAATCCATCAACCCTAAGACCAGAAACATCAAAACATAAAACTGAAATCCTAAAACATTCCGTCTTACAACCTTAAGAGCTGAACTCCTGATATCACCGGCCCTAAAACCATACACCTTAAATCCCTCAAACAACCAACCATAGGACCCTAAAGCAGACGAAACAAGAAGCCCTAAAAGCTTGAATCCGAAAACAATTCCTTAAAACCCCATCAACTCTAAGCCATCAAGCTAAAAACATGAAGCCTGAACCGTAAAACCAGAACTCTTAAACCCTTAGCCACCAACCCTGAAAAAAACCATAAAGCCTAAAACTATACACCCTAAAACCCTCAAACTACCCTAAAACCCTAAAACCTTGAATTTGAAAGGGAGAAGGCAGGATTTCCCAAATCTTACAAGCACAATGCGAACTGAAAGGACAAAAATCATGAAAAATCGCCAAACCCTTCAACTGTCACCAAGAACTGAATCCAAACAAAATCTCAAAAAGTAAAATCAATAGATAGACCCCGCTCCCGGGCTACAGAATGATCGGAAGGTGGAGGATGATAGGGGATGATAGAGGATAGCGGAAGACGGTGGAAGTAAATGATGGGTGGAGGGATGTTTGCTTTTGTACCTTGAGCTCAAGCCACTGTCCAGGACTCCTTTGTTGCAACACTGCTTGTTCCTCCTCAGCTGTGAGGGTGTGGATCTGGGAGTTCAGCGGGGCTCCGAACGTGTGCTGTGCTCGCTGGCGGACCGTTTGCACGCGCAACGGCAGCTTCAAGATGCGGACTCTGCCGCGGATCGTGACTGGACGAAGCTGAAGCGAGAAGGTCTGAAGTCAAGAATGGTAATGCTTTTCTGAAGATTTGTTTCAGAACCGTGAAAAAGTAGAGTCAGTCATATATATTTATATATTATGTATACTTAGGCATGAATATAAAAATAAATATGTGCATATTATATATATATATATATATGTGTGTGTGTATAGACATACATGGTCCAGTGTTGCCCCGCACCCCCCAGGGGGATGGTCGCCGTTTTATGAAATTTAGTTCTGCACAGTATATAAAACGCTGCAGGCCTGTGGCACAAAGCCTTTTCTTGCATTTTCTTACTCATTCCACCCAGGATTCAAGAAAGGCTGCGTGGTTGGGAAAGGTTGTGCACCCAGGCAAGCTGGCTTGGGAACGACTAAGGACCAACAGGTGGGGTGCGAGGTGACTGGTCCAGTACATTCTCTGGATTATCCACATGTTTCTACTATGTATGTACAGTCTTTTTGGTCATTTCTTTGCCAGATTCAATGCGTACATTTTTGCAATATCGCGCACACACACACCTGTATTTAGATATGTGTATAAATATTACATACACGCGGCCTGCGTTCACCAACTGTTTACCGTCCAGCACGCGTTATATATTGTTATGCAGTATCCTGCCAATGCTGTGGTTTCTTTCATGCCCGTTGATTTAATTTGTTTGAACATGTTAGAACCGCGCAAAGCTTCATTTTTCCAAAAGCAACCCACCGTTGATGTCCGTAGAAATATCTGAATCTTTCTTAAGATACCATTCGACTTCAGCAACAGCTGATTCCAGTCTTTTGTTTGTCGATCCTTGTGCAGGGAATCCTTTCTTTGTCCACCCTGGGCAATCAAATCCGACGCAAAACGAGGTCAGGAGTTGCTTCATTTGACCTTCACCTGCACCATCCAAGCTCTACGGCGTATGTTGAAGGCACCTGCGGAAGATGTCTTTCGCACTGCCCTTCGTGTGCTGGCGCATTACGTCAGGCAGCTGGCGCCACATTGCGAAGAATGGCTGCTCTGACGACTTATGGGATGCGGTGGGATGTGGGTGGACGAAGGAGTTGGCAAGGCTCCCGGAAAATCACATGTTTCCGGTTGAGGTCAGTCATCATTCAGATCATCCATGAATGTTAGATTGGCCCACAATTCATCCAGATTTCCTATCGAAATCATTTGGTTTTGGAGACAAATGCGCTTGCTCCATGGGCGGTATGTGTCATAAAATCCTGCTGGAACTTCGGGATCTTGCGGAGGTATAAACTGGGTATTTCCATCTTTGGTGCCTGCCAAGGGCGAAATGAGAATTCATTTTGACGGAGGAACTGGGGAAGCAGCGGTGGTGGCACCCTGCGGCTAGTATCGGCTCTGCCCATTTAAGTTTTACCTCGAAACCATGCAGGAATGGTCACTGCATGACACAAGTGGATGACGGGACTAGTGAAGCAAGGATCAAAGAGGCCCCTTCCTGGCAACAACTATGTTACCTATCTTCAGCTACATCCCCCACACTGAAAATGCTGATTGCTTAGTGTCTTCAAGCCATGACTAACCATCAAAAATCATCTATATTCACCATAGTCAGCCATCATAAGCATCTATTACCATCTATTCACCATAATAATTCGCCATCAATTCGCCATTGCTAACCATCAATTCACCGTAGCATCGCCGAGATTTCGCTGAGGACTTGGACCACCAAGGGCTCCAACGCGGCAGCCGCTTCGGGGTCCTCGGCGCAAGCGCTGCTGCACCGAGATCTGCTCCCCTTGTTGGCCACGGTCAAAGGCGACGATGGAGGCGGATCCGATCCGTGGGGCAGCCGTGGCACCTCCGGGATGGAGAGAGAACCATGGGAAGCAGCAAATCAGCAGTTTAAGGAGTAATCAACTAATGATTCACTAATGATAGTGGAAAAATGATATGATATAAACTAACTAAGGGAAACTGAACTATTTTATTAAACGCTAATGATAGAAAATCAACTGGGAATGGTATGAAATATAGAAAGCTATAGTATTGTGTGTTAGTAAGATTTAGTAAGTAGTCTTGAAAATCTTACTATCACCCATGCATTTTCAACCTATATAGATGATGATCCTGATGTTCTTTTTATGAGCCATAGTGGGGTGATCAATCTAATGAATGTCTTATGGTCCTCTGGCTAAATACGATCAATAGATTGTTACTAAACCTGTATGGTTGACCAAGCTAGAGGAATCAAGGGTGCTGGTTTAATAGATGGAATCTCTTGTCAATAAGCCTTTGTGTTTTTTCAAGTTAAGAAGCTGTCATAGAATAAAATGATATACCCAGAGCCCTCAAAATTGCCCCCACTTACACAGCTACGCCATTCTAGAAGCATCGCATTGTGCCCCCCCCAAAAAAAGTAGCCCGTTCATTCTAATCAGGACTTCGCTCCTTATTCCTGCATTTTTGGTAGGTGGTCACCCGCTGGTTCGGGTTGCCAAGCAGGCTTCTTTTGGGCACTCTAGAACGGATATCAGAAATCATAAAGATGTTCCCTGCAACCTCTGAGTTTGCCTGCGCTCGAGGGTTGGCATTTCCCTCTCTCAAAATCCTACTAGCAGAGCCACTTCTTTGAGCTTCTGAATTAGCAAACTGGAATTCTGAAGTGGCAAGCCCTAAACCCTAAAACCTGAATTCGTAGAACCCCAAACTGAAAAAAACATAATCCAAAACCCTCAGCCATATACCCTAAACCATAAAGCATTGCATATAGCCCACAGTGTTTGCCACTTCTCTGCAACATATTGACCTTACAAGATCTTGAAGTGCACTGTTTGATTTGGGGGTGTGGGCGAACATGGGGGTGCAGGCCAACATGGTCCATACGTGTATAACCCAACATCTCGAATTTATTACACAATATTAGCCATCACAGTTAGGGAATCAGATGTTGCGTGTATATTTAACGATGTGGATGATGGCCTTATAAGCCGGCCAAAGTGGGTGCAATACTATCTCATGCCTCACTTGGACAATGTGCAATGGGGTCTCAGGTAGTCAATTGCCACCAACCGTCCTTGGTTTATCTGATTGTGTGTGTGTGGGAGGCTAGGCATGAAAATTGGAGCCTGCCTAAAAGGGCATGGTTGGACGTACGGCCGGCATATCCCAATTGACATGGCCACATCATTTCTTTTGTGCCAGATCCAAATCTGTGCCGTTTCCCCGGTGTTGGGTTGCGTAGGGCACGGGAAAGTACACAGTGATAAGAGTATATGTGTGTATATATATATAATCCCTACGCTTGGGTTTAAAGTTCCTCACACATTTTGGCATCTTCTGATCAGAAACTTTAGCATCGTTTCGGTCAGTTTAAAACCATCAAACCCTGATCAATCGCATTTTGCCAGAATGTGCCCATAGTTGGTACCAGTTCTTTCCACTGACTGTAAGAAAAAACATCGTCGTTTGACACCCTCTGTAACCTAATTCTTGTAGAGACTTCCTGCCTTTTGGCTTAGCACGGCTGAGAAGGGCGCCTGTCGTTAAACGCACAGTGGTGCCCAAAAGAAAAGACCAGTTTAACCACTTGTTTTTTGATCGTTTTTACTAATGCCCTCCTGTGATTTTTCCTGCTTGCGTGCTCGCCGGTGTGCGATGTCCTTACTTGGGTGATCATCTTGGTTCTTAGTGGATAGCCATGGGCAGAGCTCATAGCAGCATGAACCTGCCTACGGTGGCTGCTGGACACGGCTTTTAACCAGCTACTAGCTGGTGTAAGCATCATTATGAACCGCCACGGCACTCGTTTTTGAGCATCATTTCGCATCATTGACCATTTTTTTTTAGGCCTGCTTAACCATCATATTATAGTCATTTTTAGCTGATAACTCACCACCCTAACAACCCTAACAACCCTTGTCAACCCTTCAGCATGGTTAAGCTCGCAACTTGACCATCCTTGTTGCTCGCATACGGCAAGCATTATTCCATGAAGGGTGATCGCCTCCCCGGTCTCGGAAGGCGATCTTTTCGCCAACCTGCTGCACTTGCAGAAGCACCGGAGGGGTCGCGGGCTTTTGGCACTCATGAGGCGGCACCCAAGGGCTTCACATGACGATACAGTACTAGCAACAGTACTAGCAACATCAGTTCAATTTGAGTGGCGCATGTGACCCAGAAAGCATCAAAAAGCCAACAACATGAAGAGAGAGGGAGAGGAAGAGGAGTGGTTCATGCGCCACTGTGTCTCTTTGTATTGGCTCTTCTGTGTTGGAGTGAGCACCGCCTGCTTTTTGTTGGCTCAGGCTGGCCGAATCGGGTGCTTTGACCTCCACCACGTTGACGCACTTTGTGTTGCCCCTGGCGTTGCAAGCCATTCTTCAATATGGAGCCTCCAATGCGGCGTTCGACCCAAACTATGCCGAGACAGGTGTGAAATGCTTGGGAGAGTGCATGCATGGCGTGTCCTGGTCCACTTGCTTGCAAACAGTGCGGCAGATGGCCTTTCTCCTCTCCAAGTATGACAACCGAGATCGCTGGATTGTCCGTGGGGCGTGTGAATGTCTTCAGCGCTTTCCATTGCCATACCAAGAGTTGCCCAGCCCTGATTTACTGGACGGTCTTGGTGGCATGAAGCTGCCTGATGTCTTGGATGCTTTCCCGGACAAGCGTCGCAGAAAAGGGAAAGGCAAAGGACACAAAGGAAAAGGAAAGGGGAAAGGGAGAGGCAAAGGCCGAAGCAAAGGGAAGGGCAAGGGAAAAGGCCGGGGCAAAGGCAAAAGAAGTGCCAGAAACAAAAGTGAAGCAGAGCGAGAAAACTTGGAAAACGAAGCAGGAGAGTTGGACTCGGAGGCCGAAGACAAAGCAGAAGAGAAGGAGGAGAAGGAGGACAAAGAGGACCGGTCTGTACCTGATTGTCTTGGAGCTATGAGAATTGAAAAAGCAGGCAAAAAGAAGAGGTAAAAGAAGACTCAATGGTTGTTGAAACCTGATCCCAACTCTTTCCAATACTTCCTATTTTTTCACAGTTCGCATCAGCATGTGGCAATCATACACTCGCATTTCAGGCATTGCTTCTGATATGAGCCAGAGTTTTTGAGTTGCAAGCGGCCATCGTTAGGACAAGGTTCAGCTTGAAGAGGACTTGGAGGAAGTGGAGGAGGAGCCACTTGCAGAGAAGAAGGAATCGGCCAACAGCGTTGTGAAGTCCTTAAGAAGCACCGTCCTGCCCATCCTGCGACCCCTGGATGCGGTGGATTCATGGGATGGGTTGTCCGTAGGTAGCTCTACGGCTAAGGTTGCCAATCTGACACATCAAGTGGACAAGCCAAATCATGGCTGCACACCGACAAAGCCACAAGTTACGGGAAAACCATGGGATACCTAGTGAACCCCGAATGAACAGCTTTTCTGCTGGGGTTTCCTCATCAGAGTGGGTGATTGACCAGAAGGCTGCATGATACCCCACTGTGGCTTGGTTTCCTTCCAACCCCGGACGTAGCAATTCACTGGCAGTATAGTGTCGTAGGTCTAGATGAAATCCTGAGTATGTTGGATGGGTGCGCACACTGGTCTTGAGCCAAACCATTCCTACCAATATTTATATCAGCTTGCACTCATACACAAACTCTTGTTGATTTTCAAGTTTAGCAGCGCACGTTTGCACGCCCTGTTCCGTTGGCGGTTGTGAACACTGGTTTCGGTCCCTAGCTGTGATGATGCACAAATTTAGCTAATTTGTTTGGGCTATTATTGTCCCTGGCTCTTAAGATTCTTAACCCGTATCATCAAACACAATTGATAAAAAGGTTTCTGCTGCTTATATTAGCAACATGTTCAATCATCATTCAGTCACCATCCATTATTACCCGACCTATGTTCTATTAACGAGGTCATGTGTTGTGAACGATTTCGGTCTTAAACCTTCAGCTGTTGGGATTGCTCGAGCTTTCCACTGGCATGTTCCTCAGGAAAGATGTGGCAGGACAAGGGCGCTACCAAGAGTGGCAAGGGAAGTGACGGCGGCAAAGGAGAACGGAGACCAAAGTCCGCAGTTGCCAATGATACATGTACATGTTGGTAATAGTAGGTTAGAAATTGAATAATTAGTTGATTTGAAAACCAACAATTATGGCTAATACTGGTGGGTACAACTCATAGTTAGTGGCAATGTTGCATCTATATCATAACCCAATACTGGTGGATAGCTGTTGAAAGTAGGGAGGGATACGTTGATTGTTGAGAGCGGCCGTGCGAGCCGGAGGTTCCGAACAATGCTGATAGGGGTGGGGATGTAGCTGAGCTAACTGCGTAGAACATGCAAAGCTTTCTGCTTAATCAACACATTTTCCAATGAAGGGACCCAAATGGAAGCATCAGTTTATTGCTTGTGCTTTCATGGTTAGTATCTGCAAGTTATTTGCAACTTCCCTATGGACAAATGACCAACGCTCTTTGGATTTTTGCTGGCTGGACACCACCAACTTGAGCCATGTAGATCTCTCGATATCAATCAGTTATTATCCACCAGCCCTCATTAACCATGGTGGTGAACCGTTTTTGATCATGGCTTCTAAGCATTGCTTAGCATTAAGAATGATCAACATTGGAATCTCCCATGATTGTTTCAAGAGCCCGTCACCTTCGAAGACCCTGTGAGGAGCCCAGAAATCCACGACGGTTCGCATCGCGGTGATCAGCGTCATGATGCACTGCCTGAGGCATTTGCCGCCAGACGATTTTGCCTCGGAGCTCCCAAGAATCTTAGGTGCTCCCAAGGGCAGCCTGGGACAGGGGCCGACATCCATGGACATCAGCCAGGTCGTGGGAGGTGATGGGAGGTCCATAACCCCCTGTGATTTGATGGTAAGCCAACAGCTACCTATGAGAAGTGGTGGTGCTTGGGGATCTTTATAAATCATCAAGCGTGGTTGTTTGGCAGCCATTGTCAACATCTATCATCATGATTCTGCACGGATAAAGTCTGCAGTTGGTGATTGGCAGATGCAATTTGCAAGCAATGTACGTTTTAATAGCCTCCGGCCATCCCACTGGTCCTCTACATGGGAGCCTTGCCATTGAAATGCCAGGCCTGAAACATCGTCAAACGAAGCAATGGTTACTGAACCGTAGAGGCAGATGTACCTCTCCTGTGCGAAAACATGTTTGTATAACACCTTAGAATCTCATATCTCCACTAACTGGCCGCAATTCATGGCCCCTTTTGACTGGGCCACTTGCTCGCCCTCAGCTGTAGCTGAACCTTCGGGAAGGCGATGGAGAGAGAACACCTTAGAAATGCTTGTGCACATTAGAGTTTGATGGTGAACAAGTTTGTTGATCTCAAACTTTGGTGCTGTCAGCTACAGCGGTATATACTTGTTTAAAAACTTGTTTGTCTAAATGGGGTGGTGCTTAAATTTATTGATGTAAACACTTAGTGGTTTAAAAGCTTGTTGGTGCAAAAGTGCCGTGTCATAGAAGGTTGTTGGTCCAGAATATCAGCTCTTGTCCGTGTTCTTGTTGTAAACACTTAGTGGTGTAAAAGCCTGTTGGTGTAAAGGCACCGCGTTGTGAAAGAATATAAAAGCTTGTTGATGCAAATGCAAAGACCTGTTGTCGGTGGTGTAAATACGCGTTGGCGTAAGAGCGCCCTGTATATATATATATATATTTTTTTTTTTTTTTTTCGTATGTGTGTGTGTGGATATACCGGTAAGGTTCAACAGCTTCTTGTTGTAGAAATTAGTTGGGGTGTAAAAAGAACGTTGGTGTAAGCGTTTGTTGGCGGAAGCACTCCATGTAAGAGTTCGTTGGAAAAAAAGCTTGGTGGTTGTGACGCAGAAAGGCTGCAAACATGGAGGAAAACATAGCGCACTTGATGAACAACCGTGGAAAACACTTCAGCAATTTGGGAAAAGACATTCTATTTGCGTGGAAGCTTGCTTGTGCAAGTGTCGGTGCCAGCCTTCATGCAAGAGAAAGGGTGAATGACGAGGACGAGGAGAACAAAGAAGAGGGAAGGAGCGGAGGACGAATGAGGGGAGTGGAAGAAGAATCAAGAGGAAGAGAAAAAAAAACAGAAACAAAAAAGCAGAAAAGAGCAGAGCAGAGGGAGGTTGGAGGGGCAGTGTTTTCAGCTGATATGAACATTTGTCCAAAGAATATTCTACAGCTACGACAGATTCAGAACCTTTTGTTTGATGATGTTTGGTCGGTTGGTTTTCTCCTCACCAGTTGTTCCAGTTGGTTCAAACATGCGTTGTTTCCATCAGTGCCTAGATTGTTCGTCAAATCACTGGAATTTTGCATTGGTTGAGATTCATGTAAACATCAGATCCTAATGATGATCAGCAGCAGTATGATGGATGCCACTTGTCGTCGTCGTCACCATCATCATCATCATCATCATCATCGTCGTCATCATCATCACCACCACCAGCATCATCATCATCATCATCATCATCATCATCACCAGCACCACCAGCACCACCATCATCATCATCATCATCATCATCGTCGTCGTCGTCGTCGTCGTCGTCGTCGTAGTTGTTATCATCATAATCACCATCATCACCACCACCATCATCATCACCACCATCATCACCACCACCATCATCACCATCATCATTGCACCATCACCGGGGATTCAAACAACACCACAGCGGGGATTGAGAAAACGTAAGGGAACTGAAGTTCGGGGATTCAAACAACGCCAGCGGGGATTGAGAAAACGTAAGGGAACTGAAGTTCGGGGATTCAAACAACGCCAGCGGGGATTGAGAAAACGTAAGGGAACTGAAGTTCGGGGATTCAAACAACACCAGCGGGGATGGAGAAAACGTAAGGTAACTGAATTTCGGGGATTCAAACAACATGACACCAGCGGGGATTGATAAAACGTAAGGTAACTGAATTTCGGGAAGCGTGTTCACTAATAACGTACTAGGTTCACTAATACTGTATCATGGGTCACTAATACCGTATATAATGTTCATTACCCCCGTATAACTTACCTTCACAATGATTTGCGTGGCTTTTGTAGTGTGTGTTCGCCTAGCGTAGACTGTTGCAAACACGTGTATCTTCCTCATTGTATCTCCCGTCCAGTCTATCTTGCGCATTGTAACTCCCGTCCAGCCTTTTTCATGATAGCTTTCCTCACTGAAGCTCCCGTCCTATCTTCCTCATTGTAGCTCCCGCCCAGCCTTTCTCATTGTAGCTCCCGGCCAGCCTTCCTCATTGTAGCTCCTGTCCAGTGTTCCTCATTCTAACTCCCGCCCGTCCTTCCTCGATTTAGGTGCCGTCCAGTCTTCCTCATTCATTGTAGCTCCCGTCCAGCCTTTTTCATTATAGCTCCCGTCCAGTCTTCCTACCTCATTGTAGCTCCCGTCCAGCCTTTTTCATTATAGCTCCCGTCCTGTCTTTCTTCCTCATTGTAGCTCCCGTCCAGCCTTCCTCACTGTAGCTCCCGTCCAGCCTTTCTCATTGTAGCGCCCGTCCAGTCTCGTCATTGTAGCTCCCGTCCAATGTTCCTCACTCATTGTAGCTCCCGTCCAGCCTTTTTCATTATAGCTCCCGTCCAGTTTTCCTCGCTCACTGTAGCTCCCGTCCAGCCTTCCTCACTGTAGCTCCCGTCCAGCCTTTTTCATTATAGCTCCGGTCGAGTCTTCCTCACTCACTGTAGCTCCCGTCCAGCCTTCTTCATTGCAGCTCCCGCCCAGTCCTTCATCATTGTAGCTCCCGTACCTCCCGTTCAGTCTTCCTCATTCTAGCTCCCGTCCAGTTTTCCTCAATGTAGGAAGGGTGGGCTGGACCTGCCATGAAAAAGCTGGACGGGAGCCGCAATGAGGCAGGCTGGACGGGACTTATAATGAGGAAAGCTGGACGGACCTAGAGTGAGGAAGGCTGGGCGGGACCTACAGTGAACAAGCTGGACGGGGGCCCAAAAGGAGGCCGGCTGGACGGGACTTATAATGAGGAAAGCTGGACGGGCCTAGAGTGAGGAAGGCTGGGCGGGACCTACAGTGAACAAGCTGGAGGGGAGCCGCAATGAGAAACGGCTGGACGGGACTTATAATGAGGAAGGCTGGACGAGGCCTGTAGTGAGGAAGGCTAGATGGACGTATAATGAACAAGGCTGGACGGGACCTATAATGAAGAAAGTTGGACGGGACCTACAGTGAGGAGGCTGGGTGGGACCTACAGTGAACCAGCTGGACGGGAGCCGCAATGAGGCAGGCTGGGTTGAGGAAGACTAGACGGGACGTAGGGAGGAAGTAACCGATGAATGAGGAAGGCTGGGCGGGACATACACGGAGGGCTGAACGGCTGGACGGGACCTACAATGAGGAAGGCTGGACGGGGCCTGTAGTGAGCAATTGTTCACAAAAGTCAATATTGGGTATCCATGAAGAAAAAGGCATTGTCTACTACTCTGTGTGAAATTGGCTGCCGAAAGATTCTGAATTGTATTGATGCTTCCGACACGGAGACCTGGCTACGTTCGGGTGTGGAAAGCGAGCAGTTCTTCCTGTGAAAGATCGACGAGCGCCAATGATGAGTTAGCCGATGTCTGCTTTGCGTTGATGAACCGACAGCCATGAGCCCACAGTGCCGCGCAAAAGGATTGCAGCCTTTGGACGCCTGTTTGTACGCCATTTGTGACCTTTGCGTACATCATTAGCGACTAGAATCTATACATCATTAAATTAGTAACCTTGTTTTATACGTCATTATAGTCAGAACTCTCGAATTTCGGGGATTCAAACAACACCAGCGGAGATTGAGAAAACGTAAGGGAACTGAATTTCGGGGATTCATACAACACCAGCGGGGATGGAGAAAACGTAAGGGAACTGAATTTCGGGGATTCAAACAACACCAGCGGGGATTGAGAAAACGTAAGGGAATTGAATTTCGGGGATTCCAACAACACCAGCGGGGATTGAGACAACGTAAGGGAACTGAATTAATTTTGGGGATTCCAAAAACACCAGCCGGGACGGAGAAAACGTAAGGGAACTGAATTTCGGGGATTCAAACAACGCCAGCGGGGATTGAGAAAATGTAAGGGAACTGAATTTCGGGGATTCCAAAAACACCAGCGGGGATTGAGAAATCGTAAGGGAACTGAATTTCGGGGATTCAAACAACACCAGCGGGGATTGATAAAACGTAAGGTAACTGAATTTCGGGGATTCAAACAACACCAGCGGGGATTGAGAAAACGTAAGGGAACTGAATTTCGGGGATTCAAACAACACCAGCGTGGATTGAGAAAACCTAAGGGAATTGAATTTCGGGGATTCAAACAACACCAGCGGGGATTGAGAAAACGTAAGGGAACTGAATTTCGGGGATTCAAAACAACACCAGCGGGGATTGTGAAAACGTAAGGGAACTGAATTTTGGGGATTCAAACAACACCAGCGGGGATTGAGAAAACGTAAGGGAACGGAATTTCGGGGATTCAAACAACACCAGCGGGGATTGAGAAAACGTCAGGGAACTGAATTTCGGGGATTCAAACAACGCCAGCGGGGATTGAGAAAATGTAAGGGAATTGAATTTCGGGGATTCAAACAACACCAGCGGGGATTGAGAAAACGTAAGGGAACTGAATTTCGGGGATTCCAAAAACACCAGCCGGGACGGAGAAAACGTGAGGGAACTGAATTTTGGGGATTCAAACAACACCAGCGGGGATTGAGAACACGTAGGAAACTGAATTTTGGGGATTCCAAAAACACCAGCGGGGATTGAGAAAACGTCAGGGAACTGAATTTCGGGGATTCAAACAACACCAGCGGGGATGGAGAAAACGTAAGGGAACGGAATTTCGGGGATTCAAGCAACACCAGCGGGGATGGAGAAAACGTAAGGGAACTGAATTTCG
>VSDK01023323.1:270-28767 GCA_009767595.1 Symbiodinium kawagutii
GTGCTTGGTTGTGTAGGTATTTCAAGCGGTCATCACTTTTTCTGTGGGGACCTTGTCTTCTTATGGGGGAAAATTTTTAATTCATTCATCCGAGTTGGTTGTTTTATTTTGATGTTGTGCCGTCATCATCCATCATTACCATTCATGATGCTGCAATTCACAATATCCGTTCACCAATGGCAAACACCCGAGTTCTCGTACGAAATGCTAAATTGCTTCAGTGAAACAAACATTTTTTGATATGATATCTGAACATCATTTTCAACAAAATGTGCCCACAGTTATGGATGTTGAATGCAAAAACCTCGTGAGTCCACACAGGTGGTCCCCAAGGGCATTTTTTTGGCATTTCGTGCTGGGTTGCTGATTCGCAGGTTTGAATTTCTGCCCTGCAAAATCCACGGTGTAGCCAAAAATGGTGAAAAAACATTTTCACCGAGTCCATTGCAAGGTGAAGGGGTCGGGCCCCGTCGTCCTAGAAGGATTTGCAGCCAATGAGAGCTCCTGACTGCGTGAACATCAGGGGTTTGGAGCTGAAGAGCTGCTACACTGCATCGCCTTGGCCAACTTGGAACCAAAGAAGACCTGATGGTTTCCAAGAAGGTTTACCCAGTGGCGGACATAGGTTTATGCCATTGCTTCATTGTACCTGTAATGTATGCTTGGATCATTTTAGCAAAAGGAAACATTCGCCAACCGGCAGCTCTCCCGCTGGGTCCAAGAAGAATTAATGAAACATCAACATACTGTGTATGCATTTGTTTAGAAAATGACACTTGGCAGAACATGGCAGATTTCTTCAAGACAAATGACGATGCACTCATTCAAAATTTCGCCATTGGGTTTAATTCCTTTCTAGTTGTGATTTCTGCATGCGTTTTCTTTCTATGTTTACTGAAGCTTGCTTTGCTGTTCACATTGCCCACCATGGATGGTGATGATGGCATTGCAGAACTCCGGAGGCTTGAGAACAAAGTTGTTCAAACAAGACGCATCAATGCATGAACATCTTGAATTTTTAGGCTGCGAACATTTGGCGTCAAGATGTATTCTTTAGCAGAAACAGTTTTTGAACACAAACATCACAAACAGAGGAAGTGGAACTTAGTGGAACTTGTTCATTTTGTTGACAGCGGGTTGATTTCAATAGTCTTTGTTTTGCAACTTGGTGGCCAACTCACTTGGATGAGGTTGAATCAAGATCTTCGCGGAGTCGAGAGTCGACAGGAGCGGAAAGATGTTCTGCCAAATGTTTTTTAATCACTTGGAGAATTCTGTACTGTATACTTGGTGATGACACATCTTGCGTTGTTGGATGTTGAAGCAAGAGAAATACTACCAGTGACTGCCAAAAAGATTGTGATCAGACAGGCAAAGATTCTAGCAACAAAAAAATGTTGAGTAAAAACCACCAATTCTGTCCTTGTCTGGTTTGTTTTTGTACAGACATACAGGAGATCACAAAGCTCCTGGGACTCTCTGGGACCCAATGGCTCTGCCTTCCTTCTAAAACTGCAGAGGTGTTGCTGGACCGTCGCCTTGTGGAGTTGGACGCGCAAGTCCAAGCCTTGCAGGTACGAATGAAATGCAAAACAAATGTTGAACACATGTGACACGTTGTGTCACGCATGGTGTGACAGATTGTGTGACATATGGTGCGTGACATATGGGCAACATATTTTTGATTTCTCATGTGGCAAAAGCCGATGGTCAGGAACAACACTTTGCACAAACCTTCGTGTTGGCCTCAGGGCATCATTCGCAGAAATTTAGATAGTGCGTGGATATGCTAAGGTCAGAGTTTCCTGCTTGAATGTAAACATTTTCCACGCAATCTGTCCAAGCTTTTGTACAGGAACATCCCGGACATGACAGGTCAACTAAGAAAAAACATGCTCCCACCAAGCAACCAAAGGTTTGGTACGGATACAGCTGCGTCACTTGTTATAAGAACGAACAGCTTGCCATCAATGTGAATAGCTTGCTACTCCAAAGATAATGAAGGACAAACCCTAAAGTTCTTGGACATTTCGAACACCAACACCGTCATGTTTCTTCCACTGTCATCTACGAGGCTGCAGAGTGTGGTCAACGAACTGTAGCACTGGGTGCCCACCGTGCCCTGAGAACGGCCAAAGAAGTCGCAGAGGACAGTGCGGTGCTTTTTGCAAATGCATCGCCTGCAGTATTTGCATTACTGAATGCAGTATTTATGCAGTACTTGCCTTGCTTTATTGCTGCATTATTGATTGTTGCTTTTGTTCCTAAATGGTCACACAGTCACCTTGGGACAGACTTGCGCAAGACCATCTTCTGATGCCTGCTCGCAAAGGAGGGAGAGTGGAAGAAGTGCATGGAGGACTGCAGTGGTTCCAAGCATTCTATGTTTCTTTCCAACTTTGTCACAATAAGTTATGAATTTTGAGCAAGAAACTGCGAAAAAGTTAACAATCCTGTGATGAGACCAAAGCGATGTGCGCCTGCCAATTCATATTCTTTAACGATGCGAAAGGTATAAAGAGGGTTGAAAGGGTTGCAAAATACAGCGGGGCGAACAAAAATGTGATCTTGCTTGGTCCAGCTTCTCATTTCAGGTTTTGGGAATCGACGCTGTCAGCGAGAATAAGCGCACTTCAAGTAGGCCAAGAATTGCCGACAGTTCCCTCCATAGAATAAGATGCAATTTGCTGGAGACTTTACATTCTCCTCAATTGTTTAACTCACTCTTTTACACTTTAGCTTTTGAATTCTTAAGACTACGCTGTGGTGCAGTCTGTGCGGCAGGCTACAGGAAGAGCTTGTTTCTGTGTCGAGACGAATAGAGGAGAATCAGTAGGGCGGTTGTCAGGGTAGAGAGGGAATCCCGTTGTCGGGGCAATCTTGAACAAAATTCCAAACTGAGATCATCTCCAGAGTGCTTTGTTCATCTTGTCAAATGCAATGAGAAAGGGGCCACCTTCATCATTTGCACACGAATCTGCAGCCAAGAAAGAGGAAATGGGCGAGCGCATGGAGGCGGCTTCGCCTCGGGATTCTTTGTGGTAAGACTTACTGCCGCACAGAGCAGAATCGTTTGACTAGCTGCATTCCACGGTAGCTCCAAACAAAACATCCTTGGGCGTGCATTTCCAGCCTAAGCAGCACTGCAGCATACTGTTGGCTAATTGGCAAAGTGCCGAAAGTCCGCTCCAAATTCAGTAAACAGAACAGCTTTCAGGTTGATAAAACTTGGTAGATGGTGGTAGGTTTTGAGGTTCAGGTCAGGAATCCTAAGGAATCCTGGAACATGCCATTGCAAGATGCCACCAAGAGCTCCTTACAGGTGCACCTTGCCAACGGTTTCCGTTCAGGCTGGAGATGGGGATCTTCACGTTGTCCACGGCACAAAATTTGAAGATGCAGACTTCAAGCACTAGCTGCAAAATGTGGCTTCAGCTTATGCTCATCAAAAAATAAGTCTCTAAAGTGTACCAAAGATGGAGTTCTGAAACAAAGAGAGATTGCAAAGAAACATCATCAAGTTGTCGGATGGAAAATTACAATTGCTGAACCATTATTTGAAGAAACATACTGGATTCCATGGAGGTGCAAAAAGTACAAAGAAGGAAAATAAATAGTGATATTGGAATATATCTTGAAGGGTTCGATTCACGAGAATGTCTCCATGGGAATAGGCAGGTCGTTTTGCTTTGAGAAGCACAGAAAGTGCAAGAAAAAACGATCAGGAATTCGATAAAAACGGTTCGCAAAGGGATAAATGATTTGGCAACAAGGCTTCGGAAAGGTTCAAAAGTAGCGAATCCAGGTAAACCAGATTTGTATGGCGTCAATTCGGGCAAATGTGAAAGAACTCGACAGGCAATGTCAATTCATTACTGTAAGAGGTATGTGTTTTTCGGAGGCTGCAGTTGCTACTGGTCTAAGTCTCAGGACCTCACGATTTACCTCCTGCAGTATTTGAAAAATATTGGAGAGAACATAGGCATTTTTGGCATTTCTTGGCCTGGTGTTTTGTCGTGGCTTGCATATTTGATGGGAACCCTTCTTTCCGACAATCCTTGAAATTTGTTTGTGTGTGTTCTACTGTCTACTACTACCTTACCATTGTACAGAGGGCTAGAGTCAGAAGTCTGCTAGTGGCCGCATATCGCTGATGCTTCCAAATGATGGAGCAGCGAGGGATGTGTCGGCATTGGCAGGTGACACCACGCGTTTGGAGACGAGGTGGGTGGCCCTGGAATTTGCAAGCTGCTACCAAGCTGCCGAACCTCCTTCCCTTTACCTGACCTTGCAGATTAAACCATTTGCCTGACGCACATGGTTCCAAAAGGTTCTCTTGTTCGTCAGCATGGTTCTTTTGAAGCTCAGGCTTTCTTCTCTGGAGCAAGCCCATAGAAAGTTGGCCCTCGGAGCGCAGCGAGCACTTCGAATGGCGCTATCTGTCCAAGAAAGACAGGACAGAGAAGAGAGGAAGTGAGGGCAGACACCACCCGAGTCGTCAGAGAAGCCTCAAACTTGACTCTTGTGTCAACATTGTTTGGAGCGGTCTACTCGTAAATACGGTTTGTCAGGGGTGGATACTGTAGTGTGAAAAAGGGACCATAAGGGCCCCAAAGGTTCGATTATGGATGCGTTTTCTTACATTTGTTCCGCCCAGCAATTAGGTTTCTGGTTTGTCTGGCATGTCCTCTCCGATTATGTTGTAGTGTTCCTGCTTGGTATCTTGCAACGTGCTCAAATCAGGTTGCTCTGTACCCATTCACATGGACTGCATCGCGAATTGACGCAACGAACCTCATACAGCCAACACGCAATCGAACGGCAGCCACGCGCGCCTTGTTGTCAGGATGGCCTAGAGGTAGCGGAGGAATTCGAGCGGTGCTTCTCCAGTGGCTCCCTGATGGACGGGCATGGTGGCCCAGGCTTTCGCAGCTGTGTCTTCTTTGATTCCGAGCCAAGTCCCGCAGCGTTAGCAGAATGAGAGATCAACCAAGAGATCCATGGGAGATCCTTTGGATCCATTCGTTCACAAAGCACCGCTCCAAATCAAGGGTTCCATGGACCGATGAACCCAGGCGACCGCCGGACCTTTCTGAACGTCGCCTTGAAGAGCAGGACACAGATGAAGAGGGACATGGCGAGAGAGAGGACATGAAGACAAATAAAGATAATCATAGAGAAAAGAAACAGAATAGAAACACAATAGAACCAGAATAGAATAGAAAGAGAGAGAGAGAGAAAGAATATAATAGAATTGAAAGGAAGGGAGAACAAAGAGAGAAAGGAAGGAATATCCCTCAGGGCTCTGACGATTTGTCGAGGACCAGCGCTTGGAGCAAATCCTGACGATCGTGGACGCTCTGGCAGATCGTGTGAGCGACACAGGAGCCTCTGTCCAGGTGCCATGTTCACAGCTGTAGTCCGCAATGCGGTCAAAAGCATTTCTTTCAGATCATTAGAGTGTCGCTCTCAATCACCTTGTGCTTAAGATCTAGCATCCAAATTGAAAACACGTTGTATGAGGAAGACAAGATGACTTTCGAACCCAACTCATAAAATCATGTAAAATCCTAGCATACTCATCCTAGTCTTCTTTGTTGCTCAGATTTGCCTTTCCAGTTTGGCCCATGATTTGCTACTTCTCTCTCTCTCTCTTTCTCGTTGCACATTCTCTGTACTTACCCTGTGACTGTGCTACAGCTACTTTCCTGCAAAACTCTTCTTCCTTGTGCAGCAGCTCTCTCCGGCTCTCTTTTGCGCTGGAAGGTTTGAAGGTTTGCAGGTTCGCAGGTTCGTGCGGATTGATAGCCTTGACTGCGACTGCAGTGTGTTCAGATTCGCGTTTTATGTCCCGCATCTCATTGCCATTCCCCAATCATGGTGGCTTCCCCAACAACGGTCTGAAACTGTTCCTTAGTGGTCATACTACTAAAAAGCGCATGCATCTTGATTCAACTTTGAAATTTGATTACCACGTTGTGTATCACATGTGTGGGGCAAAAGTTTTAGGAGACCTCAGAAGGACAGGTGTAATGCCTGGAAGGTTACAAGAGTAGTGCTCTTACCCGACCCCCCATTCCGATGTTGCTCTCTGGTGTGATTCCGGGGATCCTTTTCGAAAGATGAGAGCCATGTTTGGGCGGGAGGCTTCATTTTAGTTTCCAGTGTGGGAGTTGTAAAAGTGTGATTCCTCTCTTGCTTGCCACCTGTTTCCTTCATCTTCATTTGGGCAGTTATTGCTCTGCTGTTCGGAAAGGTGTCGCAATAAACACAACAACTTAGCTGTAGCTGTCTGATGCAAAGCACCTGAAAGCATCGGACACGAAGCTTGACAGTCTCGGTTTCCTTCAGACTTCTTGATTGGTTTCCTTGGTGTGTTTTGTTTGGACTGGACATGGATTGCTTTCTGCTAACGTGGATCTGCCCGTTTTCTCTTCCTGTTGAAGTTCTGCTCCGTCGCTCCAGGCTCTAGCTGAAGGCCAGGGCAGAGATGCGCAATGAGATTCTGTGTTTATTTTCTGTGATGGGGGTAGCCTGGATGGAGGCAGAGAATGGGTTGCTTAGAAATTGCATGAGGAAAATCCAGCGAGCAATCGTCAGTGTTGTCCTCAGGATCCAAGTTTCCTCTGATCATGACAATCCTTTTTGCCAAGATGAGGTTGGACGAGTCAAAAAGGGTAGCCATAGTTCAGGTCTCTGAAAACAGCTGGAGAACTGAGTTCCCTAGAGAAGAGCTTCGTTTCCAAAGCTTCCCTATGACAAACTTCCCCAAACAGACGTGTTTAGAAGGCAAGTTCCCAAACAGAAGGTAGAACGTTGGCTCCAGAATGAACACATCACCAAGAGGTCAGGGAAAAAGAAATCAACAGTTCTCGTGAACGCAGGGGGGAATGCACACTCGTTCCCAAACACAAGGTTTCAAGGATCCAATATTCCACAAGGGGCCTCACAAGGGACAGCAGACCAAGACCCCGAACGAGGTTTTGTTGTAAAAAATGTTTGAGAGAACAAGCGAAGTCTCCAGTCCTGAAAGACAAAGGTTCCAAGAACATAGCCATGACAAACTCCACACAAGGGACAGATGTGCACCCTTCACTACAAACATGTTCGCCTACCAAGGTTGCCCAAAGAGAAAGGTATCAACCGATAGGTTTCAAACACGAAAAAGAAACGGACCATCAAGTTTCAAAAAAGAACCAAATGTTCCCAAGCACGGTCTGAAAAAAGTGCAGCCGTTCACAAGAACAAGGTTTTCAAAATTCATTTCCTATTGACGGTCGCGAGGCTTCAAAACACAGTCTCCGGGAACCCTGTTCAAAGTTGTCCAAATAGATCCAAAATAGAATCGGATAGTCTACCAGGTTGCAAGAGCCTCGGCAAAGAGTTTTTGAAAGAGTTCAAACAACAAGAAGGATTTCTGTTCGAGCAGATTTTCAACCAGAGAGCTGCAGACAACACCATGTGTAAGATCTCATTTTCTGCTATTGAGGATCTTTTTTGCATCTTTTTTCTTGCTGCAGTAGTGTTTTTGTTTGCTCGGGTAGCACCGAGGTCATCCACGAGGAACTGCGAGACAAGGCTGCAGACAACAAGCAACATGAGAGCTTTGAGCACTGGAAAGCTGTCAAGAAAAGGCTCTTAATTGTGAGCCCAAAACTAGGCTCTTTTGATTCCTGATCATTCTTGCTCAGCTTGTCGTTGTTCTTCACTCAATTTTGCAAAAACTAGGTCCTTTTTTGACAGGCTGCGGTAGGCTTCCATTGCCATGGGAACAGCGATTTCAGCACGCCGTTCTCGCTCAGGTGGAGGAGCTGGAGGGCAACCTCTACGGTCTCGCTGCGCAGGATGGGATCGAATGTTTGGGGTCACGTTTTTGTTCAGCTGTTTATGTTACGAATCTTGCAACTGTGCTGAGGGAAATCCAACGGCAATCAGTATGCCGCATATGCTAGAAACCTCATAGTATGCTCCCGGCCAATCTGGGGCACCAGGAAGTTGTCAGAGGAAGTTCGGAGTGGTTCCGAAAGGGAAGTCCTATGTGGCGTTTTCAAGTCGTTTCAAGTGGAGGTTCCAAGGAGGTTTGAATGATTGCAAGTGGAGCTTTTAAGTGGAGATTCGCAGCGGTTTAGAGGTTCCAAGGTGTTCCATAGTGCGCCGAGGTGTTCCGAAGGTTGTTTGGTCGTTTGATCTCTCAGCGTCTTTCCAGCTATCGACTTTCTCCATTAGGCAGAAGCTGTGGGGTTTCACTTTGGACTTCTTTTTCTGAAGCAAAAGATTAAATAGAAATGGATAATAATGGCAGAAATGTCTTAAATTCATTCAAACTCTGCATTAAATCTATAATATCCTTCAATATCCTTCATTTATTTTGCTTGGGAATTCTTCAGCCATTTTTCGCCAGGTGCAATCGCAAGTGGATCACAAAGGGCGAGTGGCCACGTTGCGGCTCATTGATCAGCAGCAGGAGTGGCAGAGCCGCGAAACATTGGGATGTGAAATGTACAGTGCGCAGTGCTGCGAGGAGAAGCAGCACTTGCGCTCGCTGGAGCATTTGGAGACGAACTTAGAACTGTAGACAACCTAAATTTGGAGAGGACTGCAGGCATTTGTTGTTTCTTATCTTGAACTGCATTGAGCTCTGAAGTCTTCAAGATCTCCTTTTTGTTTGGTTTGAGTTGCTAGTAGCAACTACCTCACAGGGCTATGTGTTTGACATGTTTACTGGAGCATTCTTGAAATTGCTACGGCCTGGTTTGCGATGGCTGGTAGCTTACCTTTTAGTTTAGTTTTCTTCTTCATTTTGCCACGGTAGCTTTCGACCACGAAACCCAGGGGATTCCAAAACAGACAGGAGGCTCCAGCCAAAGCTCTGCCAGTCATGGCACCCCTACCTTCGGAGGGCGGATTTGATCTTTTTTGCTGAATAAATTTTAAAAGACTAGATTTCAGAAACGGAAATTATATGTTTTCGAAGATTTCAAAAAGGTAGTCTAATTATATGGCTTTTGCCACTGACCAAGCACTAAGGAGCTGGCGCTTCAAGGATTGGACACGCGTATAGAGCGTGGGGATCCAAGCCAACACAGATGACACTTTGTTTGTTTCACACTTGATTTAGCATTTACATTTCTTACGTTTTGTTACATGCTAAAGTGTCTCTGAGGAACAACCAACGTACTCAATTCTTTCAGAATTTTCTCTAAATTCAAAAAACATCTTCTGTATTCAAAAATTCAGAATTCTCAAAAATTCTTCTGTATTTCGACAACATTTGACACTAAGGTGGCCTTGCTGAGGTGGCTGAGAAGCTTCATATCATGCAGGTAACGCTGAAGACCTAGATCAATGCCTGGCTTAGCGTCGGTGCTGACGCAGGATGCGGAAGATGAGCAGCAAGTTGCGTCCAGATTCCCAGATGGCCATGACATGGTGTGGAGTGCGAGATCATGGACATTTCATTTTGAAAATTTCATGATTTTTGTTTAACTTTATTTGATCTTTGGACTACAGTACTCAAGATTTGCTCATTTTGAATGATGCGAGGCTCAGACACCTTGCACAACAGCTCCCAGAGGCTCTGCTTGCTCAATGACTTGCATGAGTTTCATCCATGGATCAAGACTTCGCAAACTAATCGTAGACTTCTTGTAGACATCTTGTAGACTTATAAAGATCATGAGAGCTTCATAGTGGTTGTTCTATTTCAATGTGGCTGCGTTCCTCGCTGTTCTGCTTGGCAGGTCTCGAAGAGATTGGACCAGCTGTGGTCGCAGTGCCAGCTGTACTTTCCGAGGATCTGGGGAGGGATGTATTGCTGCGGATTGTGGTGCAAGAGGATG
This sequence comes from Symbiodinium kawagutii, assembly GCA_009767595.1. Classification (NCBI taxonomy): domain Eukaryota; class Dinophyceae; order Suessiales; family Symbiodiniaceae; genus Symbiodinium; species Symbiodinium kawagutii. The sequence goes on from VSDK01023323.1 coordinate 10,110, forward strand.
TGCTTAAGAGGAGATGTGCTTCTGGTTGAGATGAGGATTGTTTTGTTTCGTGAGGCTACAAGAGCAAGAAGTTCACTTTGGTTTTCTTCGTGCCAGCTTCGAGGTGGCGAGGGTACTTCCGTTTGGAAACAAAGGTTAAGGAAGTCTCAGGGATCCTAACAATTGATTGCAGGTCACCTTAGATTTCCAAACAACATTTTCATGGTGTGCTCCTGTTCGACCATTGGCCGCTGTCGTTGGATGCCTGAAAGGAAAACATTGTCGGACAGCCTTCCTGACCACTCTTGTGAGGCTCACAAACAACAAATGCTCGACCTCACTGAGGGTCTGGAACGCAAGAGTCAAGGACCAAGTCTTTCACTTGAAAGGAATCTTAGAACAGAACTGATCTATAGTGAGAACGTCCCAATGTTCCAAGTGTGTGCCCCAGAAACCCAGGATTGGTGACTACTTTTGATGTTACCATCAGCCTGTTAGGCATGTGTTCTTTGGAGGGATTTTAGACGCTGGCGCGGAGTTTCTTGGTGCATTTTCTTCTTGACCATTCCACGCTGTACTGCCAAGCACTTGCTATCCCTACTCGCAGCTCGCATGAGGCCTCTTGGCAAGTTGGCATGAAAGGAGTCGTGATGCCGATAAGTTCACAGCTCGAACCTCACTTTCTTGGTTTAGTTTAGAATGTCAGATTGTCAAAATTCATATAATATCATATAATGTATTATGTCCTAAGTGTGTCATATGTATTCCTGTTTGGGTGTGGTCACGGGGGTCAAATTGGAAGTTCAACCACCAGGATTGCATTCTGTGACTCATCGTACTGCCTTTCATCCTCGCAAGGTTGCTGCAATTGAGAATCCAGAGTGAGTGCGCCCTGTGCCTCAAAATTCTCAGGCAGGCAAATTCCAACTTGGCATCATTTTCTGAGCCAATCCGCATGAAACAGCTGCCAGCTTCAGCCATGATCCCGCTCACTTCCGATGCTGGGCTTCATAAGACGTGAAGTGTCCCAGTTTGAGGCAGTGTCAGCAGTGGCCAATTTGATTTGGAGTCTTCTGTGCACCAAAATTGAGAACTGTTGAGGCATCAGAACATGTAGAAACACAGAGGCACTGCATTTCGATACCAGCGTACAGAATAAATACAGAGGCACGAAAACAAAGTCAAGTTGGCACAATGTCCAAAGAGGACAGCTGGTGAGACACGCAAAACATTACCGTGGCGACTTAGAGTGGCACTTCATGTCCATATCCACATATTTTGCATCAGTACTGGGTACTTGCTGTAAGTCGTCCGGGCTTGACTAAAGTCGGGCGGAAACCTTGTGCCCTATGGGATTTGGATGCCAGTGGGTGTTCCTAATTGGATTGGCTGCTTAAATCCCATGCGCGAAACGGATTTGTAAGAATAGCGCTGCTGAATTTTTGTTGGTAATTAGCTTGGTTTTGCATTTTTGGCTTAGATGGCCATGATGGAAAATGAAAGAGATCTTTTCATTAGTTTGGCCTTGACTTTGGTAAGGTCTTGAGTTTGGTTAAGTTTATAATTTGAGGGAAAGGACAGATGACAGATGTGGGTTCTGGTAGGCAGACCTCGCGCGGACGTCGCGAAACGTCGCGAAGGGCTCGCGCAGAGCCACCCCAAGATCCCCTGCAATTTTGGTTGTCCTTTTCGATGTGGTCATGTTATCCGTCCAAATTTCGTTTTCAACACAGAACATAATGGCACACGGTATGAATATCCAATTCGCAAGACATGTGACGATCTGTGCGCCAGTAGGATTTGCGCCCGTGGGGTGACTTCTTGATTTTGTGGGGTGCTTATTTTTCGATGTGTGCCATGCGGTGGGGAGATTTCTTGCTGCGTGGAGCACGAAAGGTCCAACGCTCGTGCCATTGCGTTTCGCTTCCAAATGTAGCAAACACATTTTCTGCTACATTCGGTGTGCCATTAGAGTTTGTGAGATTTTGTGGCAAGTTCAAGAACAGGTGGCATGGCGTGTGCCATTGGGATTTGCAAGCTTTAAGACACATCAAAGGGTACAAAACATGTTCTTCGCTGCAGTGTGCGCATGAAATCCTTCCAATTCACATCACCCAGGAAAGTTCCTACGAACGCTGTGCCCATTGGGTTTTGCAACTTTCTGCCTGACTTTTCGCGATCTGCCTGACTTCTCGCGTTTGACCTGTGCCCAGTAGGATGCCTGACTTAAAACGAGCGTGCCTGACTTACCCCCACTACCCTGTAGGAAACTCGAGAATGCCAACCAAGATTATGCTCCCTGAAAGGTTGATTACTCGCTTTTGTGAATAGCCTATCCTGTGAATTCAAACTCAAACAGTCAATTCACGTGATATTTTTGAAACTGGAAAAGGTTATGCTTTGTGGTGGCAGGAAATCGATATGTAACGGGATGCCTGACGTTTCTCACACAGGTTCTCGTGTAGCCATTTGGGCCCTTGTCCTTGTGTGAGTCTGTGCATTTGCGCTGCTAGCCTGATGCATCGGGCTAGGCTCCCAGAAGGATCCATGTGAGGATGCTTTAGCAGCAAGAGGATTTGCCCTTCCTTTCCAAGCACCATCAAATCTACGGTTGATGAGATTCAAAGGTGTTTTGAAGGGAACGTTGGTGGACATTGATGTGGTACCAGAGACAGCATACCTTTCAAAAAAGCTTTGGTGACCTATTTTGTATTTTGTATCAATGAACAGCTTCAACTTCAGCCAGAGTCCAGCAGATGTTTTTACTGAGCATTTGCATCAGCATTTCATTTGGTTCCTAGTTTCAGGCATTCCGAGCGCATGGCCGCCAGTCCTATGCTGAGTATGGATTCATGGGCAATTGAAACTTTTAGAATCTAGGTGCACAGTTCGCTACAAAGCCTTGCGTTTCTGTAACCTTTTCATACCTTTTCCAGCTTTCTTCAATGCAATAAATTCATGTTGCAAGGAGGCGCGCATTTTCCGCAGTTGTGGACACTTTGAAGTCCAAAATCCAGGTGGAAGCGGACCTGTTTCACCATGGCTTGCATACATGAACGAACAAAGGTCACAAGAACACAAGCAACACAAGAGCAAGAGGTCTAAGTACGGAACAGTCTTCTAGATGCCGTCAACCAACATCATCAGATTGTCAGATAAGACGGCAATGCTTGGGTTGTTCCTCAGCAGAGCTGAAGATATGGATGCTCAGCGTTGCGAAGTGAAACTCATGCGACTGAATCTTGATTTCAATTTCAATATATTTCAAACAACATCATCGCGTTTTCGTTTTGGGCGCCGGATCAGTATCCAGGTTCCAACAGCTTTCGCACGGGTACCGAATTGAAAACGCTTACCATCAAGTGCCATCAAGTGACCATCCCGGGGGCTGGTCGCAAGGCCTTGGCAGACAAAAAGGCTCCGCAACTCACAGCACTACGCAAGGTGCACCAAGTGTTCCTTCGTGTTCCTGATCAGGTGCACCAAGTTTGAGCCTTTGCATATTAAGAGTCAGTTTGTAGACACACACACACACACATCGTGATGCCCCTCAAAGTCTGTTGAAGTCACTATCAAAAGCTAACATGGGTATGGTACATAGCAACCGTTCTGTAAACATGCCAGCAAAGATGACATCTCTATGAATTTGGACTCTGGTTTGCTGTATCGATGGGCTATCTGAAGCGTAGTGTGAAGTGAGAAATGCAGAGCTAGTCCTAGTGACACCTAGTGACACCTAGTGACACCTAGTGACACCTACACCTGTGGGCCCGTGCTGCATAGTTCCGGTAGGGACAATGTTGGGACTCTCAGCTGTGAGGGACAGTGGGGCTTGTCGATAGCAGGAGCATGGGAACGTGGCGCTCGGTGAAACGACTGTTGGCCAGTACGGACTTCAGCTCTCGGGATGGGAGATGAGAGTTCAAAAGTGGCAAGAGTGATGCTTCCTGTGTCAACTCTGTAGGATTTTATAGCCCTTTTCATGTTTGAGATTTGAGACGTTCTTTCTGGGCTAGCTGCACTGCAGGTGCATTGGTGGTATGCGCGGCATCACCTGCTTGGTCAGTGAGACCTCCCTGCTGGAGAGGGTTTTGATTTGCAAACTTCACCGACACTGCCTGTAACAGTGCAGAAGTATCAGAAGCATCAGAAGCATCAGAAGCATCAGAAGGCTCACGAGGCTCACTGTGTCATGCACAGATGAAATCCAAAAAATTGCTGTCCAGGATCCCATGGAGGGAATCCGCTACCGTGGTCGCACACTTCAGGAGCCGTAAACCACAAAACATTGCATTCATTGCATCATGTATGAGAGAAAAATGAGATGGAATGAGAGATTTGTTTTGAGATATCACTTTATGGAAACAATGTGCTCCTGCTGAGCATAAGCCATTTATAAAGTTACCTTGAAAGTTGAAATCTCGTAGAATGACCAGAGTGTTCCACAGGTAGCAAGAGTTCTCACAATACGTCATCAGCTCCTCATGATCCTCCCTACTCTTCGAAGTTCTTAGAGACTTTTTACTTGGATCCACTTAGCAGACTTAGCATCTACTCTGCAGCTTTTAAGATTTTTTGGTGTCAGCAGAGTAATGTGAATTGATTGAACAGGCACATGAGTCGAGTCAGATGAGTCACATGAGTTGATTGCACCAAGTTTTTCTTTTGATCCTGTTGCCGCTGCGTGCTCAGCAATAGCCCGTGCAAGGATTGCATGGACCAGTTGCCGAAGGCTCCTGGAAGCAATATCGGTCTCCCTGAGGTTGGGAGAGACCAGAGATGGGAGATGAAGTGGAGAAAGCCACAGCTGGAAGATGTTCTCTGGGTCTTTGCTGCTCTTTGACATGCTGAATCTTGTTTGAGCCATTGACGCTAGTGACTGAGCCAAAGGCTTTTGATCTTTTCGATCTTTTTTGGGGCTTGGGATTCAAAGTGTTTCTTCTGGGGCTTCAACCATCATACTTGATGGCAAGTGCAGATTGCATGGACGCTACTCAGACCATTGTCGAGCATTTACAGATGCAGTGGATATAAGTGGAAGCGGAACACACTGATTTTTTTTTTGGAACTCTCATGGCATGAGCGCTATGCACTCGATGGTCATGCTGCCCTTACACATGTCATTGATATTGGGCACATTTTGTTTCTTCTGGTGGGTGCGCAACAAGGTTCGCTTGCATTTCTCACGGCATACGTTTGTCATGGACTCGACGCAGACAATGCTCGTTCTGCAACTGATGTCATCGGTGCTTGTTGGAACACTCTTTCTTTTCACTCTTTCTCTTTCTCTTTTCTCATTCCTGTTTTTCTCGTTCTCTTTTCTCTTTTCTCATTTTTGTCTTTAAATTCTCTTTTCTCCTTCTCTTTTCTTGTTTGTGCAGTCCGGATTGCCCTGGGATGCTGCGATCGTGGTGAAGTCTTTCTGCTTTGGAACCAGGATGCTGGTGCAAGCGCCGCTGCAGTTGTGCAGCGTGGGTGCTCTCTGGAGCTGTTGTGCAGGGTGTGGGCGTCATGGTCAGGCGGGTGTCGCAGCTATGCTTGCTGGGCAGTGTGCGCTCTCCTGGTTCCATTGGGTGCCTGCTTTGGTGTGCTGTTGGGGGTTGTGGATAGTGTGCTCTTTGGGTAGGGTGCTGGTGCTGCCATGGCTGCTGAGGGTGGCCAGGAGATGGAATGCTGGTGCCGTTCAGCGGGGCTGCTTTCAGCCAGAGTGCTGACGCGTGCCGCTGCCAGGGTTGTACCCCTGGCAGTTGCTACCTAAAAAAAGCCCCGTATATGTTTCTTCCTCTCAGAATCTATGCTGAATATATTTTTGGATATTTGTGTGCATCCCAGACATGAAATACGTCGGTGCCAGCACCCTGTTTGAGATTGTCGCAAGTTTTTGGGCTTTGCGTTTCGGCTCTCCTTACAGAGGCTAAAGCCGATGTTCAATGCTTTTGTATCTGTCTAGGCCTCCTTTTGGCTACTTTTGACAGATGAAATGCCTTCTGATGCAGACGTCAAGGTGCAGCCGATTGTGAGTCGAATAGATGTTTTTCACGTCAAAAATAGGTATGCGGCGCAATGACGACTGGTCCATACCAGAAATATGCAATATTTACAAAACATGGTAGCATGCCGTTGCAAGTTCTGTCCTAGATGTCCTAGGGCGCGTCATGATAGGAGGTAGGCTTTTGCCACCACTGGTAATTTCCCTCGAAAAATGTCGAGCAGTCGTCTCTACATTCCTGAAGGCATTGAACGAAGAGCTTCACAAGCGATCTGCACTTCCAGAAAGCGTGGTGAAGATGATCGACAGTCTGCCAAAGGAGATTTCAGTTGTTGCCATAAACTTCTTGAAAATAAGCCTCACCATGAGTTGCAACGTTTGATCAGCTTTACCAGATATTTTCCATGGACATTGTGGGCTTCACAATTTTCAGTCATAGGTAGACACAATTCTTAGCACTCTGAAAAGGTTGAATGCAAAAGCATTCGTGTGCATATACTTACTCATCCAGGCAAAGAGAGGCAAAGCAGTTAAAACTTTAAAGCATTTTTTCAAAGCTCAACACTTTTGAATGCTTGAAAGCAGTTGATAGACTTGGAATCAACCACTTTTGCAGGACACTCATCCGATGACTCAGCTCAGCATGGGCCTGTTGGCCCTGCAGCCCACAAGTGCCTTTGGCAAGGTCAGGAGTGTGAAGTTTGAGTCACTTTGTACAGGTTTAGGCTTTGACAGCAATGGCTCGAACATGTCCTTGACAGGCATACCGATCGGGTACCCTGAAGAAGAATGAGTATTGGTTTGGGGCCTCAGATTGTACAACTGATGGGTTTGAAAACACAGATTGATCCATTGCTTGACCGAGGGTTTACACGCTCGAGGACGTCCGGAAACCCAGGTTCGCAAGGAGCATTCAGTCCGGGCTTGGGGCATCGCAGCGAAAGGCTTGTCAGCCTGCCGTATTGGCTTGTACTGTATATGACTTAAGGGGTGTGCAACGTCGCAACCATTTCATCAATGTTTTGCGACATGGAAAACCAAGCAAATACCCCCTCTTTTGCACATGACTTGGAGAACGTCAGTATAAAGAATAGGGTTGGCGACAGGAAATGCAAACAACTTTAAACAGATGCAATGTTTTGAGATTGTTGTGGTTGAAAACCAATGGTATTTGCAATGTTTTTTCTCATTTCGTCGCTGGAACATGCAAAGACCATGCAAATCGCGGTCTTCTTGAGCATGACGTGCAAACAATGCTGCAAATACCAGGGTTTAATGAGAGGAAATGCAACAACAACGCGGGGGACAAGCAGCCTCTTGAGCTTGTGATGCATGCCATGGGTATTTGCAGTGTTGGAACAGGCACAAAATAGTGTTTGTTTTTTTGGGCGAATTAGTAAACTTACAGCTTATCTAGAAATATCAAAGACCAAGCGGAAGCAATGACAACAACAACATGAGAATAGTCCAACAAGAAGGGAACACGACAAGAAGACGCAAGACAATATGGTATGGACATGGGTTGGTTGCGTGAAGAGTTCGTACATGCATGTATATGCACACACGTATTTTCCTTGGCAAAGATAGAAGACCAAGGAGGCTGGCAGTTGTTCTTGGGTCAAATGCATATTTTCACAAGGGGTGTTGGAAAGATCAAGTTGCTTTCGCAATATGAAAGAATCCTTCCCACCTGCTTATTCAAAGAGCTTCAGCTTCTCCAACATTTGCTCTTGATTCAGTTGCACAAACACATGCAAATCCACACATGCACACAGGTTCTAGCACTTTTATCTTTCAGGCGTTGTCTTTGGTGGCCAAAGTCCCTGTGTTGGCCGCTCGAATCTTCCGAAACGTCTTCATGGAGGGCAAGCACGCTGGGATGCCGAGTCTCTGAGTGGGAGCAGCACCTAGACCTAGCGCTTCTTCGCTTCACAGCAATGTTGCATGATGCCATGGCCAGATCCCAAGCGACCCATCATTGGATTGGGCTGGCAACTATGCTCAAATGCTTGGTCTGGCTCCCAGCGCTGCATTCAGATTGAAATAGGGTCAGGATCTCATTTTGGAATTCAACGGGGCTTCAACTGGGCTCACTGGAAAGCGACCAGAGCTTCAAACATTGTTCTTCCTCCTTCATGAAGGCTCAAAGTTTAGCCTTGACGAGCAAGATAGGTTTGTGAAGTGCCATGGAAGGAAGTTGCGTACTTAAAGAACATGTTGCCTAAACAGCACTGCACTTGGTGCACTGTCCGGTTGTCGTCCTCCAGAAACTTCTTTCATCTCTGTGTGTTCAGCAGTCAAGTATGCACCAGGATCACTAGAGATGGAAAGATTGAGAAAGAGAGAGAAAGATGGAGAAAGATGGCGAGAGTCGGAGAGAAATGGAGATGGAAAAAGTTGGAAATATGATGCAAGATGAAAGGAGAGGAATAGGCAATTGTATGCCATTCGTCCTCAAATTCGTGTAGATTCATGAGTCTCCGCGGTCCTTCGCCTGGCAGCCATGCTCTGCGGTTGCAGGAGTTTGGCCTGTGCTGTAAAAGAGGTGAAACCTGTTCTGGTTAAAGGATGTTGATCTGTCCATCTGGTACTCTCCAAATCTAAACCCACGATCCAATGGAAACGCGTGGTTTTTGATAGATCCATTCCTTAAAACTGGTACACACAGAAGCTAAAAAAACCGTTGCTAGCTATTCGCCTGTTTTGCACATGGATATTTTTTCGTTTTTTTTAAAAACCATTTTTTGGTAACAACTTGTTTGGGATGTGTCCAGTTTTCAGTGCTTTCTGTTTTCTGGGATGAACACTCACCATATCACTTAGCTGCAGGGATGTTTTTCACTGTGCAATTCCGTGGTAGAAGTGTAAACTAAAACATCCAACTACCCACTACTAGATTCCTCTTCCAAAATTGTCAGACAGAATTAAGTGATCATTTCATTGCCATCCAGGTTGATATTGCCACAAGAGAGTAGATGTTTGTATTCGGCATTTGGCTTTCTTGTACCTTTTTTAAGCAAAATTGTCATACTTGACGCGTTCGTTTGACAAAGAGCCGTAAGCTTGTGAGCGTATTTGTGTATACAAATTACTGTAGGTTCGAGCCTCGGTTTAGATGATATAGATATACTATATATTTTTCCATGCAGAGCTGTTTGGCTAGCTATGGAAGGATCGATGTACCCACCTTTCAACGTGTCTGGCTGTCTGTTTGTTTGATTGTCTATCTATATCTCATTATATCTCTATTGTGTATCGATCTACTTGTGAATCTATTGATCTGCGGTCAGGTACTGCTGGTCGCACTCCCCTTGCTAATCAAATCCTGGGAGCTGTGCCTGGGTTTGTCCCTCTGCCCAGCGCCTGTGATTGCAATCCCCTGGTTCTGCAAGCGGCTGAAGCCGCTAAGAAATCGTAAAATGTCCATCTGGATTCTCGGCATTTGCTGACTCGTTGTATATTTCACTACCGTACACAGAGAAACCTGATGGGAGCCAATCACAGGAATGTCTTGCAATTTGCTATTTCCAGTCATTTTGATTAAGATGTGAGTATCTTCTGCTTCCAGGAGACGCTGCGACTTTATGGAGCTCTTGTGCCAAACACGGAGCAATTTGTGCCCCGAATATGCCTATTCAGCAACATTTTCCGTTGCTTTCGCCAGAAAATGTCAGCATTTCCATCTGTTGCATTTTTTCCAAGCAAGAGATGTAGCTCGTGTTTGACGTTTAAGGCAGAATGGAGGGATGGTGACGGGTGCACGCAATCTGGCGGCTTGGACTCTGCAGCTGCTTTCGCCAGAATCGAAGCCGAACCACTAAGACCTAAGCAAATCTGCTAAGCAAATCCAAACAAGCATTGGACCGGCATTGGAACGGGTTTTGCGGAACTGTGTTTAGCATTGAAGTAGTTGTGTGTGGGTTCATTTGTTGCCCTATGGGCAGAGAGCATCGTGTTGTTTTTTGGAACAATGATGCTGCATCAGTTTTGAGTTTTGGCCTCGGGTGACTCAGACAAGAGTTGGTGGTGAGTTGAAGTTAACTGCACACAAAAACAGGCATGCTTGGAGTGGTTTTCTCAGCGTTGCTGACTGGAATTCCTGTCAATCAGAAATGACTTGTAAATAAAAACATGACATGCTCTTTGTGCTTTAGAGGGCATGCGAATGAGGGCTATAGTGAGTGCTTCGCTAGGCAAGTTGTTCCTTTCGCCTCACTTCCCTCACTGGCGCTTGCGTGCTTTGTGGAGATATTGGCAGCAGCAGTCACGGCAGAACCGGCGCTTGCGACAGATAGATGAGCTGCTTCGGCATGTGGTGATGGAATGGTTGCAACGTGTGCTATGGGGGTGGCAGAAGGTACTCCAGAAGGCCGGACTCGAGCTGTGGTACCGTAGGTGTAGGTTTCCAAGTGACATCCAATCCCACAGATACATAAAGACACTTAGCAAGATGTGTTAGCTTGATTGCTTACCAATGCGAGGCAATGCTTTCGCACAGACAGCTTGCGACAAAGCGAAAGTGTCACTTTCAATGCGTGAAGTCCTTCCACGCATGGCGTGCTCTTTCACGAAGCCAAAGCGCTGCAAAGTCACTTTCCAAATCATCTGGGGAGAGAAAGAACTTGAATGCTTTGAACAGGCCTTTCAAAACTGGAAATGAAAAAATGAATGCTTTGAATCTGCAAAGTCCAGGTTCGAATCTCAACGTAGGCCACTGGGTCTTGTGCTTTTGGCACCTTACCACGTGCCTTACGACCTGCTCGGCCAAGTCGCTGCAGACACTTGCAGTGAGTCTCCGCCTGGAACAGCGAGCAGCGGCACATTTCTGGGCTGTGGCACGGCAGGACGAGCTGTCATCGAAGTGTCAGCTGCAGGTTTTCAAAGCCTGGAGAAGGAGCTGTTGCTTTTCACATGGAGAAAAATGCATCGCATTTGAAGCTCCGAATGAGAGAAGGGCCTAGTACCAGCTTTGATTTCACTACCTGTGCAACAGCGACATTCTTTGACATTCTTTGTTCTTGTCCGGAGCAGCCGTTGTGAGGTGTCTCTGACGATGCCTTGTTCAAAGATGTCACCCGCTTGTACTTGATGCTCCATGCCGACCACGAGGCCGCAGCTGCATCGGGGTCTCTAAACTGGTGAAATCCCAGGCAGTACAAGCTTAGAAAATACAACACACACAAACTACAGCCATTTACCTGACGTAGGATGGCCACTGAGCTATACTGAGCAATTTGTTTCTTTTTTTTTACTTGATGCTTTAGTCATCTCCAGTCTTTGTGCCACAGCTTGAGGCTGGTAATGTCTCGGCACACACGACTCACTTGGTTGGGAGCGCTTTGAGTGATCCGTACCTTGGTGAGTCTTTGGCGCCGCCACGATTCTTCGAATTTCCTGCGATGTTTCAGGGGCGCAAAATGGCGCAAATCTGTTTGCTTTGAATCTCTGAAGTCGAGCTTCTGCTCCTCCTGGTTGCCTCAGTGAATGAATTTGGATGTAAGAACCTCAATGAGGTGACCTTTCAATTCCTCAAGATCATTCAAGATCATTCAAGATCATTCAAGATCTCCCTCTCTAAGACCTTGGATAGTTTTACAATAGATCCGAATCCATACAGCTTCACAGGTACTATTCCTATGCTGCTGGAGTTTGCGGCTTGGTGCGGCACTTAGCATAGCTTCACAGTGTGGTTGAGGAGCGCATGAAAGAGGTAGATCATGGTAGATGATAGTAGATGATGGTCGATGATGGTCAATGATCGATGGATAGAGATTATCGACGCTCCTGTGAGCTGAGTGGCAAGGACAAAAGTAACTTGCACTGTCAGAACGACCACTCTGGATCAATTGTACCACCCAGTGTTTTCACTGCCACTCTGGGAGCAACCTACACTGATCATTATCATTATCTCAATTATTATCTCTTCTTTATTCGCATTAATCTCGGCAATGGCTCACAACCGCTACAGTAGCACTGGCTGTTTGGCTTGTTGGAGCCTCGAACCCCTGCAAAGATACAAACATCTATCAGAACTTAATAGAACTTCAACATTTGGGCATGTGATACCGAACCGCTTCGACAAAATTCTTTTGATAACTTTACCAAAACTACATACAGTAAGCATAGGGTACAGAACGGCAAGAAAAGATGTTGGCGGCCGCACCAAAATTGCTTTCATTTTTCGAAACAAATGTTTACAATAACACACTCAACTCCCATTAGATGAAGAAGGTCTTGCATGCAATTCAACACATATTTTTGGAATGTGCATACGCTTGGTCACCCTAATTAACATTGTGTTTCATTTGACAATGTCGGAACATAACATGGCACGGCAAGAAAAACTTCAACAGTTTGGGAGCAGTGCAGGCCCTACAGTGGCAGCAGAATGCACTAGCCAATCCAGAAGATATATTTGCAATCCGCCAGATTAGAGAGCAGTAATTCTATACAAACAAGCTGAATATTTTTTAGGACCATTGCTACCACTGAATAGCCTTCATTCTGGGAGCATTCATTGAGCACAAACTGTAGCCCAAAAAGGACTCCTAAAGACAGCTGACCCACCCTTGGGCACCTTTCACCAAGATCTGGTGCCTGCAGATTCACTGTACCTTTCAAACAGCTTCCAGACATTGACCTCTAGGCTGGCCCTTTGCATGGCCTTGCGAATCAGGAGGGACCTGGTGTTCGGAGTTGCCTTGAAGACATAGAGAAACAATTGTGCTCAGAATGGCTTAGCAGCGTAAATCAACCCTTCAAAGTCTCTCTTCGGACACTCGAACTCTGGACAGTCGATGTGTGAAGACTAGACAAGTTGGCTTCCTTGGTTGTCCACACATAGTCAAATCATATTCAAACCTAGTACATTTTTTCCAGACAAAGCAATTCCAGTCAGGAGTTACTTACTTGACTTGTTTTCTTAACCAGGTGAAAAGGCAATGCGATGTGTGGTGGCACATGTTGGCATGGTGTTGGACTGAAAATGCCGCCAGTTGTTTGGGAGGAGTGCCTTCGTTGGTTGAAAAACACCAAAGCAGAGCTGGGAGGTAAAGGGCTTAGTTTCCTTCCCAAAGTTGCAAGACGCGGCCGCTTTTGAACCTTAAAGTTCTGAAGGACCCAATTCGTGTCATCAAGCAGCCCTTACACTGCACTCCCGTTGTCTCAAGAGCCTTTCATCCCCAGCCTTTTCGTATGTGTCCACTCTTTGGTGCCCAAGGAAAGGAGCCCACCGTCGAGCTTCTCACGCAGTTTGCCAAGGACACAGTTTTTGCCGTGGCAAAAAATCTGACCAGAAATCTCCAGAAATCTACAGAATTCATCTTCTCAGTGTCATCTCTCTCTTGACATTTGTGCTCACTGTACGCTCTTTTGATAGGTCTTCTCAATTGCAGCTCTGTGGTGACATCTTTTCTTTGCTCTAGCGGTCTAATGAGTATATTTTGTAGAAAGCAAGTTTCTGTTCTAAATCTCCTTCAACAAACATCCAACAAACATCCTTTGCACACCAAGCCGGCCAGCAGTCGTTTAAATCGATTGGTGGTGCCTCAACTTGAGTCAACGGTGCAAGACTGTGTTGCCCCATTCAAGACGGCACTTTTGTCCAACAAGTGGGGGTGGCGTTGAGCTGTGGGCAGACAAGTGATACATGTCTGACCCGTGCCTTAGACCATTGGTCAGCTAGCAAGATAGATTTTTGCAGACAAGTGATACATGTCTGACAGATGTCTTATTCACAACAGCAAGAAGGGTCACGTGACGGATGGCAGTGAGCCCTACATGCACACCAAGCCGGCCAGCAGTCGTTTCAATCGATTGGTGGTGCCTCAACTTGAGTCAACGGTGCAAGACTGTGTTGCCCCATTCAAGACGGCACTTTTGTCCAACAAGTGGGGGTGGCGTTGAGCTGTGGGCAGACAAGTGATACATGTTTGACCCGTGCCATAGACCATTGGTCAGCTAGCAAGATAGATTTTTGGAGACAAGTGATACATGTCTGACACATGTCTTATTCACAACAGCAAGCAGGGTCACGTGACGGATGGCAGTGAGCCCTACATGCACACCAAGCCGGCCAGCAGTCGTTTCAATCGATTGGTGGTGCCTCAACTTGAGTCAACGGTGCAAGACTGTGTTGCCCCATTCAAGACGGCACTTTTGTCCAACAAGTGGGGGTGGCGTTGAGCTGTGGGCAGACAAGTGATACATGTCTGACCCGTGCCTTAGACCATTGGTCAGCTAGCAAGATAGATTTTTGGAGACAAGTGATGCATGTCTGACACATGTCTTATTCACAACAGCAAGCAGGGTCACATGACAGATGGCAGTGAGCCCTACATGCACACCAAGCCGGCCAGCAGTCGTTTCAATCGATTGGTGGTGCCTCAACTTGAGTCAACGGTGCAAGACTGTGTTGCCCCATTCAAGACGGCACTTTTGTCCAACAAGTGGGGGTGGCGTTGAGCTGTGGGCAGACAAGTGATACATGTCTGACCCGTGCCTTAGACCATTGGTCAGCTAGCAAGATAGATTTTTGGAGACAAGTGATACATGTCTGACACATGTCTTATTCACAACAGCAAGCAGGGTCACGTGACAGATGGCAGTGAGCCCTACATGCACACCAAGCCGGCCAGCAGTCGTTTCAATCGATTGGTGGTGCCTCAACTTGAGTCAACGGTGCAAGACTGTGTTGCCCCATTCAAGACTGCACTTTTGTCCAACAAGTGGGGGTGGCGTTGAGCTGTGGGCAGAGATGAAGTTTGGTGCCATCAAATTCAAAGTATTTTCAAGGCACAACAGGGCACACAGGCAGTATTTGGGCGCTCAGGTGTCCTAGTTCTTGGTTCTGTTTTGTTTTGCTCTGCCTTTCACGAGCTGTTGGTGCGATATTCAGATTCAATATGTTTTTGTACGTTTTTTTGAATACATGCCAGTTTCAGTTTTGCATTTTTCAAACTTCCTGTTCAATGGTTGTTTTGCGTGAGTTGGATTTACAGATTTGACAGGATGAACACTCTTCGTCTTCCGTGCTTTTGACATTGCAGGACACTTTGGCATCAGGAAAAGTGATTCCAGGCTTTGGACATGGAGTCCTGCGGAACACAGATCCGTGCCCTGGTAGCGGATGGCTTGGGAGGTCAATGGTCAAATTGAGTTTCGGTTCCCGGATGGTACATTGAGAATAAATTTGAGAATACGAAGTCCTTCGTGTTCTCAGAGTTGGTTTGGGATTAAGAAGCAACATACATATATCGAGTTGTTTCACGTCATTAGATTCAAAACTTGATCTTCCAGGCTACCCGTGACATCCACTGATTGCGGGATTTCTGCATGAAGAGCTTCGCCAAATTTTGAAATGACTTTGGTATGCTTGGCTATACTAAGCATACTTTCTTAGGTCAGTGGCTTGAAATGGCTTGAAGTGGCTTGATGTGTAAGATCGGTTTGCAGATTCGTCAGAGTCAAAGCAGCTGACTGAGGCGGTATACCATTCAAAGGCAGTTTGCCCAGGCGGGCAGATGACAGTTGCTTGAAGACTTCGCAAACGGACAACAGAATGGCATAGTGCTAACGCTATTTCCGTTGATCTTCACTTTGAACACAGGCACACACACACACACATCGAAAGACACGTGTGTCGCTTATGTGCAGCTAGATGCTGCTTCCAGCTCGTATAGAAGTAGAAACTTTGCTCCAAATTTTCTTGTGATTCCCGAGTGAATTGGGTCTGGTGGTCAGGATAATTTCCCAAATGACCCGCTCGTGAAGTTGGCGGAAGTCTGCTTCCAGGTGCACATTCTTTGGGCATCGTCCTTGCAGGGTTGCTATCTCTCAGTTGATGTGGATTGTCTACTACCTTGAGAGTCCTTGAGGACTCGGGGTCGTTTAAGCTGTGATCTTGATAGTGACAAGCTCGTGAGGCCATTCCTCCTGTACTTGAAGCCACTGGTAAAGTGAAGTCGCTTGGGCTGAATAAGTGCATAAGGATGCATCTCCTGTGTCTACAAACGAATAAAACTTGCACGTTCTGAGCAAGGATGCGTCGTTTTGCTTTGAAGTTTACACGCATGTGAACATGATGTGAACATGATGTGATTATGATGTGAACATGATGTGAACATGTTCCCTTTCTTGGAAACTTTCAGTACAAGTTGGAGAGGAATCTCGCGAAGCAGCACATGTCACTTTAAGGAACCCTTGGCCAAATGTGGATGCCCTCTCCGGAACCTGCATGCACGGCTACCCAGCTGGTGAAGAGTCTCCTGGAAGACTGACAGCTGCAGAGGTTGCTGTTGGCCATTTGTTGGTTCAGCTGTCCTGATAGTGTTGCCACGCGTTGCCTCATGTTGCCTCATGTTGTCTGTTTGGGTTTATTAATTGAAGTTGCCTTTCGATTCACTTTTGCTTTAGGGAAGGAGGTCTACTCTGGGCACCAGAGAGGAGCAACACTGGTCAGAAGTGCAAATCAGAAAGACAGGAGAACCATTGGGGACCATTGCTCCCAGTTGCCAAGGCAATACTTCGGCTTGAACCAGGAGGACTACTACACAGTCACTCGCTCTCACATCCCAGCTGCTGCCTGTTGCTTCCCAGCTGCCAGTGTGCAGACCGAATTCGCTGAAACTAAAAACATCGGTATCTAAATTTCTACGATGAATGTTTTACAATGTCAAATTTACATTTTCTTATCGTCATGATGAGTGGTCACCACTGAGTGGTGTTGAGCACGGATCAACGACTTCCATTGCGGGGTTTCCACTGTGCCAAGGTCATTTTCGCAGTCTCCCGCGCACTGGGTTGCACCTCCAACTTGGTTTGGTGCGGAACCCGATGAAGTGATGGGATTGGCTTTCCTGCAGTTTAGGGATTGTCAGACTCACTTCACACGAATGCATGATCTTTTGTTTGGGGTTGTTCATTTGCGAGATATTTCTGCCTTTGAATCAAAAGTTTCAAATGTTTCAATGTTTTTGGCTACAAGTGCGTACTAGTCTGGCTCGCTTGTTCTGCAAGCATTCGCCTTGAAATGGCTTGTGGCATTCATACCACTTGCGATGGCAGATGGTTGTCCATTCCCTGTTGATTGTGGAGAGATGTTGAAAACGATTTGAGATTCCTTAGTCTATACAAATACGCATGTATACTAATTTTTTGATACTGTATACATAAGTATAAGTGATCAGTATCGGTACAGGCATGTCAGGCGCCTCAGTCAAGACTGGAACCGACTACAAGAATTTCAAGCTCAATCTCGCTACTATGGGATGATACAATGGATTTGAGCTCTTCTGCTGGTGCTGCTGCTCGTTTGCTGGAGAGTTGCCATGTTTGTTTGCTAGTACTGCCGCGTGGGTGCCGAATCCCAAAAAGATTACTGTGACCACAACTGAGAAGAAAACCATTGCGCCCCGTTCCAGGTCAAGGATGATGGGCTTGCCTATCGAGAGGCCAGAGATTTGTCTTTTTCCGGGTCCGGATTCGCTTAGTAGCTGAAGGCTTCTGAAGGCTTTTGAAGGCTTTTGACATGCAAGTGACTCCTGTAAGTGTATCACGCTTGAAGTTTTTTACAGAATTTGTGTACAGGTTAGTGACATTTCTGAGACTGATACACCTGTTTTGCACTTTACTTCTCACTTCCGAGATAGAATGGATTGATGGCTGGACCTGTTGTAGACATTTCTTTTATCCTCCGGCGGGATGTTGGCATCTATGGTCTGTGGTACTGTGATGTGCTGCTGGTGTCCAGTGTTGTGGTCTGGCCTTGTGATTGCTTTGGAGTGCTCTTGCCAACGGCACTTCCTGTCTCCCTTCGTTCCCCTTTGATGACAGTCTGCCAAGTGCCTGAGTCGCTTGAAGTCCCTTAGCCTTTTTGTTTTCCTCCTGTTTATCTTCGTGGAATGTCCGTTTCGTGTTTCCCTTCTCGCTTTCCCCAGTGTCATATCGTCAGATTCTCTCTTTGTCCTGGGTCTTTTCTCCGTTGTTTCCCATGGATGCTGTTCCGTGCTGTTGGTTTCCCGTCTTGATGGCGATGTTGTGTAAGCCCTCTGGCTGCATGCCTCCGCTTTTAGTCTTCCTTCTTGTCTTCCGTGGTATTGGATGGTATTGAATGGTGTGTCTGCCTTTTGGTTTCGTTCAGACACTTTTGAATGCTTCGAAAAAGACCATGCTTTCGATTCAAACCCTTCATGTTGGCAACGCCACATCAGGATGTGGGTTTGCTGTTTCCTCCCACTTGTTTCGGGCCTACTGTGGTGTAATGAGTGCTACTTTAGGGTTGCTTTTGCCAATGGGTGTGGCCTAGTCTCCCACGATATACTGTCTCCAAAATTTGTGTTTGCACTTGTTGAAAGCAGAGAAACCAAACTATTTCGTGAGACCCCGGCATGTGGGTACCTGTCAAACCTTGTTTTCCAAATGGCGGCAATGCTCTCGGGGCTACTCCAGTGTAAGTTACTGCTGTCGATACACCTGCTGCAGGAAACCTTTTCAGTAGGCTACCTTGCCTTTTGCAAGCTGCCAGGCCGAAGAGTGTGACCTTGGACTGGCTGAGTGCCAAGGTGAAGAAATAATAAATAAGTGACATGAGTTGCTTCAAAGCCTTAGCAGACCAACAGGTACTGCTTCGGATGTTTTCCACAAGCGAGCAGCTCAGCTGCACAGCTCCTGCTTGGCTGCTGCCCTTTTGAG
>VSDK01023323.1:29363-58389 GCA_009767595.1 Symbiodinium kawagutii
TGTTGTTGTTGTTGTTGTTGTTGTTGTTGTTGTTGTTGTTGTCGTTGTCGTTGTCGTTGTGCTCGCTCTGGCTTGTCATTTTTGATCGTATGCCTGGTCATTGAGTGGTGCCATCAGGTAAGCTGAGAGGGTCAACTCTGCATGAATCTTTACTGCGGATTGACAGGTTTCCTACTTTCCTTGGATTTCCCTTGAACTATATAGTTAATTCAATTAGTTGGCTACGTAGCATTTGCAGTCAGGTCCTTTTATCAAATTTATTGATCCCCTATCATTGGGAGTGTCCACGATCAGATGATATTTTCGCGACTACCTGATTATTGAACGCGTTCACACCATGTCGACTTTATTTCTGTTGCTGTGCATCAGTGAGCTTGCAGTGATTGACATTGGAAGCTGAATTTTTCCTTAGTCATGCAATTGTTCTGAGAGTCAGGGAATTGTGCCGGAGCTGTTTGCGCTCCCCGCACATCACTGAAACAAATGCTTCTTGACAAACCAGTGAGCAAGACTGCAAACCATTGCAAATTTGGTCTCACGTTTCTTGGATTGAACTGTATCGTTGCAGAGCCACTACAGTTGTTCCGCAGCTTTCGGCTAGAGTAGCCAGGGTGTTGGGGGGTTGCTGTGCGAGGCTACGCTGCCAAGTGGGAACATGGTCAAACAAACTCTCGGAGTCTGGGAGGCCTTTCAAATTCTTATGCTGTGCTTTGTGCCAGGATCCTTCGCATGGCGCAGGAGGAGCGATTTCCGGTGAATGTTCTGGATGCCAAATCTTGGGTCGAATCGCCATCGAAACACTATGTGCGACCGCTTAAGAAAATACTTTACAGTATTTTGGTGAAATTAGTGTCTTTGGAGGCGTTTGGATGACGGATTGCTGGTAGCTGCTTTGTGAAGTCATCGAATCGACCTATCAAATGGCGAATGTGGGTGACGGTCCAAAACACCGGCCCCACAGCCTGTGGCATCTGCAGATCAAGGGAAGCTACAACACTATGCACGACCTTGACAGCCCAGGAAAGAATTGTGCCGCGAGCGCCCGCAGGGTGTAGAACTCAGATCGGGAAGTCTATTACGAACCAAGTCTTCCAATTCGGACCACCTGGTCTTTCAACAGACCGGTCCTGGGACCCTTGCAGCAAGCTGGGTCGATGTTGTGTGCATGTTGGGTGCATGTTGGCTTGTTTTCGAGTTGTCCAAATGCAAGATCATCTCGGGCGGTTTTAAACACTTATCCATTTTCGGGGAAGCTAGAAGTCTGAAAAGCCTCGACACGATTGAGCTTCGAGAGAGATGCAGCTGGATACATTTTGGCAACTTGCATAAATGAAAAATGCACCAAAGCAATCTAATACAATATATATATATAATTATATATATCTCTTTCTCTATATATACATATATAACATGTATTATTGAGAGAAATCCACAACCGAGGCCCCGGCCTGCGGCTCGACGGCCAGTTGGAAGTGTCACAGCCATGCGCCGCTGCTGCTGCTGCTGCTTCTTTAAATGACAACGATCAAGTAGAGTTTGCCTTTTAGCATGCGCACGGTGCTCCCACAAGGCAGACAAATTGACAGGACTCGCGTGGGAAAGCTTCCTTCCATATTGACGCTGACACTCACACACGCACCCGCCCCTGCAACAAGTTCCACGGTAAAGATGTTCGCAAGCCCTGAATTTGCTCAGCAACTCATATTCCGATACAAATTCCCATACTGCATGGGAAGAAGCATGACATTTACTTCGGTAAGCACCCCATTCAAATGATCATAACTTTTCAAGTTTTTTTAAACAATTTATATATATATAATATAAATAAATAAATAAGTAAATAAATACATAGATATATGTGTATATATATATAATATAGATAGATAAATATATACATATATATATATATATACACATATATCCACAAGTATATTTTTATTCACGAAAGCTAGCGGTAGCTAGCTGAAGTTTTATTGCTTTAGCAATTGTAAGGGGTCTGGGGGCAGGCCCGGGACCTTGTGCGTGAAGTTTCACTCGTTGACCCCCCCCCTCGGGCTCAACTCCGCCCAGGGCCCTTTGGCTCCCTTGTTTCTTCAGCTTTTGGACGAACATGTTTTTGCAACCGTCGTTGTAGTTTGGATGTAATATAAACGGCTTTGTTGCCTTTTGCAGCTTGCATTGTATTACCACGTCATATGTGCATCTAATCTTACCTATTTTTGCGTGGATCCCATTACATACCGTGTGGTTGCATGATCAGCATGCATAAAGCAGGGCTCTCACAGATACAGGTTCCCTTGCAAGAGCTATGGCGCACTAAGTGTGTTGACAGAGTCTGTTGTGATGTCTTTTTAAACCACCTGCGGACACCTTAGCTTTCGTCCACCTCCCCCTGGGCCCTCAAGTTTCATATCGTAGGAAGCACTTTGTCCCAAGGGGGCCCTGCGGTGCGTACTGAGGCGGTGCGGCCCAGGGCACACGATGTGCCCTCGCAGGTGCAGTCCTTGGACGGGCCATTTTTCAAAGTCCCGGGGTCCGACCTTTGCACCGCCTGGGCTGGGCTCAGGTACTGAGTTGCAGGGCAGGTTGATGCAGGTTGATGCAGGTTGTAAGTTGGAAGAAGTTTGTCGAAGTTAGAAGTTGGAAAAAGTTGGAAGAAGTTGGAAGAAGTTGGAAGAAGTTGGAAGAAGGACCAGTTTTGCTTCGACTTCGACCTTTTTGATGAAAGACCAAAGGAGATAGGGCGACAGTGCACCGTTCTTCACCAGGCCCAAAGAAGCACCGGTTGCAGCTCTCGAGCTCGCCCGGAGGAACAGGTTCACGACAAGACAAAGTGGGACAAGTTGTAAATGCTCGTGATTGGACAAGTTTTCAAATTCTTTTTCTTATGATTACTTAATGTTTAGTTTATGTATACCGATACATACATATATATCCTCTATATATCTATAAGCATTTTGTTATATAGTAAATTGTTATGTATGTTGTTATTACCCAATAATTGTATATGTTATAACTTGTCCATCCTTTTGTACCATCCTTTCAGATTCCGAAAACGAGTTGCCGTTCTCCAGGTGGATGTGCCTGTGCAGCTGCATCCAGTCGCCTGGGCAGGGGGCTCTCAGCTCTTAGCATAGCTGAAGAAACCAAGGCAACAGAGGAATACAAAGGACTATACATTTCAGACACTTCCTCAATCTTCATCAATCTTCATCAATTTTCATTAATTTTCATTAATTTTCATTAATTTTCATTAATTTTCATTAATCTTTATCAATTTTCATCAATCTTCCTCAATCTTCATCAATCTTTATCAATTTTCATCAATTTTCTTCAGTTCACAGCTAGATGATAGATATGGTGACGGAGACGCTTGTTAGGTTTTTTGCAGCATGGCTCTGCTGTCACCATCTGATTGTGAAGCAGCATGTGCGTTTTGGTCAAAGATTTGACTTGGCATTGTTTTTTCTCTGTGCTTGAGGTGCGCGCACTTCGCGCTCAAGGGTCCCAAAGCCCTCAAGTTCCCGAGGATGGAATGCAGCGGGAGGGAGATAGTCAGCGGAGACTTCAGCGATTCGTCAGTATCAACCGGGATTCAGTTTCAGAGCGCTTAATTGGGTTTCTGGAAAGGTTTCAGCTTGGTGCCCTTAATTGATCTTAATTGCATTTCTGGAAACTTACTGATGTTTCTAATAGGTTGAGACATAGAGTAGAGATTTTGAATGTTTGCTTCTCAGCTTTGGTTTAGTACTTCGTGAGCAGCACAACGACTGGCGCCACGATGCAACTGACCCTGCCCTGTTCCGTTGGGAGGCGATAAAAGCTGACCGTGCCAAGGTGCTCCAAGAGCTGTTGACAGAACAATTTCTCCATTTCTTAGGATAGAAATACCATATACATCATAAATACGTACACATATATACACACATATGTATATATATATATATGTATATGTATATACGCATAATTTTCTATTATTGCCTATTCTTCATGTTACTTAACACACTGCTTTCTTATTTCTTCAACCCTTTTCTTCTTTCAGACTCTTTAGATCTACTGTTTTGACTTCGGATTCCTTTAGGCAATTTCCGACACTCATTTTGGTCGTTTTGGGACCATGGAGTGCTTGCAAGGCTCATGCAGTGGCAGCTCTCCAGCGGCTTTTCTTTGAGGCTCTGAGAAATGGTCAGGCAGGGTGCAGACTTGAGCAAACCACGTGCAAGGGCCGTATTTTTGGTCACTACGATTGATTGATTGATTGTTAGATTGGTTAATTGATTGATTGGTTGGTTGATTGATTGATTGATTGATTGATTGATTGATCGATTGATTGATTCAATCCACATCATTGCCGCTTTGCAGCCACCACATTCTTCATTGGACGTCGCATTGTCAATGTTTCGGGTGAAAGGCTGCGCTTGGTCCAGTTTCAATACTTTCCTCATCTTTCTTCATCTTTCCTCAGGATGCCAATGGTGCAGCTGCAGAGGCACTTCGGCGACTTTTAGTGCGGTCCCTCAGCCTGTTGTGACTGTTGGGCTCCGCAGCTTCGCGACTTCCAGATTCTTTTCGGTGAAGATGCAACCCATCTCCTGGCTTGTACCCCATTGCCGAAAGCCGGGATCAGAATCATGTCCTGCTTAGCAGGCTGAATTCATCGATTATTGCTTCAGATTCATTCCAAAATGTGGTTCCGAAGAGCTGAAAGGTGATACAACAGCTACTGAGACAGCTACTGAAGCTCTCTGTGTTCCAAGAGCTGATCTCACTGCTGCAGTAGCTTGCTGCTTCACACTACTTCACACTTAAGGAGCCGAAAGCCACGGAAGGGCCCAAGGCGCGGGTGGAAAGCCTTAGATCCCAGTCGTTTGAGACCAATTTTTGAAGCAACAGATGCTGTGGAAAGGTTGTGATACGTTCTGATACCGAGATGTCAGACAATTTCAACATAAAAGATCAAGGAATGCATGTATATAATTGTACATATATATGCACACGTATAGATGTAATATACATGCATACGACGTAGTCATAAAAATAAATAAATATATACAATTGCTACTATTATCATTGTTATTATGATTATTATCAAATATTGTTATTCAATCCTATTATCAAACATCATCATTGAATACTATTATTACGCACAGACGCCGTGGTTTGCCCAGAGGGCAAACCACGGCTGTTCCTGCCAATTGAACATGCTCGAAGAATCAGTGAGAAACACCGGCTATACGCAGTGATTTAGGGTTTATGGTTTTAGTGTTTAGCTTTTGAGGTTTAGGGTTTTAGGGTTTTTCGGGTTTCGGGCTTAGGGCTTCTTGATTCTCAGAGTTTCAAAACAACGGGCCTGCGCAGGGTTTTGAACAGTTGACAAGACTAACTTCTGGGCAGGTCTTGTACATCCGGGCAAACCATAGAGTCTTACCGTATTATTAGATATGATGATTGTTGTTTGCTATTGTTTATTATGAAAGGTTTTCCAAGCTCAAGGGGAAGCCTTAGTGGGTGTTACCCACGGGTCGGGTTGGATCTCGACCTTGCCGCCATTGCTTGCGCGCTCTTGGCATAGCGGCTTTGTGCTCTGTGTAGCCTTACCCACTACACAACACCTGATCTGCCGTCCCAGCGGCGTTACAAATCCTGGGGTCTTGGGTAGCTGGCCTCCTTGCTCTACTTCAGCAGTTGACTTGTCCTGCTGTTTGACATTGGTTGGCTTTCTATCTCTATTTTGGGCTTGCTCTGATCTGGTTTCGCCCTGGAGCTTGTCTATTGATGGGTATTCGCCTTCTGGCTACAGTATTGGTACTTCTACACCATTCTGTCAGCCAGCCAGAAACGCAACGCGAGAAGGAAGAGAGCCTCAGCCAGGTTTTTGTGGCACGGTTTCAGGAAAGGGTGGTTCACTCTAACCTCACTACGCCTGGCAACAATTCGGAAGCGACTTGCTGGACATCACTCTCGAGACGCTGCCCATCTTCGCTACATCAAGATGGCCGAGAAGGAGTCTTGGCGTTGTCAATGTGGAGCTTGGTGCCGTGCCAGCTTCAATTTTTGTGGCCATGGCGGCTATGGTTGGTCTGGTGCTGCGACTCCCAGACAACGACCACCTTCGCAAAAGGCCTACCCTCGACAACCTCAGCATCATGGGAATCAGCGTTGGAATCGAGGTTACAATGCTTGGGGACAGGAAGAGAACTACCCCAAGAAACCTCCTGGCTCTCCTCGGCAAATCTCAGCTGGCAATGGCCAAAATTCGAATCAGGCTCCCAAGGGGAAGAGGCCCCCCAAGAAGGAGCGCCCCAAGAAGGAAAAGGACAAGGACAAAAACAAGTTCGAGGATACCATTGCCCCAGAGCCACCATGGCAACCGGAACCAATTCCTCGAATCCCACAGGCACCGCAGCCACCCCCGGCACCATCAGGTGCCAATTCGGACCCCCAAGTCCGTCAGCTCCTTGCCGCCCTTCAGAAGCACGACATTGCCTCTCAGTTGCCGACAGATGTGCAAGGCATTCTGCAGAACATGAACACGAAGAGCGCCAAATCAGCGACACAGGAGCTCTATGCTTCTGTGAAGGCCCTCACACGGTCCAAGGAAGCTCTGCAGGCATGCCGGGAAGCTCGCCTACAACTTCATACGAAGTGGCGCACACATCTAGCCGACGCATTGGCACGCTGGAGGAAGCAAGTCGACGACTTCCAGCAACAAGACAGCCACCTCGAAGAGGAGACCAAGAAGGCCATCGAGGCGCTCCAACAGGCTCGAGTTGCGCTGGAACAATCCAAGGAGGCAGCTACCAAGGAGGCAGGTGCCGAAACGGTACTGGATGTGGAGGACGACTTCGACACCACCGTCCCGTTGGTTGGGCAATCTATCCAACTGGGCCTCAACAACGTGGTAGACAGCCTTCAGCAGTTGCAGACCCATGCGGACGAAGCACTCCAGGAGCTCAGAAAATCCAAGAGGCCACGAACGGCAGTGGATGGAACCACAGTTCCCGCTGGGAACGAAGGGGCAGATACTGCGATGTTGGCCGGGCAAGATGGAAGAGATGGTGGCAATGCTGGATTGCTTCGTATGCCCTCTGGCCTTACCACTCCCTTGGCTGCGCCTTTTGGGACGGCGGAAAAGTAGACCAATCGGAGACTTTTCAGACGCCTTGCATTAGCATGGAGCAATGGACTACCATGCCATTCACCATGAAGTGGAATCACTCCATTCTTCAAGCAGGTGAATCAATCTCTGAATGGCAGGCTGTTGACGAGGCTGTGTCCCTTGCATGGGAATTGGACCAGTTCTCGCCCGGCTGCGCACCCGATAGGTTGCCTTCTTGGCCACCTTTGTTCCCACATCGAAAACAGGTTTCTTTCTCTGAGAACGTGGAGCTGCGTTTGGTCACTGACTCCCCATTTGATTGGGCAGATGGGACTTTGTCACATCGAGCACTCCGTGCTTGGAAGAGGAAACCTTGGAAGCTCTACATTGACGACCTTGATCCTTGTCAACGTCTTGTCCGTGACCTTGGAGACTTACTACCAACTATGCCCAGTACTTCTTGCACGTGGACTTCGACTATGCCGCATCTTCATGCTGGTCCTCCACCTGCCGTTGATGATCTGGTGACGGAACCTTTCTCTTCTACCAAAGGCTCCTTTTCTCATGATGTCGCATCTTTTATGCAGCAGTCCAGGGGAAGAAGGACTACTTCACGGTCTCGTGATCGCACCCCACATCATGATCCATCCGCTGCTAGCAGTTCCTATCGCCCAGGAAGCGGAAGCACTACATCCTGGGCTCTCTTTTTCCTGGGACGAGAAAGCTATGAATGCGATTTCGCTTCCCATACAAGATTGCCAATCCTGCAGGACATCGCACTTTGCACTGATGAGGATCCTGCTGGTATCCATTCTATAGTGGAGGTAGAAAGCTCAGTGTTTGAACTCCCCCTTTGGCTTCGTCCGGCCATCGTCATTCGGCATGGGCATTTGGCTGACCATGCCGGAAGGAAGTTTGTCCTGACTGATGTCATTTTCCATCGCAGCAGGCAATCTCCAGCCCTTTTTCCTAAAATGCACCGGAGTGTGAGACCCTTCCCTTCTTTGTTGACCCGAGCTGAGCTTATTGATTATGCTCACCTAGCTGATGTCTGTGAAGAGACCCGCTTGTGTCGAGTATATTTCAATGATGTTCTCCTCGTTGCGGGTGACCCTCTGACTCACCATGTGGATCATGGCTCTTACCTGCTGATCCACGTTGCACCTCTCGACCAAGGGCGACATGGACCTGCCGTTCGTGAATGGCTACTGGACGAGGATGGGAGCCTCTGCGCCAGTATTGACGCATACGCACCTGACTCAGGAGCGTCGTCAGATGAGCCCCCAAGTTCGCCTGTTGAGAACTCTGAGACTGATGAAGCCGCCTTTGGCAACGCAACAGATCCTTCCAACTCTGGCCTCTCACCTTCGCTAGCCCCATTTCTTGGCTTGCGGGTTCGGACTTGGTTCGTATCTCATACACGAGCTAGACGTTGCATGGCACCTCGCATCCTCTTCCTGCCAAGCGATCCCAGCAATTGGCTACAGCTTGTCCGCACACTTTGGCAAGACCTACTTGATCCTTTGCGGTCCTTTGGTTTGCGGCTTGTCTTGCCAACACCTCCTGTTCTACAACGTGATCGAGATGAAGTTCTACCACATCTAATCATCGAACAGGACTACCTGGCAGATCATTGTGCTGTGCTGATCACTGCATTGCCTGTTGCTGGTCTTGCTGGACATCAAGAAACCCAATTTGCAACTTCCGCACCTATGATTGTCAACCAGTATGCAGTGCTGCAGTTGCTTATTCCTCCCTTGTCAGCAGACTCCACTGAGCGCCATGTTTACCTCGACGGTTCCCTCATGTCAACTTCTTCTTTGGTGAGATTGGCGTCGGGGCAAGGCATTGAGTTTCGGTTTGCGCCCCACCAGCATGAGGAGGGAGAATTTGCCTCCCTGCTTCAGACCACAGTTTTTGAACAACAATGGCCACCGCCTTTGTCTTTGCTGCCGTTGAGTCGCCTATCTCCATCCACTGAGCCTACTTGTCGACTTGATGATGAGGAAGCCTATGAACCTTGGGAACCGAGGAGGAGACCTCTTGATGGCAATGATCGCTTTGATACACCGCCCCGAAGACCTCACCTTCTGCCTGGCACACCAGATGCTGTTCAAGCAGAGATACTGGGAGGACAAGAGGCCGTCCACCCGGGGCTACGTCGCGAACCTGCATTCGTCACCTGGTTTCTCCATGGCACTATGGCGCGTGCTTGCTGGATTCCACGTACTTTGCCTGTTGGTACAATTGACGCCAATTGGATTGCAGAGCTTCAGATGCTATGGGCGGATCAGATCGACCACAACCTCCCATTGGACTACTACTTCGTGCGGCCCAGCCCTCCACACAACATTGGTGTCCAAGCCGCTGGGCATATCCTTGTGGTCCAAGCCCTTCCTGAACGTTGTAGTGCACTACTCCTTTCTCAGAAGCGGGATGAGAGTCCGTGGATGCATCATG
Organism: Symbiodinium kawagutii; assembly: GCA_009767595.1. Classification (NCBI taxonomy): domain Eukaryota; class Dinophyceae; order Suessiales; family Symbiodiniaceae; genus Symbiodinium; species Symbiodinium kawagutii. The sequence goes on from VSDK01023323.1 coordinate 38,923, forward strand.
CGTTCATTGGCCCTTCTTTGCTTACCAAATTCGATCTTCTCTCAGAAGGAGCAGTGACAGATGAATGCGTCAGGTTGCACTACAACTTCAATTGTTTGACAAGGTTCGCCGGAGTTTACCTTTCGTGGTCAACTACCCTTGCCATTGACAATGGTGCCAATCTTGTCTTAGATGTCACCAGCCGACTGCCTCAGACTCCACCTTTGACTGTTTGGGACATCGGGGTTGGACCAACTGCTTTCTGGACTGCCGAACATTCTGATGCACTTCAAGCACTTCGACCTGAGTTCTTAGCATTGGATGACGTCCAACGACATGTCGGGCTACCAGTCACCACATGGTATATCCACCACTTGGATCAACTCCGTTGCCATGAGTCCCGGCTGGCGCTTTTGCCTGCCGACTTTGCTTCCTGGGAGCTTGCAATCGCACAAGTTTGGGTTGACAAGATACACCGTGGTGAACCTTGCCATTTTCACATTGTGAACCCTTTGCCTATTGACACCGGACATCGGCCACGGACGGTCCATGTCATTGTCTCTCAGGCTGACCCTCTCGCCCCAGACCGTAGAGGAATTGTGATTTCGTCTTCGTTTGACTGGGACCATTGGAATATAGCGATCTCCTCGCTAGTCACGGCCATCCCGGAGACCATCATGTGGCAGACAAACAACCTTGATCGGTGCTCTCCCTCTCCTGATGGGTGGGACTGCCACGTTTTCCACGGAGACCGTGAATTAGCTCCTGGACATCCAATGTTTCTTGAACATGGCATGAATATCCTGCTACAGGGGACGCTACGAGGCTACCCTGCAGATGCTCTCCACCTGCCTGACGATGCCTCTGCTGAGCCATCTGGTGAAGAGAGCGATGACGCCTCATCCTTCCTCCAAGGGACGCATTCAGGGAATGGGCGCCAAAGAACTGGGCTGGTGGCTCACACCCAGTCGCCTTCACCCTGCCAAGCTTCCCGTCAAAAGCTTCATCTAGTTGATCTACTCGAGGAACCTCGATGGACAACCACCAGATTCGATGGGGTAATCCATTTCTACGTCGATCTTCTGAAGGTTAAATTACCACTTTTGACCCATTGGCCGGGATCCATCGACTGGACAACCCCACATGGAGTTCACTGGACGACCCTACCGGTTTGGGATGGTGAGCCTCCTCTACATTTCGCCTTCTACACGGATGGTTCTCGCCTCTCCAATGGCATCACTGGTTCTGGTGTTGCCTTGGTTGTGACTACGCCCGCAGGTTTGCGAGCTGGTGGCATGTTAGCCTTGCGTGGCCCTACGGGATGGGCTGGCCTGGCTGAGCATCACGCCATGTGTTGGGCGCTTCTTTGGGCGATCCACCTTGGTCATTGGGCCCAAGGCCAGCTCACCCTTGCCCCTCCGAGTTTTTCGTTCCACTATGATGCTACGGTGACGGGGAACTTGACAGCTGGAGCTTGGCATAGCCATAGCAACCGGGTTTGGCACCTTGTGCTACGTTCCCTCGCCCAACTGCTTACTGCGGCTTTTGGTTCCGAGAACATCACCTGGGAGCATGTCTACGCCCATCAGGGGAACACCTACAATGAGCTGGTCGACGACCTCGCCAAGTATGGATCCTCTCTCTCTTTGGAGCATAACGCTATCTTGTCGTGGTTGGAATCAGAGGATGCGCTTTTGCGTCTGCAATGGCTATGGTTGCTGGTGCCGGTTACCCATCAGCACCCTGCTTTCCCTCAACTTGTGGATGATTGCTTGGTTCACCAGCTCACCCATCGCCCTATACCTTGCCAGACGCCTGAAGCCCTGGGGGACACTTCTTCGTCATCAACAGTTACTGCGAACCTTCGCATTGCATCAGCCAATGTCCTGACCTTGGACGCCCCTCGTGAAGATGCAGCTTTGCACCCTGGAAGCCGCCAACAGCTGCTGATGACACAATTTCGCAGTCAAGGTTTTCACCTGGTCGCATTGCAGGAGACTCGACATCGTCAAGCCCGCCTGCCGGCCACTGATGATTTTGCGGTTATTGGCCATGCAGCTGATTCCAGAGGACACGGAGGGATACAGCTTTGGTTGAACGTGAAGGACAAGTTCGCGCCGAACCTACGACCTTTTCGCCTACAAGACTGTGCTCTTGTTGATTCGGAGCCTGAATGGATGATCTGCAAATTGCGGCATCCTGCCCTCCGATGTGTTTTGGTCATTGCGCATGGTCCCCACGCAGAGCATGGAGACGACGCTTGTGCATCCTTTTGGGATCGCGTTACAGTCTGCTTGAAAGCCAAATGCCGCCATTGGAAGGTCATTTACTTGGGTGACCCAAATGCCCACCTTGGATCTGTTACGTCGGATTCAATTGGCCCCCATCAAGCAGAGATTGAGAATGTTGCCGGCACTGCCTTCCACGATTGGTTGCAGCTTCTTGGTTTGTGGGCGCCTAGTACATTCAAGGCCAGCCATGAGGGAGATGGACACACCTTTCTGCACCCAGCACAGGGACATTGGAGACGCTTGGACTACATTTGCTTGGATAGTACCCTGCCTCTCCGAGCTGTACGATCTTGGGTGGCAACTTCGATTGACATCAGCGTGAAGCGCACAGATCATCTTGTCATTGCCTGCGACCTTTCGCTGCAAAGCTGCCGCGCCCCTGTTCGTTCTTATGCTCGACAACCGCAACGATGGGATGTTCAGCAATGGCTTGGTACAGCTGATGCCACCCATAGGCTGCAACAGGCCTTGGCCCTGCCCCCTCCATCAATCGATGTCCATACCCATGCAGCACTCCTCTGCCACTCGCTTTCCTCAACCGTGAAGGAAGCAGTCCCTGTCTCGACCATGAAACCTTTGAAACGCACCCTTACGGAGGAGACTTGGCAGCTCTTGCAAGAGAAGCAGATCTACCGCAAGAAGTTCTTTCGCCTCCATCGACATCGTCAACATCGCGACAACAGGGGTCTGGTGCCCTCTGTTCTGTTCCTGGATGCCGAGCTCGAAGCATGTGAATCTATGCTGAAATGGCTGGGCATTCGGGTGAAGACCGCAACCCGGGCTGACGACCGGGCATTCTTCAGCAGACTTGCTGATGAAGCAGGCCAAGCCGACTCCGAGGGAGGTTTGCAGCGCCTCTGGAAGAAGATTCGCTACTCACTCCCCAAACATAAGGCAAAACGCCGAGGAGCTAATCCAGACCTCTACCCCGACCTCCTCGCGCACTTTGAACAGCTTGAAGCGGGCACTACGTCTGAGTTCTCCGCTGCATGGAAGTCGTGTCTGGATCGCCAGCGTAGACAATTCGGTGAACCTCCCCCCGAGCTGCCGCTGGCTGACCTCCCGACTTTGTTTGAGATTGAGCAGCTGTGCAAGAAGCAAACTCCAGGGAAAGCCCCGGGTCTTGATGGGATCCTCCCTGATCTGGCCCACGAGAAGTCTGCCCTGCTTGCTCTCAACTGTTGCAAAAGTCTCTGGTGAACTCCCAGGAGCCTTTCCAGTTCAAAGGTGGGCGCTTAGTGGCGCTACACAAGGGAAATGGCAGCCTCATGCAGCCTGACCGGTACCGGGGCATCCTTTTATCTTCTACCCTGGCCAAGATCAATCATGCATGGCTTCGTTCCCGGCTGCTGCCCGTCTTCCAGGATGCCCGGAGCCCGGGACAGCTTGGCGGCCGACCGCACCAGCAGACTGCAGTCGCTATGCATGCTTTGAGATTGCATGCTCGCCGAGCCCGTTCGACTAAGACCAGCACAGCCATATTGTTCCTAGATCTCAAGTCGGCTTACCACCACCTTCTGCGTGAGCTTGTCTTCGCAATCCCGGAACCATTATTGCGTGATGATTTGTTGAGAATTTTCTCTGAGACCGACTTTGACATCACGGAGCTGGCTGCCTCTCTCCAACGTTCTTGCGAGACCCATGGAGTTGCGATGCCGACTGCTCTGCGCAGACTCCTAGCGGATGTGCACCAGAGCACTTGGTTCACCATGTCGAATCCAGATGGGCAGAATGCCGATCCATGTACCACGACTACACGTGGAACCCGCCCGGGCAGCCCGCTGGCGGACATCGGATTCGGCCTCCTTGTGGGACGCCTGGTCAATCAATTGGAGGAGTTTTTGAGCGACCGACCGGACTTTGTGGCGGGATGTGACCGCCTTGGATTTCGTACTCCGATCATCGTCTGGGCTGACGACATTGCGATCTGCCTTGCTTCAGCCTCCCCCGCTGCCCTTCCTCCTTTGCTTCAGCGGGTTACCGCAAGAGTCTGGGACGTCTTTCGGGACGCTGGTCTTACCTTGAACCTTGAAGCTCGGAAGACAGAAGCTGTCGTTATGTTTCGGGGCCCAGGTTCCGTTCCTGCTCGTCTGTCTTTGTTTCGAGAGGATACTATGCCGGTTTTGGTGGTGCCTTGTAAGGAGCATATCTTGTCGCTGCAACTCTCTGCTTCTTATAAGCACCTAGGAGGGCGCTATGGCATGAATGGTGACCTGCAGGAAGAGTTGGTCTGCCGACAACGTGATGCCCGACGAGCCTTCGCTGAGCTGCGACGCTCTCTGTTTGGGAATCCCAAAATCTCTGTCAAGACCAGGCTTCGCCTTTTGCAGTCCTTGATCCTCACCAAGTTGCTTTATGGGGCTGCCGTCTGGGCGGATCTGACAGATAATCAGCTTCAGCAATTGGATAGTTGCATGATGAAATGGGCCCGCTCTATTACTGGCAATCAACTTTGGAGGGAGGAAGGGCGTCTTTCTGACCTGGATCTTCGAGCTCAATTTGGCCTACCCACAGCCCGGCTGATTTTAGCTCGCATGCGGCTCCGTTACCTCCAATTTGTGGTTCAATGGGCAGATGGTTGGTACCGAGATCTTCTGCTCCTTGATGGCCATGCCGACGGCAGTTGGTTGAAGGCAGTTGCCATTGACTTTGGATGGCTTTCCAATGTGATCACCTTGCCGGATTCGCTTGTTCAAGCTTTCTCGGCAGGCTGGACAGACTTCTTTGTTGCCGTGAAGGAGTATCCCTCATGGGGCGCACTTGTGAATCGAGCCTTCCACGGCAGCATTCAGCAGGTAACTATTTCTTCTCATACATTCTAGACTCCATCTTCAGCACTTTGAAGCAGTATGGAGCGACATGGGATGAGCCACTGCCCACCGAGGAGGCCCCGTCATCTGAGGTGATCCCGTGCCCCCATTGCACGCAAGTTTTCACTACTAACTAGACAGCACCTCGGAGCCCACATGTTCGGTGTCCACGGCGTCCACTCCGATGAGCGCTATCTGGCCCCGTCGTCGACTTGCCGAGGTTGCCTAAAGGACTTCCGTACGACTTTCCGCTTGGTTCAGCATTTGAAGTACCGGGGTAATGGATGTTTTGCCAAGCTGTCAGTTGCCTGCTTGCCGGAGCCTTGCGACCCTGTTGGTCTTCCTGACGCCTTGAAGCACATCAAAAGACTTCCTTGTGTACGTCGTCTGCATGGCCCTTTGAGACCGACCCCTTTGCAGAGAATCCGCTCTTTCCACCTTGCCGACCTGTTCTGGTTACGCTTGGAGGAGGCTTCGTTGCTACAGGGATTTTCTGCGGAGGACATCGAGGAGGCCTTGAACGTGTTTGCCCACCGGGCTCATTGTTTCCTTCTCCCACCACCTGCCTACTCTGATCGCCCTCTTTCAGATTGGTTGGACCTCTTTGTGGATGAAGTCCTGTCCGCCTTTGCGGCCCCGGGCGATGGCGCTGACATCGGTTGCATCCTTTGGTTGGAACGTGCTTGCTCTGGTGAACTACATCCTGCAGTTCGTGAACGGTTGGGCTATTTCGTGGATGAGTGGGCCATCGAGCTACCTCTTTGGACTGTTCGGAGGAGGATTGCGCAGGCTGAAGCAGCGCTATCCACGCCGGAGGACTCGGACGTCATGACACCGAGATCTGCAGGACCAGCCCGCCTCTGCCGCAGGGACGCCTTGACCGCTCGATATGAGACTCTTCCCGCATGGGAACATGACCTCCGACGTCGAGTTGTGCTTACTTGGCCTTCTCCCTGCCGACCTTTGGACCCTCAATTCCTCGTATTTGTGCATCTCTACAGTGGTCGCCGTAGAGCTGGAGATGTGCACCAATTTTTGGAGGACCATTTGAAGGACCGGGCTGGGACATGTGTTGTTTTGTCCCTTGATACAGCTGTGGACAAGGAGTTGAACATTTCGGGTTCCAAAATTTCCGACTTGGGAAATTTGGCTGCGCTCCTGCTGGGCCCCCCTTGCGAGACATGGACCGCTGCTAGACACCGATCCTTGAAAGACGCTTGGGGAAACACCATCAGGGGCCCCCGACCCTTGAGGGGAAGGGAGCGCCCCTGGGGACTTTCATTTCTGGGACTCTCCGAGCTACGACAAGTGGATGTGGGGACCGCTTTGCTCCTCAGAGGACTACACCTCGCAGTTCTGACGGCACTGCATGGCGGAGTTGTCTTGGGTGAGCATCCTCGAGACACGGAAGACCCTGATGTTCCCTCGATTTGGTGTACTTCCCTGATGAGAATGCTGTTGGGAGAGGTTACTCCCTTCTTTCTCACACATCTGGAGCAATGGCGCTTTGGTGCCAAGGGCGTCAAGCCGACGACCATCTTGACCGCCCACACAGACCTGGATTTCCACCTTCGGCAGATGAGACAGACCTGGTTAGTGCGCCCCCAGTACGCTCTCATCGGAAGAACCAGTTCTGGTGAATTCAGAACTGCAGCGGCTAAAGAATACCCGTTGCATCTCAACAGAGCGTTTGCCGCAGCTATGTGTGCTGGATCTCCCAGGGCGTGTACAGTCGACCCTGAGGCACAGCTGCTTTTGCAGGCGCGTGAATTGGAAGCACTTTGTCGGACCTTCCAAGCGCGATGGTGTCCCGACTATCAGCCAGTCTGAGTGCTTTACATGATCGCTACGGGCTAGACCCAATGAGCAGCAAAGTTGAAAAAGTTGTTTATTATGATGATGCTTGTTATTATCACTACTGTTACATTAAATGTATACGATGTACATTTTGCCCTGGGAGCCAGCTGTGTTGGAGTCATTTTGGCCTTTCATTGCACGCTGTGAGAGGCATGTCACGACCAAGTCTACAGCCTGGATGGGGTGCCTTGATCAGCACACGATGATGGGATGGGAACCAACCAAGAAAGATGGACAAAGTAGGAAGACGTATCAAAGTTATGAAAGATGGCCAGAGTAGGAAGACCAGTTGCAGAAGCAGCTGACTGTTTGAGATGCAGAAGAAGTTGACTCTGTCAGCAAGCTTCCATACCTAGCTGCCATTTGCCCTGATCACAATTTAGCTACACTGAATGCAGATGATCAAGTACTATTCATTGAACCATGCAGATCTCAAAACTTTTAGATTTCCTCAACTTGTATCAACTTGTTGCAGGTGGATGGCCCCAGAGGTCGCGAAGGCCATGGGCACAGCATGCATTTCCGCATAGTCAAGGTCTCTAAGAACATTTGGGCCAGTTTCAACCGACTCCTTTGTTAAGGTATCCAACTAGGAGAGACTCACAGACTGACGTTTGAGAATCTCAGGCTTTATATACGGAAATGTATGCTCTAAAAAAAGTGATGGAACATTTGAGCGTCAAAACCATTTTGGTCAACGTCTGACAGCCGTCAGGTCGCAGCTGTCGTGCTCGTCCTGTGGCAGCTGGAACCTCAGTGGCAAATGTGGAGGCTACGGTGCTCATCCATTCGAGTGACTGTGTCCCCAACCTGTGGCAATCCCGAGCATATCCCAAGCGCAGCAACCGCGATGAAGAGTTCTGTCTTTGAGTCTCACACAACAGGAAGGAAATCTGAATGGAACCATCAAACTGTTTGGGCAAACAAGGATGAGGATTCTAACGGATTCTTTCTAGATTCTACAGGATTCTACAGGATTCTACAGGATTCTATTCCATTCTAGATATTGTATAAGAGTGAGCCTCGTCGCTGGAAATCAGGTCGAGACCTGACAATCTTCTTCGGCTGGGTGGATTGAGATGTGTTGTTTCAACCTCCAAAGATCAGCCTCTGAGAACAAGAGTGGACCCGGCTTAGCCCGGCTCGCACTCCGCTATCACGGACATGCCACCATTGGTGAGCATGTATACAGCCCAAGGATGATGTTTTAATGGGATGAGTTTTTTTTCTTTGCTGAGTATCACCTTCAACAATTGCCATGAGCAAGGAATCCATTGGTAGAGCACTGTTGAAAACTACACTCGGCATTGTCAGTTTTTGATTTCTCTTCACTCCTTCGCTCCTTCCACTCCTTCATCCTTGGATAAAGCTCGACGGATACAGAAATCCTGTGCACTTTGTGGTGGGAAGAAGACCTGGCCGGATCATTTTCAGGCACCACTTTACATCCCTTGTTTTTTTTGCTTGGCATCTTGGGAAGAATGACAAAGTATTGGAAATACCTCACCACTGCAGAGATGAAGCTTGCATAGCTAGCTACAATCTCAAGTGTTGCGTTACGTTTCACATTTGATATCTTTTGATCTCCAGGTAAAACAACAGCTTTTCTCTTTTTGCAAGCTCCTTTGACCTGGGTATCCGTGAAGTTCTTGCGGTGGAGATCACTCATAGCATCTATTGTTTAGCTTCTGCTTGACAAGTGCCGTGGGAGCAGCTTGTAGGAAGGATCATATTATGCATGTCTGGAACATAGACTTGGGAGTTTGATGTAGCATGCTGTAGCTTGTCAGTTTGGATGGCAGCGATGGACACGGAACGTCATTAAAGTACGAGCAACATCCAGCAGTTTCCATTGCAACCCTTGGGGCATTTCTTGGGGCATCAAGGCATCCTTTGCTTTGGCCTAGGCCACAACCGGAAAGGGTCCACTGCGATGTGGCCTTCGGGACTAGTTCCAATTCTACATATGCAAGCCTCCTGCATAGAAATGGTCAATCGAAAATGATGATTCGTACTGGTAAACAACTTTAATACTGCTAACGATAATAGTAATGACAACAATGCTTGCAGTCGGAAGTCTCAATGGCATGACATGGGAAAGCATACCCGCCTATGAGCTGCTTCGCGCTGATGGGCTTGTATCAAGTCCCCTAATCCTGATTTGATCGAATCAATCCGAAATTCATCGTACTGTGAGAGTGCAGAATGCGGAAAATTATTCTTCAACCCTTTGCACATATGTGCATGTATGTGGAGTGTACATACACATGCGTATGAATATCTTCAGTTTGTGGTAGTTTCACCTCAGGAGCAAGAGGTACTTGTTATGCTTTGAGTTTTCTTCACACTGACACCTCGCAAGCAAGCACTTCTGCACTTTTTTTTTTCTCGGAAGCTTCGATTTTGTCATCGCACAGTTCAATTTTCACTACAACATAGTACGGTACATGTGTAGACATGCATACTCAATGATTCCGGGTACAATACCAAACAGAAATATGAACATTCAGACAAGGCACATTCATCCATCAATCCATCCCTCCCTCCCTCCCTCCGTACGCACGCACGCACGCACGCACGCACGCACGCACGCAGACATACATACATACATACATACATACATACATACATACATACATACATACATACATACATACATACATACATACATACATACATACATACATACATGTAAATGCACATACATATCTAAAATGTGCTTGAGGATGATGACCTTGCTGGAGAAGCTGTCACAGTGCTGTGTTCATAGCTTGGCCTGGCTCAACAGGGGCCGACCATCCAGTAGCTTCATGCATGGTTTTTGAATCAACTCTTTGTGCAAGCAAAAAGATGCGCCACTGGAGCTCGCCGAAGTGGTGACACTCGGGGTGCCAGTGCCCTTCGTTCCACCAACTTTCCAAGGCCATGCCTGAAACACGCCGTGAAGGGTCTCTCCATCGGACTTGCCTGTTTGCCACTGTATGCTCTGTATCAGGATGTAGCGACTTTTAGAAAGGCACGAGAGACCATCGACTGCGCTTTGACTCACATTAGAAACCTTCACTGGAAGCTCTTGCCGCTGGCGAAGCAAAGCTCTTGCACTGCTACTTGTAACAATGTTTGACATAAAACAGCAAGCTCTCACAAAAAGGACCTTTGGTACTCGCGAAAGATGCTTCCACCAAGTTCGTATCAGACAATTTTTGCACAGCAGGCTTTGACTCAAAAACTGTTGCGCCACAAATTTTGCACATGCCTTTTGCGACAGTTCTTACTGTGCACCTAGGAGTACTCTGCGCCGTTCTTGAACAAGAGCCTTCCTGAAAGTCAAGTTTTTGGCGATGTTTGGACTGTACAAGTTCCGAGCTGATTTGATACGGAAACCACTTGATGCAACAAGATGGGGCTTTATGGAAAGAGGTGGCCGATGACTAGCCATTGGCCTTCCAGCAACAGTTGACAAATCTGAAGAAAATCCAGGAACCAAGTTGAATCAACCATAAACACGCGAGGGTGACATGCAACTGGCATTTGTACAGGCAGAACCTCTTATCACGTGAACACTTGACTTGAAATCTAAAATTTTCACATCCCCTGCAAGGTAAGATAGTACTGGGACAGGAAAAGGGCACGCATAACATCAAAGAAATCACAAACCAGCCAAACAGCGAAACATTTTCAGGTTTTGAAACTTTTCCTGATCGCAACCGAAGAAAAGTCATTCTTGAATGCGATCTCCAAGGCATGCTGAGCATTCGCAAATCTTTAAAGGCTGGTGTAATGTTGGATACCATGGTGCAACTTCAGGAGGCAAGGCTCCATATAAATACTAGCCCAACACAAAATCGGCGGCAATAAAAAACGGAAGTTCCACGACAACTCGAGACTGCGAATGCTTTGACGCTAAACTTAGGCATCGTTCTCCTTTCATGAATTCAGTCGGCAATTTTGTCTCGCTTCACGACACATGGGCAAGGAATTTTCATCCAAAACAAAAGGCTGGAGCTTCTTGCTCCCTGGGTGCAAGCATAACGGTGGCGACCCCGGCCACGAAAGCACAATTGGTATCAAGTGTCCAGGAATACCAACGACTCTCCAAAGTCTCGTGATAGCAACCTAGCGACGCAAAGAAATAGACAGTACAGTTGCATAGTTGTACCGATGTAAAACTCGTTTACAGCTACTGCATTCATAAGTTTCTTAAGTCACGAAGGCTCGATCTTTCCAATGCTTAAAGATGAGGTGAGATGGTGGGAGTGGGATGTGAGCTCAGGTCGTGCAGCCAATCATCAATGTGCGACGGAGATCCCGCCAAGCACTTCAAACTATTCAGACCCAAACAACAACTTGGTGGAACCAACAACTCTTAAAACCTGGCCGGAAAAAATGAGACCTAGCAAAGAAATGCAACTCAATAATTTTGTCACCAGAACGCTGAGGCAAGACCGTTGGGTAAACAAAATAACAGTGGGTGGCAGGGTGCACGAGATCACCCCGGCAGACCGCCCAGGAAAAAGAGTGTCAGCGAAACGCAAGTTCTCCAGAGTGCAACCATCGAGGAAATCGATTCCGAAATGTTCTATCTTCTGGTGCCATGGTGCCGCTACCGGTTGCATGCTTTCGCCTGGGCCCACTTGAGCTTGAACCGCAGCCCTTGAAGGATGTGGGTAGAACATCAACAGTGCAACTGATGATCAAACAAATTCTACGCCTTGCTATCCATGGCATCTCGCAGCATCCAGCCATGTCATACTAATATCGAAGTCCCAAATGGCAACTAATTACGGCACTCCAGTGCTATTGGCGCCAGTCTACCCAGTGAACACCAAAGATAGGACACATCAGCATGTCATACCATGTCTCATGTTGAGGAAATCTTTGGTTGTGGCATCGAACCAATTTCTTGTGACTTCATTCAGTGGTCGACCCTCTTTGGCCTCGGTTGGCTTTAACAATTGTATGCTCAGTTGAGATGAGAACACTATGCTAAAATTTGCTGATGCCATTTAGTTTGTCTCGTACTTTGTTGCAAAACCATATCAATAGGGCGGCAGAGTAACTGAATTGATAGGGATTCGGTCACGTTTGAATGTGCCATAGTAATTCGACATTTATTGCTTCGGAAATGTAGTAACCATCCAACAAGTGATTTAAAGATCCGTCTTTGCGTTTACTCCGGCCCAACAATTTCAGATTGCATCAATGGCATCGTCACTGCTTTACGTTCCACATGCTGGTTCTAGATGTTTTTTAGTGTGCCAACATGTACCAACTTGAAAAATGAAACGAAATGCAGGCTTCCACATGTGCAGCTTGCATTGGAACATAGCAAACCAATATGTTGTCCACAACCGGAGTCATTGCGAGGCAATGTTTGCCTCCGGCTTGAAACGAAAAGAAGAATTGGCGACCTTTTGGCATGCAACATTGTCCACATCGGGTTGTTTTCATTCAAAAACTGGTAGGGCCAAACATCACAGCTTTTTGGAGTTTGAACTTAGTACACTCCTCGATAGTGCGGCTGGGGCTCTCGATCTCGGCCTTGGTGTTTTCCTCGCCAGTTGCCACGCACAGCAAGATAGAACAGCTGCACGCCCATGGCTGCACAGCGGGTAGAACGGGATCACAGCGTGCCAGTTGATTGGCAGTTGGACAAAAAAGAAATCGAATTGAGCCGTGAAACCGGTGTGGGATCCCATGTGATGAGACATGTTCACATAGCTGAAATGAGAAAATTCAAAGTTGTACTGGACAATTACCACGGGCTAGCCCAAAACTTGACGTGGTCATGGTACATTTTTTTGAAATTTTTGTCTTTGCACCGCAAAATTTTCCACCAAATCTATTGATCCACATGGGTGGGGGGTCTACGGGTAGGTGTTTTGTCAATGACATTTACGCCGTCCTCTGCCAGACCGCGTTTTACTTGCTCTCGGGAAATTGTTTTTTTTGTCATTGTTCAACGCTGGTCACCCAAGAAAAAACTGATTAGTGGGTAAGCGCGGCCTTTTTACAAAACCCCAAACTTGTTGTGGCTTTGGAAGCGTTCAGGGGGCCGTGGTCGGACGAGTCGGTGTATATTTGCGTCTTTGTATGGAATGTCCATTTGTTCCATTTTCCGTTCACGAACCAAGATAAATTGGCCACAGCAGCCGCCGGCAAGTGATATTGCAGTTATGCTGGAAAATTTTTTGGCCGGCGCAACCACGCGTTCAACCCGAGTTGCTCGCCCTGCTGAAGTGTGCGTGGTTCCCCGGCAATTGTTTTTAAAAAACATGCAGCAAAACGACTGACGGAATGGGTCTGGTGGCTGCACCGTTGCAACGTTGGCTGAAACGCGTTTTGCATTTTGAACGTTTTTTAAATGTTTCAATGGTTCATTCTTTAGTGCGATGTGTTTGGAACTTGGGTTGCGCCATCTTCAGGGCGCGCCCCATGTCTCATGAGGATTGTAACAACAAAACGTGCCAAATTGGCGGCCAATGTGCGCCCAGTTGCTGCAGGTTGATGGGGAAATTAAATTTTCATATATGCTTTTTGTTTGGGTGGAGCCTGTGTCGGAACATCGCCCACAAAAGAAACGATTTGATTTTAGAGCTACGTGCCGCTTGGGGGAACACGTGGTGACAGCGGCGAATGTTGTTATCGAGAAACTGTCGGAAGTGAATGCGCGCGTTCGTATTGTGAACTTAGTTTGGCCCACAAAAAATTGACCGAATGCACTGGAACATTTTGCGTCCTTCTTTGCTTGAACGCGGCGCATCGAAGCATTTCGTGCGGACATTTGTCGTGGAACCAACAAAAACAAATGCGGGGGCCATACAAAAACTCCAGGCGCTTCGACATCAATGCTGGGGTTCGACAACTGTGTTTTAAGCCGCCAAATTTCCACTGGGTCGAAAATTTGGATTTTGATTTCAGCGATGATTTCGCATGCGTTTCATGTTTCCCGGACGCTAGCGTGGAAAAATTTAGTAGGACACGGTTACGGCCCAATGCAACCAATAAAAACGAATGAGGCTCAAATGCACTCAGGTGCTGGTTGGGATATAACTTACACGGCGGTCGAAATGGGCGATCAACCTTGGACGCGATTCATCATTTGCATGCTTTTGCAAAGCACGTTTGCACGGAACAAATATGTTTGCGAATAAAGGTTGCTGGGGATTGCTCGCGTCACTTTGACGCCTGCGCCTTTCCTGTTGCCACCGTTGTTGCCGGCCATCCTGCGATATACGAGCAAAAGTTGTTGAACACGGGCCTTTTTTCGACAACAGCGTAAGCTTATGGGGTCTTCAGCCCAGGGAAGCTCCGGTGTGAGCCGGTGCAGCTTCCAGGCTCAGGTTCCAGGGGTTCCAGAGGTTCTGGAAGGTTCCGGGGAGTTGCGGTGCAGTTGCCGGGCAAAATTCCGGAAAGTTCCGGAAGGTTCCGGCGCAGATGGTAGGGCAGGTTCCGGAAGGTTCCGCAAGATTCCGGGGAGTTTGTGTGAATTCCGTACACGTTTCACACAGCAGTTTAGCTGGCACTAGTACTTGTACAGGACTTGTTTAAGACCTAGGGGTTTGAGCCAACTGGAACCACTTGAACTTGAGTTAAACTTGACTTTTGTTTTCGTTTCCGTCGCCCTTTTTGAGGATAGCGCCAAGAGGTGGAAAAAGTAGAACCCAATACGCTAGCTGCCTGCGGACTTCCGTTTTCGCATGGTAGCGGAGCTCCGAGCGGGGAGGGCCGCCAGCCTCCCGGGGCCCCTCTAGCTGCCTGCGGACTTCCGTTTTCGCATAGTAGCGGAGCTCTGAGCGGGTAGCACCGCCAGACTCCAGGGACCTCTCCGGAGGTTGGAACAAGCGGGAAGCTTCGCTCACTGAGCGGGCAGCCCCGCCAGTGGAGGACCTCGCTCCGAAGCGGGGCCCCACTACACGCCAACACGTCCAGCAACGACGGTTGGTGGAACAGGTCTTCTGGTCAGTGGTGGTCACGTGGCTGGGAGTTGCCGCGGCAAAGTTGGTCAAGAACAGACTGGACCAGCTCCAACACTGCGTGATCTGACTGGCGAGCCGGCGCCAGCAGCACCACAACACCTAGTGGGAGCGACCGCCCTACAACAACCCCAAGGCACAAGCCTAGGAACCATAGAGGTAAGCGCAGCAGCCAAAAGCAAGCTGAACGCATACAACGAGGACAGGCCAGAAGAGCAGCAGCTCTCCGAGCCTCATCGGCCCAGGAGATAGAGGAGGAGGATCACAGAGAACGGTCACCCCCATCCCCTGTTGAAAGCAGAGCTGACTTTTCCGGCTCGGAAGAAGAGCCCGAAATCGTTCAAGCACAACCTGCACACCGACAGGAACAGCCGACTGTTCCGAACCACACATCAGGAAATTCAGCGCAGCAAGGAGGAGAGGTAGCACAAGTAGCACACCCACACCTTAGCAGTGCACACGTGCGAACACTGGCATCGCTCCAGCAAGCACGTGATCTTTTGAACTCCCATCCCTCGGACAGGAGCAATGGAGCAATCACAGCCCTCCAGCGGGCCGCCGGCATCGGCCCCACCGGTCGGCATGACCGCACAACAGGTCATCGAGCAAATGCAGCAAATGCAACAACACCAAACACAGATGGCGAACATGCTTCAAGCAGCTCAAGCTCGTCAAGCTGAAGCTCAAGCTCGTCAAGCTGAATTGGAAGTTGCAGTGGCGAACCTCCAGCACCAATTGGCTATGCAAGCCAGTGCCGGAGCAACTCAGCCTACAAGGCCAAGGGAAACAAAACTACGACCCCGCCCCCGGAAAAGGACGAGGGAACGTCCAAGCCGTCAACGAGGAAAACACGTCGAATGCCCCCACGTCGGTTGGCCCATCAATTCGCCATGCGGGCAACTCCGCTGGGAACGCCTCATCTTCAAAATCGGGTATCCGTCACGTGTACGACCGTGCGCATGTAATGCGGATTGGCAAAAAGCATCAACAATCCAACAAAGGCGAACTCCTCGTTGACACTGGCGCGAGTGTTTCCGTGTGTCGGCCCGGGTCGTTTTGGCAGCCGGTTGATTCAAGTGACACGCTGGCTTCGTTTTCCGTCGACGACACGGCATTGAAGTGTGAAGGATCCATTGAGCCTGTTTTACTTTTGGGTTCCAAGTCGTACATGGCCTCACCGATGACATTTTGTCCGTGAATAGGGCCATCGATGCTGGAGCCACGGTGGTGTTCAGCCCGACCAGTTCCTATGTACAATGGGCTGATGGCTTCGTGCGGATTTTCACCGCCGAGGAAACCAATTCATCATGCCGTTTCAAGAAGTCCTCCGGCAATCCTCGCAAACTGTGGCTGCCATCGGTGATGGTGATGCAGCGTTGGAAGATCTAGATGCAAAGGCTGTCCGGGACTATTTCATGCGACATGGCCACAGTGAGTCGGAAGCAGACCAGCGTGAAGGCGAACCAGATCAAGAGTTTGGCAGCTGTAGTGGATTGGCTGGACGGCGTGCTCAACGCAGAGCAAGTCCAAATGGCGCGCCTGGCACAACTAGAAGAGCTGTGGCAAAGGAATGCTTTCGTCCCCGTGCACAAAAGTGAAGTCCCCCAAACCAGCAAAGTGTTCCATTATACGTGGGTAGACAAACAACGCGATGGTGTCTACAAAAGCCGATTCACTTGCGCTGATATCAAACGAAAATATACGTCAGCAGAGGAAGCCGAGATGCGGGTATTTGTACCAACCCCCACTCCTGAATCACACGCGGTGCTTGAGGTTTCTGCCTTGAAGCACGGGCACGCAATGCGCACATTTGATATCGTTGCAGCATTCCTGATTGGTCAGGACCGGGGTGCTCAGCAAGGAGAACCTGTGTATATGCGAGCGCCGCCAGAATGGCGACCATTGTTTGACGCATGGGTCTCTGAGCAGCCATGGAGCCCGGAGACAAAGAAAAAAATTCGGGCCGCATTCTCTGAATACATGCTTCGGCTAGAAGGCAATCTTTACGGCCGCCGCACGGCCGGATCGGTGTACAGGGATGAATTTGAGGAGATTTGGCGCACCAAAGTGCAGCCAGAATTTGAATTCAAGCGTGGGGTTCGTGATCCTTGCGTGTACCGTTGTGATAAAACGAACATCATTTTGGTGCATCACATAGATGATGTGCGGTGTGCGGGACCTACTTCAATGTTGAGCCGTCTCATTGATGAGGTCATCCCCCGCCACTGCGAGATTCAGTCTGGCCCTTTGGAAGCTGAAGGTGTGGCAGTAGAAGTGTTAGGTAAGACCAAAACCCGGTTGGCAGGCGCCATCCTTACGGCACCTGACCCAAAACACGCAGACAACATCATTCGGGCCGTAGGCATTGGCCCGAAGGAGCGTTCGCAAGTGCCATCAAAGAAACTTGATTTGAGCCTGGCGGAGCCGCTCGATGCGGAAATGGCTGGCCGTTATCGTTCCGCAATTGGGTCCGGCATTTACTTGTCGGCAGATCGCCGGGACATAGCATACAGTGTTAAAGAGCTGGCGCGGCGAATGACCGCCCCTCGACAATGCGATTGGCAATGGCCTCAATTTTTGGCGCGCTATTTGCAAACATACCCCGACTATGTTCGGGTGACAGTGTTGGATCCCAATGCCTATGAAGGCGACTTGAGCCTGGACATTTATGCCGACCCCCCCCCTTGATCACCCTGGGCTCGATTCCCCCCAGGGCGCTGCTGTTTGGGTCGTCAAAAGAGCTAAAAACTAGCAAAGACACGTGTTTTTTGCAATTGTGGGGGCCAAAACCCTCAAAAAAACACTTTTTTTTTTTTTTCGCATGAATAGATTCTTTCCGATGCATGTCTTACCAAACAAATTCTTACCAACAAATTTTCTTACCAAACCGATTCTTTGCGATTCTTACCACAACATGTTTTCTTACCAAATCGATTCTTGCCAAGCAGAATCCTACCAACACACATTTTTCTTACCAAACAAATCTTTCCCAACACCTTTTCTTAACAAATCCATTTTTGCCAAACAAGCTGCGACCAACACATTTTCTTACCAAACAGAATCCCATCAACACATTTTCAGCCCAATCAGATTCTGACCATCTTTTCCCAAAAAGAAATCACTTCGTAACTAAACTTCTTTTGACAACCCGGCAGCTTTCGTTCACCCCCCTTGGATCTCAAGTGCCCATGAAGGCGACGTGAGCCTGGACGTTTATGCCGGCTCTGATTGGGCCGGGTGTCCTGAAACAAGACGCAGCACGGATTCCCATGTAGCGTACTTGGGTGGAGCAGTGATTGCTGTCACCACTCAAACCCAACCAGGGCTACCTGCCACGTCAAGCCCTGATGCCGAATCGCGTGGCATCAGCAGGGCTACGAGGGAAGCGTTGTTCGTACATGGCCTTGCAATTGAAGACTTTGGTCTCCCAACTTCCGTCCCAAAACTCTGGGCGGATAGTTCCACAGCATTGACTGCGTCCAAGCGAATCCGTCCTGGGTCGAAATTGCGCCACTTAGAGGTTTCTGAATTCTATGTGCGAGGTGCGCTCCACGCTGGCAAGGTTCAAGTCCGTAAAGTGAAAGGAACTTCCAACCCAGGAAATTTCCCGACCAAACATCCCAAAGGTGGGCCTGACGTGCTCCAAGCGTTGCCGGCCCTTGGACTTGTAGACGTCCGTGACATCGCGGGTAGCACCGCAGTCACGAGATCAACCGTCAAAACTATTAGCGTTAACAGCCCTGTGCAATGGCAAGGCCTCCGTCCGAAGGAGTTGAAATTGCAGTTGGTTGGCGCTGTGACTGTGCAGCGGATCCTTGGAGCCGAGTGAGCCTGTAGCTGGTAGTTTCCCAGTTTGAACAGCAGGAAAGAACGCCCCTGGACTTAAAGGGGGGTGTGAATTCCGTACACGTTTCACACACCAGTTTAGCTGTCACTAGTACTTGTACAGGACTTGTTTAAGACCTAGGGGTTTGAGCCAACTGGAACCACTTGAGCTTGAGTTAAACTTGACTCTTGTTTTCGTTTCCGTAGCCCCTTTTGAGGATAGCGCCAAGAGGTGGAAAAAGTAGAGCCCAATACGCTAGCTGCCTGCGGACTTCCGTTTTCGCAGTTTGCCAGGCAAGGTTCCGGAAGTTTCCGGGAAGGTTCCGGAGGGATCTGGCGCAAAGGTTCCAGAAGGTTCCGTGAAGGTTCCGGGGAGTTCTGGCGCAAAGGTTCCAGAAAGTTCCGGGAAGGTTCCGGGGGGGTCTGGTGCAAAGGTTCCGGAAGGTTCCGGGAAGGTTCCGGAGGGATCTGGCGCAAAGGTTCCGGAAGGTTCCGGGAAGGCTCCGGGGAGTTCTGGTGCAAAGGTCCATAATGTTCCGGCTCAAGCCTTGGCTCAAGCTTGGGGGCTCGAAGGAAGCCCTTTTCGTCACTCGCGGTGTGTCGTTGGGGGGGGCCTCCTTGCCTGGTTGTTGTACCTCATGCGGTGGGGGCTTGGCCCCTCCCGCATCTTCAGGTTGGGGGGGGCCCCCTACCTACTCTGATGGCAACAACTCCTGGCACTCCTGTGGG
>VSDK01023323.1:59841-82443 GCA_009767595.1 Symbiodinium kawagutii
TTGAGCTTGACCCTTTCCAAATGCGAGGTGGCCGTGCCTGGCCAAGCCACTGCTGCATACCTTGCCACTGTTTGCCAGCCTTTTTGCTTCGGGATGATGGTGGAGCCGACCGAGTCCTTCGCAATTTCGAGTTTCTGGGAGCTGCCATTGGCAATGCTGCTTTTGTAGCAGCGCACACTGCCACGCGGGTGGCCAAGACTACAGCCCTTCTCGAAGCCATCGCTGAACTTGAAGATCCGCAGGTGGCTTTGCGGCTCCAGCCGCACATGTGCGGGCCATTCCCGGCTTCTCCATAGTATGCGTTGCAACCCGCCTTCGGCTCCACAAACCGCTCCGGAGCACAACAAGCCGCTCTGGAGCACTTTGACAATCTGGCGCGCGATTGCTGCAGCAGCTTCACAGGACTGCATCTGGGGCAAGATCCAATGGCTGCAAGCAACGCGGGGCCTCGCGCATGCTGGTGTGAGTTTGCGTTCAACCTCCACTGATGCTTCAGCTGCTTACTTGGCATCGGTCGGTGGGTGCGCCGCACAGTGCCAGCAGTTAGATGCCCACTTTGGAATGGTTTCCTCGTCACCGCATGTGGTCGGTGCGCTGGCACATTGCAACAAGCGTTCGGGGTGGCTGTCAGCATGGATGCGGCTTTGGCGTCTCGGCAGCGGGCTTTGGTCGCTCAAACTGATTTGCGGGGATGGAAGTTTCAGTTGGAGACAAGTTGCCCCACTCGCAAAGCTTTGCTTGTGTCTGAGGCTGAGCCGGGGGGCCGTGCTTTCCTGGCTGCCATCCCGGCCGGGCGGAAGCGCATGGATCCTGGGGCCTTCACGGCGGAGCTGCGACATCGGCTTGGAGTGGCCGAAGCCTCAGCCGACGGATGGTGCCCTCGCTGCGATGGTGTGCTTGACGCTTTTTCCTTGCATGCTGGAGTCTGCATCGCTGGTGGTGAGCGCAGCCAGCGCCACAATGCTCTACGGGACTTGTTTTGCACCTGGGCAGAACGGGCGGGCTTGCAGCCGGAGAAGGAGCGCCCTGGCTTACTTCTCCCAAAGCGACCTGACGAAAGTGGGGTTGCTCGTCGGCGACCTGCAGACATCTTTGCACCTTGCTTCTCTGGCAAGCCTGCTGCATTTGACCTAGCCGTCACCGGCTTTCAGCGGCAGGCTACCTTGGTGGAAGCAGGGCGGCAAGGAGGTGCTGCAGCGCTGCAGCTGCAGCCTACTCAGCCGTGAAAGTGGCCCACTTCAACACAGCTTCCAGCTGCCAGGAGCAAGGGATTGCTTTTGTCCCACTTGTGGCTGAGACGACTGGTGCTTGGGACCCTGCAGGGATGCGGGTTTTGAAAAGCATCGCCCGTGCGGCTGCTGCCCGGGAACAGGCCGAGCCTAGCACTTTGTTCCCTGAGCTCTTGCGAGAAACTTCGGTGCTGATCCGCAGCTACCGCAGAAGGGCTGCTTTGCAGCGTCGTGCTGATGCCGCTTTGGCGGAAACCCCTTCCCAGGCTGCGTCTGCGGCAGCTGTGGTCCTGCAATCGTGAAGCCCCATAAGAAAAGAAGGGGGAAGAGAAGAGGGGAAAGGAGAGGAGAGGAGAGGACAAGAAAGGAGGAGTTATCTAGAGGGTCCAAGGCGGAAAAGCTTAAGCAACGCACGGAGAGACAACAACAGGTGGTGGTCAGTTGCATGTTTATAGCATGTGTGTGGAAGGCAAAACATTTGTGGTGAAGGAGAAGAAGAGCAGTGCAGATAGGAGAGGCGAGCAGAGAGAGGTGACAAGAAGATACTCCAGGAGAAGAAAGGAGGGGAGATGAGAGGAGAGGAGAGGAGAGGAGAGGTGAGGTGAGGAGACGAGGCATGTGGCAAGAGCAGGGGGGCTGGGGAAGGAGAAGAAGAGCATGAGAGGAGAGGAGAGGAGAGGAGAGGTGAGGAGAGGAGGCATCTGGCGAGAGCAGGGGGGCTGGGGAAGGAGAAGAAGAGTATGAGAGGAGGCGAGTCGGGAGAGGGGAGGGGAGGAGGCATGTGGCGAGAGCAGGGAACTGGGGAAGGAGAAGAAGAGTATGAGGAGGCGAGAGGTGGGAGAGGAGAGGAGACACCAGGAGAAGAAAGGAGGGGAGATGAGATTGAGAAGACGCAACGAGAGAGACACCAATGAGAAACAAAAGAGGCGGAGAGGAAGACCAAGAAAAGCAAGAGACGAACCGAAGAGAAGAGGATAACAAGACAAGACAAAACAAGAGAGGAATAAATGAAAAGGAGACATGAAAACGACAGAGGAAGGGGAGGAGACAAGGACGAGATGCGGAGAAGAGGAGGAGAGGAGGAGGAGGAGGAGAGGAGAGAAGAGGAGAGGAGAGGTGAGGTGAGGAGAGGAGGCATGTGGCGAGAGCAGGGGCCACTGGCTTGCGTTCCCTCCTTCTCAGGTGTGAAACGTTTGCTGCATGCCACTGATCCAGTTTGACGATTGTAAATTTTTCGAAACAACGATGTTTTGTATTTGTGTTGGGCCGTTTCTTCAACACAGTTGATCGTCCGAGGCACGCGCCACTTCACGGCCCGTGGCACATCTGGAGGCTGGCCAGTATAAACACAGCCGTGTTCTCACCGGACCTAACAGAAGACCGGCCTGTGCTTTCACCTTTTTCCGTGGGCATCGGGGAGCCGGCGCCCCGCCCGTATTCAATTAAATCACAAAAAGAAGGAGAAAAAAAAGGTCCGAAACAAGAAAAAAACAGACACGCGCACAACAGTGGACTTTTGCACATCTGGACGCTGGCCAGTATAAACACAGCGCTATTGATTCAGCATCCTCGTCACCGTGACGGACCCGCTTGGATTTTTGGGCACGTTTCGGTTTGCTGCACCCTGGAATCGTGGTGCTTGCCTACTTGTCCATCATGGCTTTGCCACCCCATGATCCATCCCAACGATCCCCGGCAGTGGATTTAACAGTGCCTAGACCCCAAGATGATGACATCGAGGACATCACACCCCGTGTTGCCAGCGCAGAAGCCTTAGCGTTCCCGTTGAGCCCAAACACACCGCCAGCCGAGCATGCAACACATGGCGCCTGCACCGTCTGTCTTCAGAGCATTGGCCCTGACCTGACCGGACCCGACGCATGCTTCTTGTGGCTCGAGTAGCTGCCACCAAACAAAGACATTTGGTGGCTCTGAAAAGTGGACGCTAGGTTTCGAAGAAACATGCAAAAAGACAAGCTAGAAAAACGTGATCATGAAGTTAACATATGCGCATCTCACATTGTTGTGGATTCGCTTCACACATGCAGTCCTGACAGCAGGCAGGGCCATTGCGGTGATGCTGCAACAAGGTGGGTTCAATTCGGTCAAAGGGTGCCATCTGTTTTTGAAGGGCTTTTGAATTGCATCCAGAAAATGCGTGAGGCGATAGATAACATGCCCCTAGATCAGCCTGTTCGTGCAAATGATCCATCAATGACCAAGACGCTGACTGATCCTTCTTTCTTGAGACATCAAGCACTGCCTCAGCCAGCATTCCGCCTGCCAACATCGAAGGCCATAATGGCAAATCTACAACCACCAAATAAGTAGGTGTACACAGTGTACACAGGAGTCCATACTCAGTTTGTTGATGTTCTTAAAGATTGTCACGATAAAGCGTCATTTTTTGTAGAGGATGAATATGGACACTCAAATGTAAAAAAGCAACTCGCTGGGATTAGACAAGGCTGCCCGTTGTCCCCTTATTTGTTTGTGTTACTTATGTCCGTGGTAGATAGTGATATTGAGTTTAGCTTGGGAAGGCGCCCCAGTAGAAGACATAGTTCCACCATTCCTGTACGAAAAATTTATTATGCTGATGATGCCATCCTCGTAGCTACCAACACCGCTATGGCGAACAGATTGCTGGCCGAAGTTGAGAATGTCTCTGCGCAGTATGGTCTGTCTTTGAATAAGAATAAGTGCTGTTTCGTTTCTATGAATGGGAACAATGTAATCAAATTTTCGGATGGACAGAAGTTGCGGAGGGTAGAAGAAACAACATATCTAGGACATCAAATCACAGAAGGGATGGATGTGAAACATGAAATTCAGCACAAAATGCAGCAGACCCTTCGACTATGGTTGAAATTAGAAAGGTTTTGGACCGCAGTAAATTGTTCGATGAAATGGAAGCTGCAAGTGTACCACGCGATCATCAGGAATAAACTTTTATATATCGTGGTTGACATTTCCCACTCTAAAAACGAAGGGCCTGGGTACACTACAAACCTTGATTTTCATAGGGTTTTGTAGTTCCTTGTGGGGTTGGTAAGCCCCCATTTTGTAGAGAGGGTATTTTGATCAATCATGTTGGCAGTGTGATGGCAAGATAGGGTCATTTTGTAGTGGAGATTTGGTGGTCGAAAAATGTTGACCATTGAAGCCTTCCCGGAGACCTATTTTTTTACAACCATCATTTTGTAGTGAGGTTAAGTGGTGGCTAACATGTGAGAATATGATGATTATGACAGACAGCCTTTCCTTTTTGTAGCAAATCAATATTGGGGGTATTGTATAGCTGATCTTAGTTGATTGTATAGCGCACGATCTTAGCTGATTGCAAAAAGCACGAGCTGTTGGATGATCTTTTCTTGTATGTCAGAAGGGCCGTGAAAGTCGTCATCGAGCTTCGAGCTGTCTGGCACTGGGGGCGGATGGGTGCACTTGGATGTTTTCAAGATTGGCAGTTGCTTTCGATTTAATGACTCGATCTTGGCGGCTTTTCATGGTGACAGGACTTACGCTGGGAGTTTCTTACGCTCTGAATCCATTGAAAAGCCGTTGAGATATTTGTTCACTGGCAATCATGAAAACAAGTGAGGGGAGTTGCAGCTTCATGCAAGAATTTGGTAGCGCATGCATTTTGTAGTGAAAGTAAGGCGGGCCTCACTATTGTGTAGCGTGCGTTAACCCACAACACCGGGCAACACCAGGCACATGTCCCTTTGGAACGCTGGTCCTCTGGCTTTAGTTCCCTTGCTTCCCTTGTGTTCTTTAATTCCTTTTGAATTACATTCAGTTTCGGTGTTTTGGTTTTGCGTTGCTGTTGGTGTCTTGCTTTGTGTTTTTCTTTTTGCTCTACATCTTGCTTCTAGTGCGGTTTAAATCTAATTTTGGAGTCTTGGAGAGCTTTGCTGTTGGTGTTTTGCTTTGCGTCTTTGTTGTGCTGTGTTCCTAATTTGACACTACTTCACACAAATTAGCATTAATTGATGCTACTTGACACTAATTTCAGACTAATTGCCGTTAAGTGACATTAAATTAGGCAAACTAGCGGGTAAAGGGCACTAACTGACACTCATATTATACCATGTTTTGCGGGGAACAAGTGACAGGGGTTGCAACCTCATGCAAGAGTTGGGTACGAAATGCATTTTGTAGTGAAAGTAAGGCGGGCCTCACCATTTTGTAGCGTGCATTCAGTGGATGGGCAGACCTTAGGCACAGTAAAGTTGCTATGGACCTTAGGCACGCTGGTGTCTTGGAAAGCGGCGAGTAGGCGTATGAAAAGTGTATCTTTGGAGCCGGCCATTGTTCGAGACTTTGAAAGATTGCTGTGCTGTGTGGGTGCTCTTAAATGGCTGTGCCTAAATTGCTGTGCTGGGCCCATGTTGGACCATTCAGCGGAACAAGTGACGGGTGTTGCAACTTCGCGCAAGAATTTGGTAGGAAATGCGTTTTGTAGTGAAAGTAAGGCGGGCCTCACTATTGTGTAGCGTACATTCACCCACAACACCGGGAAGCGCCAGGGACATGTCCCTTTGGAACGCTGGTCCTCTGGCTTTAGTTCCCTTGGTTCCCTTGTGTTCTTTAATTCCTTTTGAATTACATTCAGTTTCGGTGTTTTGGTTTTGCATTGCTGTTGGTGTCTTGCTTTGTGTTTTTCTTTTTGCTCTACATCTTGCTTCTAGTGCGGTTTAAATCTAATTTTGATGTCTTGGAGAGCTTTGCTGTTGGTGTTTTGCTTTGCGTCTTTGTTCTGCTGTGTTCCTAATTTGACACTACTTCACACAAAATAACATTAATTGACGCTACTTGACACTAATTTCAGGCTAATTGCCGTTAAGTGACATTAAATTAGGCAAACTAGCGGGTAAAGGGCACTAACCGACACTCATATTATACCATGTTTTGCTGGGAACAAGTGACAGGAGGTGCAACCTCATGCAAGAGTTGGGTACGACGTGCATTTTGTAGTGAAAGTAAGGCGGGCCTCACCATTTTGTAGCGTGCATTCAGTGGATGGGCAGACCGTAGGCACAGTAGAGTTGCTATGGACCTTAGGCACGCTGGTGTCTTGGAAAGCGGCGAGTAGACATATGAAAAGTGTATCTTTGGAGCCGGCCGTTGTTCGAGACTTTGAAAGATTGCTGTGCTGTGTGGGTGCTCTTAAATGGCTGTGCCTAAATTGCTGTGCTGGGCCCATGTCGGACCATTCAGGGAAACAAGTGACGGGAGTTGCAACTTCATTGCTACAAAATGGGGGTAGCAATCGACTTTTTTCGATTGTTTGGATTTTGTAGTAGAGGTTGATTTTCTTGGGTCACCTCTTTGTAGCAAAGTAGGGGTTAGGTGGCACAGGTTTGTAGCCGCTTTTTTGTGGTACCATCCCCATGGGTTCAATATCAACCTTGATTTTTATATGGTTTGGAGACAGTTCATTTGACGCAAAGCCTTCAAAGAAAAGTGAATGCTTGCCAGCTGAGGGGATTGCGTAAGATATTAGGCTTGAGCACCACTTATATCAACAGAGCCTACACTAATGAATTCGTTCTACGAAAAGCAAATGAAGCTATGGACGTTCGACCCGGGGATACGCCAGTAATCAAATTATTTTCTCGGCTGCTGGAAGACCGACGAACTAAGTTGGCTGGGCACATCCTACGGAGTGATAACAGCGACCCCCTAAGAAGAGTAAGTTATGAACCTGATTCGGCCCAATGCTTTAAAGTGAGTAGACGGAGAATAGGAGGACCCAGACAATTATGGACTGTACACACCAATAAGTATGCTTGGGAGAAATTAAGACGCGAAACTTATGAAAACACAGATAACCAAAACCAACAGTTATTAAACTTTGCACGTGGCCGTCAATTTTGAAATCGCCTTCGCATGCCCACGGTTTCACCCAGTGCCAAGAGGAGGCACGAAGCCTTGGCTCGCAAAAAAACAGCATCTACAACCGCCACAGCAACCACAACCTCAGCAGCAAGCGCAACTGCAGCAGCAAGCGCAACCACCACGGTGACCACGGTGGGCACAATCACCAATCCCACCACAACAGGCGCTGCCACCAAAGCAGCCATTTCAGCAGCCATTTCAGCAGCCACAACCAGCACAGCAAGCACAACCAGCATTGTGGGCAAAACCACCAATGCTGCCACAACCAGTACAACAGGCGCCGCCACCACAGCAGCCATTTCAGCAGCCATTTCAGCAGCCACAACCAGTACAGCAGGGTCAACCATGGCAGCCACAAGTAGTACACCAGGCCGTACCACCACAGCAGGCACAACCAGTGCAGAAAGCGCCGCAACCAGTTCAGATGCAACAGCCATTACAGGAGCAGCCACAATCAGTTCAGCAGAAACAGCCACAGCCACCAAGCCAGCCACAAGTTCAGCTGCCACCCCAACCACCACCACAGCAGCATCAATCCTCATCCAGCAGCTCATGGCCTGCACCGGATTGGGAAAGCAAGGGCCGATGGCGGAAGAATGACAAGTCAAAGGCACTTCCTCAGCCTCCACCAATCTCCCCAGCCGAAACACCTCCAGAACAGCCCTCCCCAAAAAACATACCTGCAGAACAGACTTCCCCAACAACTCCAGAACAGCATTCCCCAACAAACATAACTCCAGACCTCATTGATCGTCTGGAAGTTGAAATGCTAAGCCCAGTTGACCGCCAAAGGAGATGGAATGATATAGCCTCTCTGGAATGGCTTCCATGTGTTGAAGAAGAGAGGGACAAAATGCCGTGGCGTAACGAACCGGTTGCATCAAGACCCCGGAAGAGCCAAGAAGAGCGGCCGGGTCAGATCCCGGAACCGGCATTCGTTGTACTTATGCTGTATTTGCATGCGGTGTTTCAACTTTTGTGCACATTGGCACCATATCCAGAAATGGAGTTGAAAAGGTTTAGTACTTTCAAAAACAAGAGGTTTAAAACCGCCAAAGAAATGTTGCAGAAGAAGGTTTTGAGTGGAGATTTGAATTTGCTGACTGATGATCAAATCTTCCAGGACGGAATCCCCAAGGAAAATCTCCCAGATATGGTGGAGATGTTTGCGAGAAAAGTTTGGACAACGATCCATGATGAGTTTGCAGAGTGCCTTTTTGCAATAGATCCAGAATCGAAAGAAATAAGGAAAAACCTGAATGACAGGAAGAGTATCGTACATTCTTGGAGAAATGCTTGGTATTGTGCCATCAAGAATGATCCCTGGGCTGGCTCACGCTGGGACCAGTTTCTGGAGCAGATTAACTTTTATGGGCGTCAAACCCCCGCACGCAAGATCACCTTGATGGGCCTCTACATCATGAGAGGTGGCAACGCTGAAATCAAGATGCTGAAAAAAGAAGACATTGTTCAGACCTCGTTGGATGAAGACGACTGGTCAAGCGACAGCAAGTTTGGCCTTGAGAACTGGGGAGAGTACTTGCGCGACGCCTGTGGGCCGGACTTTCTTCAGTTTGACCAGCAAGAACGTAAGTACCAACATGCTTCCAAACGAAGGCCATAGTGGCAGAAGAGTTTGATTGCCGTGGGACAGGGAAACATACCACTCATCGCTCTGTTGAGGAAAAAAGGCCTTGATTAATTAATATATTGCTGTGTCTTTGCTGCTTGGAAAACTGAACAGAGGACCAATGTAATTTGAATATCGTTGAATGTGTGTTACTTTCATCAGGAGTTCTGTGTCAAAAGCTTTGCGCGTTTGTGGGCTTTAATCAGTGAGTTCGGCATAGGCCACCTCTGCTTCTCTTGATTTTGAATGCGATGCTCATGCTCAGCCTTTCTTGGGGTTGGACCCGATGGGCAGCTATCGCTGCATTGGCCTTTCACGGGCCATGAGGATAGGAGAACCACTGAAAGCTTTGCGTAGTGATTTGGTGCTACCGGCTGAAGCTTGTCTAGACGACTTTGTGTGTTTCCTCCGTGTTGCTGCTCCCAAGCCAGGAAGGCGTGGAAAAGGTAAAGTTCAACATGCCCGGATTTCAAATGTTCCTACAGTACAGTTAGTTGCGAAGGTCTTTGAACAATTTGCTCCTGCTCAGCAGTTGTATGCTGCATCTCCAGCATCCTATCGACGACGCTGGGACAAATTCTTGCAGGCGCTTGATGCGCCTAAATCTGCGCAGCTTACTCCTGGATCGCTGCGGGTGGAGGAGCAGTGTACTTGTACCATTCAGGAACCAATATAGTTGATATATTATGGCGCCTTCGACTTCGTCAACTGAGTACCCTTGAAAGTTATTTAAATTTACAAGAAACGGCAGCAGTCAGTGTTTTCCAATCTTTGCCGCAGTCGGCCAGGAACAAGATCCAGAGTTGTGCCAAAGTTTTGCCTCACTTCCTTCAAGTTTTCTTGCGTCCCCTTTGATCCTGTAAGCAGTTCTTCGGAAATAGCTGCTCTAGCAGCTTTCTCGCTGCTGAGGGCGCTGTTGGTTAGAGTGGTCTGGCTGCTCTCTTGGAACGATGCTGCTGCTGTATGACGTGCCTAGGCCCGTCTCTTGTGCCTAAGCCCGTCCTTTTCATCAGCCACTGCTGTATGACGTGCTTAAGGTATGACGTGCCTAAGCCCGTCCTTTGTGCCTAAGCCCGTCCTTTTCATCAGCCACTGCTGCATGACGAGCCTAAGCCCATCCTTTGTGCCTAAGCCCGTCCTTTTCATCAGCCGAGCTTGCGCGTCCTTCCTTCGAGCAGCTGAAGCTATGGCGCGCCACAGACGCCAACAGAGCCATCGACAAGTGAAAAAGGAGCGGACCACACTGCGACAAACATTTTTATGACTATTGCTACTATTATTAGTATTTTTGTTACTATTATACTATCATGATTATTTCTTTCATGATTATTATTGGTATTAATTTTTTATTATCATCATTTTTTAATATCGTTATTATTGTTGGTATTCTTACTGTTACTACTACTATTGCTATTATTATTCTTATTACTATTATTGTTATTGTTACTACTATTGTTTTTTGTTAGTATTATTAGTGCTTTTATTATTATTATTGTGATTACTGTATGATTGCTATTATTGCTATCACGGTCGTTTTTATTATTATTGTTCTTTGGGTTTGTAATATTATCATCATTTTTATATGATATGATGATCATGACGACGCTGGCGTTGTTGTTTTGTTGATGATGTTGATGTTGGTGTTTTTATGTTTCTGTCACCAGCGCCTTAACCAGGCAGTCGGGTTCAGCTGCCGAAGTCACCATGTGATGAAGAGCATGGGACCTGCCTCGTTGAAGGCAACTTGCGTCCACACCTCTTCAAATTGGATGTTGTGACACGTTCCCGGGTCGCCCCATGACCTTGGGGGCATGAGGTGCGCAACATGTACAACATAAAAATCAGCTTAAAATTCAACAAAAAACATGTTTCACTACCAAGTGCAGACCTCCGAGGTAGAGGAACGGGGGCAGGTTGTTCGAAGAGGGGGTGCTTGTTGTTTGAAGAGAGAAGCTTTGCTGGGAAATTGAATATTCCCAATGCATTCCCAGTTAGATTTGATTCTTCGTAAGTGAGATTGTAACATTCGTATTGGAGGTGTAATAGGAAACGGGAGGCGTTAAACGCAGTATTGGTTGCGTGTTGTGCAGATTTCGTGGCAAGCGCGGCGCGGGAGGGCGGGGCCTCCCCCAAAAGAACAAATCAATGATTTGAAAGGGATATGGCTTTGTGTTTTAGAGCGCCCCGTTTTGTGAAGAAACCCTTCCCTTCTACCAACCGATTTTCCCTTTCTTCTCAGAACCCCCCCTTCTTCCAAGAAACCCAAACCTTCCCGCCCGCAAGAAGCCCCTCCCTTCTTTCACCCCCAGTCTCGTCCCCCAAGAAACCCTCTTCTTCTAACAGCAACCCCGTTCAACAAGGAAGGGATCCGAGCATATCGGTGCGATCTCACCAAGTGCCAACACGAGAAATCCATTTTTGCAATCTCATGCAATCTTTGTTTTCCATGGTAGATCCAATCCTTCACCACCAGTTTCGCCACCTCGATGCTAATCTCCCATCTAACACCGAGTCACGTCTTCCATGCTCCATTCAGCGACCATTGTATTGGTAGAAAGTAAACACTGCCTGTGAAAGAGGCTGATTTTTAGGCCGAATTTGGGTCTCAATGTAAAAACTATTGGTCACTAGCATTGGCAAAGTTGAACTCATTAAAGGCATCTAAAGATCGCTTAGTCTTAGGATGATTTAGATTTTGTTGGGTCGTCATGAAGTGCAGGTGACACGTGACACACTTGAATCTCTCCTGGCAGGCTTTCTAGTTGGTTGAAATGCATGTCTGCCTCATAAATTTTGCTCACAGCCGGGCTGCCGCAGCCCGATCGAGCTTGAAGATCATCACAGGAAGACAATCGGAATTCATTGGAATTCACAGATTGAGTCATTGGAGTTCACCGTGCTTATGGCCACAGTCTTACTAAGTCAGAGAACACTTGTAGCCCCGAGACGCCACCAACTCACACGATATCCAGGGGGCTAATCGCTCTGTCGTCCCTCAAGGCTGCACCGGTTGGGACATGTCCCATGCCTATCCACTCGCCACCAGCGGAGCCATGGGCAATGCTTGGCGCTCGCTGCACTGATGCCTGGAGCAAGTGGTGAGACGTGGGTCATGTTTTCGTGTAGAAATTGGAATCCTCAAGCCCGATTGCAGATTTCTGGGTGCATAGTGTGCATATGTTTGTGCGAAGGTGCCCAGATTGTGTCAGTAGATCCTAGTTGTAGAGCAGTTTTTGCTACCAGATGACTACACACGGCCGGTGCACACACTGGTTGTTTAGGAGTTGATAGTTGTGGCGCAAAGATGGCAATTACCATGTGCACTGCCAAAAATTGCCAAAAGAGAGTGGCTATGGTAAACTGAACTCGAGCATTTCATCACTGGCTTTTTTGGTCATTCTTCAGCAGTCCAGTTGTGAGTCTCTTCCTGCACTTAGGAGTGCCAATGAAGCCCTCGACATCTTCGGCCCCTGGCTTTGCACAACGAGTAGCTTGCTCTGGGGCTTGTAGGAACATGCGATAAGCATCCTGATGCCATGCAGGCACTCTTGACAAGGACCGCTCTGATTCGATGGGTTCTGTGAGTTGTATACCTGCAGAAACCAAAATAAACATACAACAATTTGGTCCGCCAATCATCATGTATAACATAGTTTGTGACTAACTTATGTGGGGTTCATGAAATCGAGGTTAGAAACGAATTACTGTAGATGAGGTTAGACCCTGGCCCGCTGCTTGGGGTCCACCTTGTAGCTCTTGATATGATCCTGAACTTTCAACATCACAGAGTGCAAGTCAGCGCAGTTTTGGTGGGTCACTATCCCTTGCAAGCCTTGGCACAAAGAGGAATAGCAATTGGTGCGTCCATCATGATCCCCAAACCAGCCCGAACAGGTCACTTCTAGCAGGGCCTAATTTGTTGACCCCGAATCAGACCTTTTCTTTGTAGGCATAGCCGGTGGCAATGTCTCTTGGTCGGGCGGCTCTGCATCGCTGAACGGATCTCCAAGTAGATATGATTCCAAACTCGAAGCATGGACTGAGCTTGTGGTGCTTAGTTGCTTCGAAATGACGCCTTGATCTACCGGCGTATATGTGCCCTCTGAGCATTGGTGATTTCCTACTCTAGCAGACTCTCTTATCATGAAAGTGGTACTGCTCACTTCCAAGTGCCCTGCATTGCAACCAATCTTGACACCTATCGTTACAAAGTAGGACATCTACCCGAATTTGCCATAGCACATGGTGCGCAGCGCGACAACATGTGTCCCCGATTTGGTGCCCCTGTGTTGGAGGACTGTGGAGGAAGCCTTCCACGCCTTCCAGGTGGTGACCCCAGCACTGAAGCTGTGCGAAACTGGATACAAGGCAACTGAGATGAACTTAGTTCTCAACCATGAACTAGTCAAAAAATCAGGTTACATAAGATGGTTGATTCGCCTAACTACCATTAGTTGGTCATCAAAAGATCAGTCGTAAAATCTATCTATTTGGGGCTTTGAGTACCTGGCAACAGGAATGGCAAGGGAAAGCAGGATCCTTTGGTGATGCAATGCTCAGGTCCTATGTGGTCGCAGCTGAACTGATTAAGGTGGCGCGGATCTGGAAAGAGCAAGTAGGTGAATCAGGTGATGGGTCTGGATTACCCTGGTCATGGTGGGCTGAAGCTGTATGAGTTTGCACCGCTGCTGGTGGTATCTGGGGTTTAACCAGGTACTAGTTGGAACAGGCAGCGGTTTGAGCTCTTATTCATCATTCATTGTGTCCTAGCTGACTCCCTACATTGGGTGGATGGTTCGTTGGTTCGTTGGTTCTTGCCAGCAACCAGCCAGTTGAACCCATGGTGAACCACCCCCCCGCTGTCAACATCCAGCTCAGTCTGCCATTCCTGTAGGCTGTGCGGGAGTCTCGATGTCGTTTGGTAGAGAAATTCCACTAGGATAGCTGCGGGTGTTACACCTGCAAGTTGCCTTCTATGTTCACGACCAATTTGCAGGTGTGATGGTAACCACTCAGTCATGGCAAGCGTGGTTGATGGATTACCGGCAAGATGTTACAATCTGTTGCATTAAGACTGAGAAGGTGGAGAGGGCTATGCAATGTTTTTGTTCCGCTGTGGAGAGGTAGGTGAACCGCCACAGGGTATGTTGGCGGTTGTCATCGTTCATGGCCGGGAAACACGTACCAATCATAGTGGGAGCCATGGTCAACCCACCATTTCCCGCAGACGATCATCGTAAAGTTGATAAGTCGCAAGAACTTTGTGGCGGTACCTCAGAAGTAGATCATGAAGCCTAGCGCATCATCTTTTTTTTGAATCGTCCCTGTTACTGCTGATCTGGCCTTCTGCCTGGTGGTTCAGTGAGATGAGTCAAAGCCAGGGTAAATCGATTGGCTTTCCCAACTCCAATTGAGCCACTGCAGAAAAACTCCTGTACATGGGTCAGAGGCTTGTCGCATCTATACATCTCGCGTACACAACATAGCACCTGCAGCAGGTTGTCTAAGCATTTTCTGTGAAATCCTGCCCGTAAGCAGCTTTGCATTGAATGGAAAATGCGTGCAGCAGTGCATGCTTGACCCATTTGCAGTCGAAAGCGCACGCGAGTAAAGGATGCATCTATAAATTTTGACTGAAGCAAAATGATGACATAAAGAAGTGACTGAGGGTTTTCAGAGCGGCTAATTGTTGCTGGATGTCTCTGATATCCCATGGTGTTGATCGTGGTTGATCATGCCGTATCACTTTTGTGTACCGTTGAAACATTGTTGTCATTGCTCTGTTCTGACCCCATCCATCAAGCCCCAAACTGTGTGTGCTAAAGACTTGGAGGACCCGGACATGCTCAAACCATTCCAAACTAGTGATCTGAGTCGGGAAATGGTTCTTAACTCTTAACCACTGTTGACCATCATAAATCATTAATCGCCGTTTGCTATCATCAACCCTCATCGACCCTCATCGACCCTCATCGACCCTCATCGACCCTCATCAACCATCATCAACCACCAACAGCCACAAAAAGCCAGAATCAAAAAAATCATCATCAACCAGCATTAAGCAGCATTTGTTCCGAGGATTTTGGTCGGCTCCTACCACTCGCAGGTGCTGCGAAGCAGTTGCTCAGCATTCGCCAAGCCTGGCAGTGCGGAGGTCAGCGCCTGGCGGGGTCTTCTTCATGGCTTGGTGAGTTGAGCTGGGTG
Source organism: Symbiodinium kawagutii (assembly GCA_009767595.1). Lineage (NCBI taxonomy): Eukaryota > Dinophyceae > Suessiales > Symbiodiniaceae > Symbiodinium > Symbiodinium kawagutii. The sequence continues at coordinate 74,809 of VSDK01023323.1, forward strand.
CTGAGGTAATATATTTCATAGCACCGAAGCATGAACTAGAAAACCCATGAACTGGGAATGCAAGCAGCTGCAGCTAAAGTCTCCATGAGTCCAGAAAGCTGGCATTCCCGGAAACAGGTCATGAACAGTTTTTGCGACAGCAAGGTCAGCCACAATATGCTTCATTGGTTGGCTTCAATTGGGGATACGTATGGTTTAGAACAATGGGTAATAGTGGCATTGATATTGCTTGATGGTCATTCACAATGATCAGGACTGTACACTGTACCTGAAGGATTATCCCACCTAGTAATTGGTTTGTAACCAATGGATACCAATGGTTATGAGTTATAAGCAATTTATTATTGTATCTATATGACTATATATATACAATATCTATCTATATATCTACCTATCCACCCATCTACCTATCTACCTATCTACCTATCTACCTATCTACCTATCCTGTCCACCCATCTACCTATCCTGTCCACCCATCTACCTATCCTGTCCACCCATCTACGAATCTACCTACCTACCTACCTATTCATCCCTCTTTCTAATCTAGTCTGACCTAATCTAATCCAATTGAATCTAATCCCATCTAATCTAGTCTAATCTAATCTAATCTAATCTGATCTAATCTTATCTAATCTACTCTAATCTAATCTACTCTAATCTAATCTAATCGAATCCACGCATTCATCCATCTGTGTTTCTATTTGTCCATCTACCTATTCATCTATCTATCAGTCTATCTACCCGTTGATCTATCAATCTACCTATCTTTCTCTCCTTCTATACTATCTCATCCAATCCCTACTGTTTTTTCCCTTTCTCTGATTTTCGTTGCTTTCTTCCACAGTTTTCTCTGCTTTGCTTGTCTTTCCTCGAGAAATGTTCTAATCTCTTTTCTCTTAGTTCGGTAGGACCAAAGTGGATATTCTGGAGCAACCTGAAGGTTGACCAACCTGTCTCTAGAAACTTTGCTCCATCTCTTTCACTTCCAATACCTGGCCATGCAGATTGGCCTCCTCCTCAATGGAGACAAATGCCCATTACTTTGCCACTATTCCCTTCCTATGTTTCTATCTTCCACTGTACTTGCAAGGGGACCCTGTTAGTCCACATCCCCTGTTCTTGCCCCTTTTTGCCAACTTCCATGGGCTACCCCCAAATACAGACTTCCTTGCCTCGCCCATCTCCCCTTTATCTGCTAAATGTTTATATAGGTTCCTTTATGCCGCCGACGTCCAGATCCATTCCCATTGTTCTTGACCGCTGCCCCCAGGCTTCTACAGCCTTTAAGTTACATGAGCCTGGAGCCTTTCTTTCGCAACACGCTGATATCCCTCAATGAAAATAATCAAGCAAAATTCTTCCAAAGCATTCAAGCTATTGTCCTCCATGGCACCGAATCTCAAATTTTTCTCCAGCCTAAATCACCAAGATTGATCGTTTACGTTACAAAGTTTTCCTTCACTGAGCAGTTCGCAGTCTTGGCATTTTTGTTTCCCCTTTTCGAGCCCGTGCCCGTGCCAATTGTGCGTCTGTGGCATGGTGCTCCCACGGTGGTGTTGGGGAGCTCCAAGCGTTTTCAAACTTTTAGGTTTTGCACTGTGTGCTTTTTGCGGCTTTTCCTTTTCGCCTTCCTCCAAGTGTGAGAAGTGGACAGTCAGAGAGTGGAGCTGCATTAATTTCAGTAGTACGTGAGCTTACGCATTCTCCGTCATCCAGGCCAAGTTTTCCTTCAAATTTTTCAATATCCTACAACCTTCTCAAGCTGAATGCTCTACAGTAATCAACACCTTCTCAATCTCTCATATGCCACACTTCCCTCCCTTGTCATTAGCTATGTGCCATCTCTGCTCCCTTCCGACGGGGCGCCCGGTGTCCAGAACTTGCCCTTGCTGAAGCGCAAATCAAAGTCTTCCCACACCCTAATTCATCTCTATCCTGGCCAAACTCCTCACCATTTTTATTCCCTTTTCAATTGCAGAGTTTGGGCCATTCCACAGTGCCAGATCAGCTTTGGACTGCTCCTTCCTCTTGCACAGGAGCGGGATATCTGGAAATTTTTCACCCCAAAAAAGAAATGATCAACGCGTTGACTGTTTTCACCGCTGTCGTGCAGAATCCATTTGGTGGACCTGCATTGCGCTCTAGAAAATATGATCAATGCTTACTTTTTCACCCATTTTCAACAATTTCCACAGCGTCAAGAAATTTCACCAAAAAACATTAAAACCTCAACAATGATCGCACGAACCAGAACCAAAGCAAGGCGAAGACAAATGAAAACACATAGATTTATGATTTATGCATCTAATTTATTCTAATTGCATAGTGTACTGTAGGTTTTCAGTAAGGGTAGCCTTCTAAATCAACATTTTGGGATATTTTTATGACATAAGTATTTTTTTGCGAATGGATGAACACTTTGTATGATGTGAGATTTATTGTGGATGGTAATATTTTGGAATCAACTATTAATACATGTAGTTTGAGAATTTTAATGAGACACGCCTCGCCTCAAAATATTTTTTCAATCAAACCTCCTTATCATATCTTTGGGATTTTAAGTGGCGTCCTCGTAGTTAATGATAAGGTTTGTTAACATCCGGATCAGACTTGTTACAATCATGTTGTCCGCCTTTATGATGAAACCGTGGTTGTCCTTTGGTTTTCACCTGAGCGAAGGGGGTGCACCAAATTGTGCCCGCCTATGGGAGCTACTTGTTGAGACTGGTATATATATATATATCTGTGTAGGGCAGATAAACAATGGCACAATGTTAGAGCCATGTAGTGCCAGTACTTCACTGCCCTGTTGTGAGCGAGGTGCCAAGTTTCTGGTTTGGCATCTCATGGTCGACCGAGGCCAGCTCCGTTCGAGCAGTGGAATTCACACAGCAGTCCAACTACTTGAACTTCACACAGCTGTCTTCTTGTTGATTTACGGTGAATCAGTCCATTGATGATACAAGATCCGAGCCATGAATCAGGAGTGATGACATGATTTGCTCATAAGAGATGTTTCCCTATAGGGGATGGTCAGGAACTCAATAATGATATGGGACGATGAATGCTGCTGGACGGTGTGATGCTCATGCTCAAGTCTTTGTGGCAGGACTCAAATGGATGACCCATTGCACTTGGTGCGCACCACATCCAAGGAGTCCGGTTCAGGATGACACGCAGTGTGGGTCTGAGTGCCAACCTCAGACTGCATGAGACCATAGCATTGAGTCCCCAAGCATTGAGTCTGATGTTGTGTGCCAAAGCCCTCAAAGAATTCAGCCAACGATAGCCAACATACGAAAAGTGAAGTTATTGAATTCCGCACAAGCCACACACACACACACACAGACGACACACACACACAGACAAAGTTCTTTAAGTTGGATTATCCTGAACAATCTGCGTGAAGTGTTCAGCCAAGTACGTTGACCCTGCACTGATTGAGAGGTGGCAAGGTGTGTGTAGACATCTCACCGTAACCCATAGGGCATACAGCAATCCATCCGGCAAGGATGGGGAATGTTTGGAATTCATTGAGCAAGAATCCTTCGGGCAATTTCCCTTGGTATTCACACCTTTGTGTGATGATCCGTAGTTTGTGAACCGTGTGCGATTGATCATTAAAGCCAAGTTGGCAAACAGCTGCGAGAGTTGGAAAAGCGTGAGAGTTCCAGTGTTTGCAATCCTGGAACTCTCACGGCTGTTCCAACTGTGCCATGCTTAGCGAAGTCCTTTAGGATTCCAACATTTTTATCGAACTGCTCTTTGCGTGAAAAGTGCCCTCGGATTTCAACCAGATTGGTTTCCTCATATCTGGTCATGTCAGGTCAAATCATGTCTGGTCTGCTCCTTTGAAGGCTTGCTTTGAGCCTGAATCAGATAAGTCCGTCTGAAGAGGTGTCTCGAGTAAACAGTGTCTCACGTCGACACAACTGTCTCGATCACCCAAAGGACCAACTGTCTCAAGTCCAACTCGAGTGGAAGGATCTTTTTAGACCATTTCTGTCGAATCTCGAAGGTCTTGGCACCTCGGTTAAGATCGAGACGAATACAGATAATACAGTGTGTTCATCTAGAATCTAGATGCATAAATTCACGGTTAAAGTATGTAATTATGTAGATCACATCATTATTGAACCTTCTAGCTTCAGCGTCACCATTGCTTAGACACTCCGATCGAAACTCTGGGTCATGCAACATGGTATCAAGGGACGACCCATCTGGGTGACTCTTCATGCCCAGAATATACGAGGCAGGTTCAGCTTTTGAGGTTTCAACAGGTTCATTCCCACGTGAATTTTGCAAAGCTTTCGTAGGTGTGGTGCAACTCCTTCGGATTCGAGCCTCTTTGGAGGCCACGTACAGCAGCCATTGAGATGTGGAATCCTATCCCGAGGGAAGCGAGGCAAGGTGACGTACCAGCAGGGGTCCTGACGAACCTGGGACAACAGCTGCCAACAGCGCTGCTGAAGGGAGTGCAGTAGGAAGAACAGGAAAGAAACGAGGAAACAAGCAAGCCACCAGTCCCTAAAACCAAAAACCTTAAAATGAACCCTGAAGCAATTAACCCTAAAAACACTGTGAGCTCCCAATCAGATCTCTCTGGGCCTTGCCTAGCCTCAACCGCGAGCTGACCTCAACCGCCAGAAGATTTGCCAGGTATAATGCTGTCCGACCGAACCCCGGAAGATATGCCAGATAGAAGGCCAGACAATATGCAAGACTGGTATGTATTGGTGGGCAGGCAGCAGGTGAACTGGATGTATGTGTGAAGCCCTTGTTTGGGCATTGCTTTGCAAACCTGAACTAAGCAACGGAGATAATAGTGGCCAATGGTGTTTCAAAAAGAGCCTGGTGATTGGAGAGCCGGTCAGTGAGCATTGAGTGCAGTGTGTTTGACTAGTTTTTTTGAAGGCCGCAAGAGAAGAAAGAAGCGCAGAAGAGGTCACTGCTAACAGTGTTTTTCTTGGGACTGAGGCTTTTGACGTTGGTCAGATTGAGTTAGTTCCAGAGAACGGTTGTCGTCGATCCCACGCTAGATAGACAATTGAATCAAACCATGGACCATTGGTCATGTTACGACCCCTTCATCCCCCCAATTTCAACGTCAGCGAGCGGGGTTTGATTTTGGTCTGGGGGGTTTGATTGATTTGGTCCACTCCAATCTCCGAACCACAAAAGCTAGCATTGAAATTGGGGGTGCCGGGGTGTTGAACTCTGTAGGGGTTTGAATAATTCTTCCACGTACTGTAGATCTCTGTGAAACTTGAGTGCGTTGGCGTAGATTTTCCATGAGCCGCAACATCTTGGCTAAAGGGACGTAGGGCCTACTAGCCACAAGTTGCGGATGGAAGCTTTGATCTGTGCCATGAAAGTGCAAGTGCCATGATTGATTTGAAAAAACCTCATTGCAAGAGCAGTTGTGGGACACAGAGATTTTGATTTGCAAGCCTTGCGCCAAACATCTGCAGGGCCTTTGTTCAGTGTGCCGCCATGTCTACGCAGCAACAGAAAAGCAGCAGACAAAAGACAAAAAAAGGCCAGCATGCGGGCTTTCTTATTTATCTTAACTAAAATGAATTTCGACGGCTGCAACGGTAGCAGGCGCTGTAGCTGTAGCCTTTTCGAAATTTGTTTAGGACGCGAGATCACCCTAGGAGAATGCACCCAGCTCTTTGATGCAACAAGTGCGTTTTGGGACATCGTGCTTGCTGCAGGTCCAACTGATATCAAGAAAAATAAGAATTTTCTCCAGCAGCGCGCCAAGCGACTGCGGGAGGCCAGCCTTTTCACTCTGCGTTGTGAAACTGTGAAACGCTTCAGCAGTTCCGTGTTTGTTTTTGCTGACTACTCAATGAAGTGCCTACCCTCTGTGTTATGTCAGTAAGAATGCTGAAGCAGCGCTTAAAGAACAAGAGCGCATAGCACAGGAAAAGAATTGATTGGTTGCAACAGGGCGCATAGCACAAGAAAAATAGCAGGCTATATCCATCTATCAAAATCTATCTATCTATCTATCTATCTATCTATCTATCTATCTATCTATCTATCTATCTATCTATCTATCAAAATCTATCTATCTATCTATCAAAATCTATCTATCTATCAAAATCTATCTATCTATCTATCTATCTATCTATCTATCTATCTATCTATCTATCTATCTATCTATCTATCTCTCTATCTATCGAATTTATTCGTCTATTGTGTGTGTACATTTATATATCAATATCAATATATATATATATACACACATTTTTTAATATGCACACCTCTCTATATGTGATATATATATATGTTTACATATATATATTTTTATGAAATATATGTGTGTGTTTGTTTATCTCTAGTTCTCACTCCGGTCCACCACTCCCCAGGTATCCCAGTTCTTCCATCGCGCTGCTGGACGCCATCTTCGCAAAGCCTCGTTCCGGGCTCCCGCGTCGCCTGGTGGATCTGGCGGCGGGCACGGGGAAGTGGACGTCACAGACGCTTGGGCCGCAGGAGGTGAGGACGTCGGGTGGGTGGTTTCATAGGGGGTTATAGTGGTTAATCATAGGAAAAACCATGGGATTTTCTATGGTTATCTATGGTCAATGCTGGTTTTGTAGGGTTTTCTAGGGTATTTTGATCCGTCAATCATGGTTAGATAGGGGACGATAGCCAACAATAATAGAGGAAAAAACATTTTGTTGGTGGTTTGAGACGTTTTGTATAAAGGATTATAGTGGTTACTAATAGGGGAGAACCCCAACTAAAATCATGAAACAACTAGTAATAACGGTTACAACCACCAACCAGTTATGTTGGAATGATAATGATGATTTAAGGATTAATAATTTTCGATTGAGATAGTTATGATTAGTTACAAGATACTTGTTGGAATGAGTCGTCGGTTAATGGATGAATATGGATGAAATGATGATGAAAGGCTACATAAGGCCACAACTCTATCCATTGACTTCAATAGTATGGTGTTGATAATGGTCGGAAAGGTTGGAACTGTATCATGCTTATGATAAACACTGCTTAGGTTATGATTTGATTATGATTAGTCGTGGGTAATAATTTGCACATGATAGTAAATACAGGATCATTTGTGTCATAATGCTTAAACACGGGCAAATGATGTGTCATGATAGGCTATGATGCTTGATAAGGGTTGATAATGGTCAACTAGTGGTTGATAATTGTGTCAACCATGACTGATAGGTTATAGAGTTATAACATTGTGGTGAAACTATGGTGAAACACAGCAATTTTAATGTTAATTTGTGTAAAAATGCTTCACAATGGCCAATGATGGTTTAGCCGCGAAGTCATGATTGGTATCAGGCTGTATCCAAAGTTGGTAAACGACCATTGCTCCATGTTGGCTATACTGACGTGTTCGCTGTTTTACATAGCTCAGTCACTACTTGTGAAAGATGCCCCTCAAGACTTAATAGACAAACTCATTGGTGACCATCGCAGGTGGGTTCATTTGTGGAAATTCACAAGTTCAAAAGTAATGGCTACCCAGGATGAATAAACCCCTGGTTGATTAATTGGGGGGTTCCCATTTTAATGGAAAACCAAGGCTTATAGGGGATACCCCCAATTAATAAACCTAGGGTTTATTAATCCTGGGTAGCC
>VSDK01023323.1:83230-109956 GCA_009767595.1 Symbiodinium kawagutii
AATCTTGAATCTTGAATCTTGAATCTTGAATCCGATCTCGTTTGCAAACGTTGCAAACGGTTCAGGTGGTAAAAATGCTCTAAGAACATGAGTCACATGTTTGCAATTGTGTTTACGTAAATAATTTCATCCCTATTTCTGTTTTTATATATATATATATATATATCAATATAGATAGAGATAATGGCACCCCCAAATCTCCAACCAAAAAACAAGCTGAATATATAGTTGTGGTGACAATTTGAGGGGGGTTTTCCAGGGGGGGGTACCATATATATATATATATCTCTCTCTATCTATCTATTGATCTGTCTATATTCATCTCTTGATCTATTTATATACATCTATCTATTGATCTATCTATATGTATCTATATCTATCTATTGCTCTATCTCTATGTATCTATATCTATCTATTGATCTATCTATTGATCTATATATTGATCTATCTATCGATCTATCTATATGTTTTGGTCAACGTGTTGACTAATCCTTATAGCAAGGTCGTCCAACTCAACAAGCCTATCCTGCGTAGCTCCATCGCAACACCTTCCCTGCAAGACGCTCCTTCACCGGACCAGTCGCATGTGCCCAGTCTTGCATCTATTTTTGACTCCTCTTTTCAACATTAATCTTTTTTTCCGTTTCGTTCCACACATCATATGCCCAACCCTTTGCCCATGCCCACCTTCCACCAGGCACAGGCCAAAACGCCTTCTTTCAGAAAAAAACGCACGAGTCCTTCGCCGCTGCTGCCTGCTCCTCTAAGCCTTCTTTTTTCATCCATTGCTCTCCAATCATTTCAAGATACTGCACTCCCACCACCCCTTCACCTACCCACCTTCCTCCTCACGCGCTCCATCCTCCCCTCTCCGTTGTACGTTCTTCCACCCACTAACCCCTGGCTTCCGTTTTTTTCTTCTCAGACATTGCTGTTTTCTCTTAGCTTTCAAAAATTCAAGTTACCTTTGTTTGATCCAAGTATATATCCGAATTTTCACAAACTCAGAATTCAACCATGCAAATATGTTGATATGCAGCAAGGAGACACATCATCGTGGCAGCAATGCCAACAAAGACCCCGAGAAGGGCGCCAAAAAGGAGAAGGATGTGAAGGCACGGTTTGCTGTTTAAGGGCGGGCAGCATAATGTACATGTTTGCATTGATTTGTTCGCATAAATCGACAACAGTAAAGTTTTAAGTGAACACTTGCAAGCAGGTGTCAGTGCGTTTTTGGTTTCATTGACCGTTCCGAACGTTCCGTTCGCTTGTCTGTTTTGAGGTCCCACAAGGAATGGATGCGCAAGATCAAGCAGGCCAAAACGCTGGCCAATTTTTGCATTGAACGCAGAAGACTTGACTTGTAACATTGTGAACCATGGGGTCGTTAAGTCTGAATATGCTTTTACAGACTTGGAAATTCAATAGGAATGCCCGCACAGGCAATTTGCACAATAACCAGCTTCGAGGAACACCCATCATGAATTCATCGAGCCAGGCGAAAAGTGCAAGTGGAGCGGCCGGGGCCGGAAGGACTATGCGAGACCTCCGTTCACAAAGAAACAAGTGGACGACTCTGTTGCAAGATCCAACGTGAATCACAGACCGCCTTTCCACCCTGACAAGGAAAGGACAGAAGGAAGGAAAGATGCCGGGATAGATGTATGCCATATCATTCCAAGCTCTTGGGCTTCAGACCCGAAAGCTGCCAAGGAAGGCAATGAATCTGACAACACCCGGTGTGGTGATGCTCGAACCAACCGAAAAATTGGTGACGCAATTGATGCAGAGACCAGGAAGAAAGGCGGGTCAGCTGTCCCGACACAAAGAACTAAGGACCGGCTCAATGATGCGATGAGTGACCTTCACAAGCAGGGGAAACTTGCCCAGGTTTTGGAGGGTGGAGGGTTTGGAAAGGTTGAAGTTGAGAACGGGAAAAAGTTCAGACTGACATCCTCACAACCCCTTGAGCCTCATGGTGATGTTCGTCGCGATCAACCTGGATACGAAGCCAATAAAGGCTTTGTGGACCACAAGGAGTACCGAAACCAGGGCAATCATCGGAAAGTGTCAGAGACCTGGTCTGAGCAGGATTATATGTTGGGTTTCAAGGAGAGGATTTGCCAGGGAGATGAAACACTGCAGCAAGGAGCCAGAGAGCATAAGCAAAACACACCGCATGAAGGTGGCAAAAGAACACGTGCCAACACAAATTGCCCTTCATCAATGCCTACAGACCAGACACCTCTCCTCCAAATGCAGACAGAGAACGGCCCCCAGAAAGACATACAAGTGAAGACAAATGCAGAGAATGCCAGCACCGATGCCCACGCAGACCCTCGGACGGCTCCAGAGGTGAAGAAGGCCGCAGACTGTCAGAGGGATGGCAAGGTGCAGAAAGCCGCAGAGAATGCCGGCACCGATGCCCGCACAGACTCGGGCGAAGAGACCAAGGGGAAGAAGAGCAGCAAACTGCAGTTAGCAAGAACAATGGCAGTGGGTGCGGCGTTTGAGGCTGGCATTCAGATTGCCGAACATCATCTAATGAAGGACGCAAAAACAGAGGATGTAGAAGCGGTTGCCGCACAAGCGTCTGCCTGTGGCTCTGGATTCCATGCAAGCGCTGAGGCTGGGTCAGCTCGAGCAGGCACAGTTTCTGGCCATCGTGGTGTGAAGGCAAATGCTAGCGCACACGGGGCCAAAGCTGAAGCAGCGACACCTGGGATTCCCGGATGTTGTGGTGTGGGCTCCGCCTACGCGAGCGCATCTGCAGGCTCTGCTGAGGCCAGTGCGGAGGCAACTGTGCTAGGCGTGAAAGCCAGCGCAGAGGTAACAGCTGCAAAGGTTTCAGCTGGCTTGCAAGGCACCCCATTGCAGGCTTCGCTCTCTGGACCTACTGTGGGGGCTAGTGCAGGGTTAGGGCTCAAGCAGACTGGAGCGGCTGTCGGAATCCATGCAGGGGAAGCTCAGGCTGGACACTTCGCAGTTCGAGCAGGAGTCAAGGTTGGAGCTGAAGTTTCGAACGGAATTCCAGTCGTGCACCTCGGGCCTGTTAGCACCCCCTGCACCGTGATGTGATGCAATTGGAGCCTCCTTTGATGTGCTGGGGCGGTTTTGATGTTTCCTCTCATTTCGTGCAGGGTTTTTTCCCTTCCAAGAAGGTTTTTCCCTGCCATAGTTTCATGACATTTCTATCTGCCTCCTTTTAATGTTCTATCGAGATAGCGTGGAGCATGCATGATAGCTTGGAACCGAGCTTTGAGCTCAGAACTGGAAAAAAATCCACGGGCAGGTGTTGCGAGCAATTGATCCGAGCCCTTGAAGAGAATAGAACCTGACTTCCTTTTCAAACAGGTTTACGCGTCAATATTACATTTATTTAATAGATATTAGATACATACATACATACATATATATATATATATACTACACATGTGCGGGATCACTTTTGAAACCCTGACGTCATGAGTAGTACTTAGTACATCTTGGTACCAGGTATCAACGAGGCAACTAAAATGTAAAAAGTAGCAAGACCGAGGCCGGACATGTAGCTGCTTCTTGTCATCAAGACCTCCATATGGTCAGCCTGCTGTCAGGTTGACTCTCCAAGTGATGAGCAGCAGTTGGTGAGCCGGAGTGCCGAGCAGGTGCTGTTCTGTCACCTTTCTTTGTTGATTCGATGCTCCATTGTAGTCGCTCTCCAACAACAGTCACTGGAGAAAAAGATGCTACAAGGGTGATGTTGGGGAGTATGTGTTCGTCTTTTGGCAGTTGCAAGTTTTTGTTGGCATGTCATATTTTGTCGCTGCTGTTGATGTTGTGTCTATCTCCTTTTATCTTCCTTTCATGCTGTTCATCTTCGTCTCTTTTGTTTTAGGTGAGGTGGATCATTTCGGTTCTATTAAGTGCCTTTTCTTTACATTTGAGTGTATGTTTCCGAGCAGTGCCGCGCGTAAAGAAGTGGATGATGCTTTCACTTTTATAACGCTTTCCAATCCTGAAAAATCATGGTGATTTTGCTCAGCTATTCCCCATTTGTGCCCTTGATTTCATTGATTTTGTGCGTTCCGTGTGATGGTGTGCACTTCCATGTGTTCATGTTCTTCTTGAATCGTCCTTGTTACTGCTGGGTGGTTCGTGGGGACGGTTCAAGTCCAGGCCAGGATATAAAATTGTTTTCCTCGTACACTCGAGCAATTCCGGAAAAATATCCTCTATATTCTATATGGCGAGTCAGAGGCTTGCAGCATCTACCTCGTGTATGCAAGAACTGCATTTTTGGCAGGTTGTGCAATCATTTCCTGTTGAAGCTTTGCGTAGGGATCATGTTTGTTTTCCGTTGAAAACGTTGTCGTCATTGCTGTTATAACCCCACACTTAAAAACCCAAAATGTGTGTGCTAAAGACTTCGAGGACCAGATATGTTGAAAGCATCCCTAGTGATCTGAGAACCCCCAGCAACCATCATAAACAAGTCAGTATGCGCTGATAGCCATCATCAACCGTCGTCGACGCTCATCAACCATCATTAACCATCAACAACCATTATCAACCAGCATCAACAGAACCATCAACCCACTTTTAGGCACCAGCTTCCGTCACTCCTCCCAGGCGCTGTGAAGCGCGTGAAGCCTTCGCTGCTCATGCTGCGCAGGTCAGCGCCTGGCTGGGTGATTTTGTGGCTGTGCATGGTGGGGCCCTCCAAGTCATGGCCATTTATTTCATGTTGAAACCATGGGAAACCATCAACTACCATGGGGCTTATAGGAGTACACCATGCAACTAGATATACCCATTTTTGGCCTGCCAGCATGGCTTCCCTGGTGATCACATTGCTACAGCCCGTGAGCCTGGGCTTTGGTGAGTTGAGCTGAGTCCAGAAAACTGGCACTCCTGGAAACTGGTCATCTACGGTTTTGGCAAACGGTCAGCAGAGGGTGTCACAGCGTGGTTATTCAGTTGCTACGCCGCTACGCATTGATGTCTTTATTGGAGGAGATGACCTTGACCATGTCTTGAGATGTTTTGAGTGGATATTCCGCTATCCCATGGACTATGGGGATTGTGACCCGTTGACCTTGGTTTGTTATCCTGATTACAACCCAAGCTGCGCATCCTTTCCGTGCTCTACTCGTGGTTCCGCTAGCATTTCAGCAGTGAAGCTGCATCCATTCCGCGATCGAGCTACCCAGGACCGCAGTTCCAGCGGTGGGTCTGTTCTCTGGTTGCAATTTCCGGGGTGTTCTTCTTTGGTTAAGTTCAAAGAGGTAGTGAAAGTTTCGGAAGCTTTTGAATTGCCAATCATCATTCAAACAACTTTAACATGCACCCATGTCGTTTTGGGTCAGTTCTGATCGAGTTGTCATCATAGCTTACCTTGCCACTCTTTGACCTGCATCGGCGTCACCCAGCAGCTGGCAGCCGTCGTGTGGGAGTTGTGGGAGTTTTCCGGAACATCACTGGTTTGGATGGCCGAGAACAGCCAACAGATTTCACCACTGACCCGGTTGATCGCAACAGATTTCACCACTTGGTTGCTCGGTGTGCTTTGCTCGTGGGTCTATGCATTCATTTATATGTTTTTCGAGTTTATCATCAACTGCTTGACCTGTGATGACATTTGATGAGAAAAAGATTTGCCACAACCGCTTTGCTGATTATTGGGTTCACAGCATTCTGCAAGTTTGTTTTTGTTATCATTATTTTCTAAAGTTGTTTCTAAAATGAGGGCGCACCTGAATCATCATTCTTCGTATGAGAATGACATATTCTATTTGGATCTATTTGGCGGTCTTGAACTCGAATCAAACAACAATGACCAATTCGGCACAACGCATTCAACACACATTTTGCAAAGAGATCATGGAAGGCAATGGTGGTTGATGCTTTGTTGACAGCCATCACTTTCGATCCTTTGATCCGCATGAAAATATGGCAATTAACAAACCATCGCCCATGGTGGTCCAAGGAAACAATAATGTCAAGCAACCAAACATGATCAACAGCGTCTGAAAGAAACAGCAAGCAGCAGCAGTTGCAGAGGGACTCAGTCAACAGCAAGAGAAAAACATGCAGCGACAACTGCAACAACAAGAAATCTAGTCAAGATCGGGCGATACATAGTCAACGCTGATTGTTGTGAAACATCAAAGGGATGGTCAGTAGGCCAGTTATGAAAATCATCATGTTTTTGTTGATCGTTTTTGTTGATCGTTGTCAGTTGTAGAACAACCGACTCCCTATCGCCAACCATCATGGGTCAACCGCAACTGATGCACCAAGTTGGTCATTCTTGATTATAACCTACATTAATCTACAAATACTATCCATCACTAAGCATCATCCCACCTGTGTTGGTTCTTGTTGGGTCATCCAGCCGCCTGTGGCCACCGTTGGTCATCCCCAAGAGATCACCGTCAGGAGTCCAGCTGACGTCGCAGCACCAAACAACGGCAGCTCAAAAGTTGCCTCCGGCAATGCGACAGGTAATCAATGATCAATCACCAATCATCAATCATGAATCAGAAATCAAAAAACATTGGCCATCCACCATCAACCATCAATCACCAATCATTGAGCGTCAATCATCAATCATCAATGTTCAATCATCAGTCATCAATCATCACCCTCATCATGGTCATCACGGTCGTCATGGTCGTCATGGTCATGGTGGTCATCATGGTCATCATGGTCAGCATGATCATCATGGTCATCATATTCATCATGGTCATCAAGGGTTTTCATGGGTCATTACGGTCATCATGGTCATCATGGTCATACTGGTCGTAATAGTCACAATTGGTCATAATTGTTTTAATGGTCATGAGATCGTGGGTTACCCTGGCAAAACGCATTTCTTCAAGGCAATCCATTTGTTATGTAGATCAGCTTGAATTTTGGGGAAGACATCCGTACATAGCAACTAGAACCTAACCTTTGATTTTTGACCCTGGGGGTGGCGCCATGAATTCGCTCCTGCGTGTTTGTGCTCAGTTTGTACGGTTTGGTGTGCTGAAATGCAACGACATGGACCAACATGCAAGTTGTCGAGTTTGGCCTTGCAACTAAACATTTAACATGTTATGCCACAATCACACATGCATCCTATGCATGCTATGCATCTTATGCATCCTATGCATCCTATGCATCCTATGCATCCTATGCCTCCTATGCATCCTATGCATCCAATGCGTCCAATGCATCCAATGCGTCCAATCCATCCCATCAAGTGCAGAAACAACTTCACCGGTCGTCAGCCATGAATCAGTCGCCTCCGCGCCGAAGACTTTCCTCCGACCTTCGCACAAACCCAATCGCACAAAATGCAGGCGCAAAGATGTGCAAAGATGTGCAAAGAAGTGCAAAGTTCTTTACAGTTCACCAATTTTTTTTCCTTTTTCTGAATTGATTGAGACGCAGGTGCGGACGAGTGCAAACAGGTCCTGTCAGCAGTGGTCCGTTGGTTGTAGATTGCCTCCATCGTGTGGTGTTGCTATACTATAGTGTTGCATCATCCAATGAATTCGGATTTTTTGCACGTCGAAATGTGTTGAAACTGAATCAACTCATTGAACATCAATCTTCATTTCTTGCATGAATTTCTATGTGGGGCCCCGAAGGAGGAGACTTTCCCTCTCTTTGGTGACGAAATCGTTGGCGCAAAGTGTGAACCTAGAGAAGGCGCGGATGGGAGGAACCACTTCGTGTTTTGATGTTTCTCCCATGAATGTTGTGATGTTCATGATGTGGGTATTGTTGTGATGGATGTTGCAGTTGGTGGTTCCATGATGTTCCATGATGTTCCATGATGTTCCATGATGTTCCATGATGTTCCATGATGTTCCATGATGTTCCATGATGTTCCATGATCTTCATGATGAAGTGACGTTGAAGTGTTCAGAATTTTCTTGCATTTTTTTTTGTTTACTTGAATTTTGTGATCGCTTCGCGCTGACTTTCCAAAATTGCAGGGTATGGATGGCTATGGGACAAACATGTGCCTGCATGAGAAATCGTCACAACTCTTGCTCGTTGCACCGGTGGCCATTTATATGTCTGTATATATTTATATATATATATGTAAATAAATAGATAAATATATATGTTTATTTTTGTATTTATGTAAATATTTATATATATATATATATATATATTTGTATGTGTATATATCAAAAAATATATATATATATATTATATATATATATATATTTGTGTAAATATATATATATATATGTTTTTATATGTATATATATATAAATTATATATATATATACATATTATATACAAAATCATATTTTTTGTGGACCTTGTTGCCGATCACAGTTCTTTCGTGGAAACTGTGTCAGTTCCACATTTCTTGATCAACCAAACCAACAAAGACATTGTCACCACAACCAAAGCTGCCAACGACCAGTTGGTTGAAATCAAACTGCATCGAAGTCAAAATTAATTGAATTTTATAGGTGCTTCAAAGACTTTGACCACAAGAATCTTGCAGTTGTGTTTCTTCGTTTTGTCATCACTCCTGCTCTGAATGGCTTTGTGTTTAGTCTGCGGGTACTCGGCATCGAGTTGCTGCATTTTTTGCTTCGTAGGCCTTGTAGACTATAGCTTTCCATTCACTTGTCAGTCACTTCACTTTCGGTACGCTTGTTCTGTGCATCTTGGGGTTTTGCACGGCGCCTGCTTTGCGCTAGTGAATGTGAACTTGCCTGGCTTTTGCCCCTGCTTTGGCAGATTTAGTGGGCACTGGCCTGTTTGCTGTCATTGCTTTAGAGCAATCCTGCGCTTCCCTTGCGTGGATTGGACATTCCTTACAGTTGCCTCTGCAGTGGCCACTAGTAATTTCAGTTGTGCTATTGATCCTTTGGGCCCAGGATTCCAGAACACCGTCCATGAGCTTCTTAGTGGTATTGACGAGATGCTCGGACTTGTGAAGAAGACGGCTTCCACACAGTTCAACGGAGTTCGAGTTGAAAAAAAAACCAACCCCAGTCCCTGGACAGAGTAGGCAGAGACAAAACCTGTGTGTAAAATCTGTTAAGCATGCGGCAAAAATTGGCTCAGCTGAGGTTTGGCAGGCCGTCCCTGCGGAAGAACCTGTCCTGTCCATTTTCTGGACGCCCCAGATCGAGCCATGGCGGTATTAAGGGAGATGCGAAGAGAGTCTATCCAGGCTTTCAATTTTAGTCAACTCGGCTTTATTGTTTACGGTAGTCCCTTCTATCGTTTGAAGATGAAAGGCTCAAAGACAGACAAACACCCAGTAGACAGGTGGAAATGGCAAAAATTGTCAAGCAATAGAGAAAAGAACAGTTTGCTTTTCAATTGGGCAGTGGTTTTCTTAGCCAGTGAGTACGGAACAGCCGATGAAATCATATCATATCACCAGCTCCAAACCATGGTCCTGATTTTTGACAAGTGTTGCGATGCATGCTGTGCTGGAGGCAAACTGAAGAGAGTGTCTTGGCAATGGAATATGCAGATGACACTGGGTGCTTGAAACCCGCTTATAGGGACTCCACGGCGATGCTATGTTTTTTGTTTTTGCCAGTTTTTTCATGTTTGTCCACGAAGTGACATTCCAAGGCCCATGCAGCTTTGCTCGTAGACAGAGGCAAGCCAGTGCGGAGTTGATCAGATTTTTCACAGAGACTTTGGAAGGGTTCAAACCCTGGTAGCAGGGACCACAGGTCCTGGTAACCCAGGAGCACACGTCTTGTACCTTGTATTCTGTATATGTATGTTACATTGTTACATGATGTAACATTTTTTTTTGGGTTGTGGGTTAGATACTACCGGGAAAGGTCATTATAAAGCGACCATGTTTGATGGTTTCCTTTTGGACCGGTTTTTCCGTTTACACATTGAGGAGGCCTTGGCCCTTGAACGCTTTGGATTCTTGCTTCCAGGGCTTGATGCTGAGTCCATTGTATTCATTCCTTGGACCCCTGCGTTCTTGTTGGCTCATTGGCCAGGTCTGAAGGGTATCGTGAAGATGGCAGAAGAGCAAGAGGCATCTCCTTCAAGGCCCCCGGCACTTCCCATCTTGGACAGTTGGACAGTTTTTTTCTTAGGTGTTTTCCAGAAAAAATGCACATGTACACACACACACATATACATACATTGCATTGCATTGCATTGCATTGCATTACATTACATTACATTACATTACATTACATTACATTACATTACATTACATTACATTACATATATATATATATATATATATATATACATACATACATACATTTTGTGCACACTGCCATCCCCATGCAGTTTTCATAGTTGGGTCAGCTGTTTCATGTACAAGCAGGTGGTAGTGGCAGATCAATTTTGACCGCTACCAACGAAGACCCCCATTTGATCCGGTGAGGTAGGTCAGGAGGCCAATCTGTGCACCTGCTCGTGGCCACCGGATGAGTTACTGTATGGTTGTGATCGCTGTTTTTCCACCTTAGTCTTCCATCTCCGTTTCTGCGGCTGGATTCTCAGACACATTGGATTGCTGTTCACATGTATGCTACAGGTATCGGTTCGAGGTTTGGATACTATGCTTCCTTGGAGTTCTGTCCTATCCAGGTCAAGTATGGTGTAACCTTTTGATGGCGTGGGCCCCTTGCACTCTTACGACTTTGAATTACATGGTTCCATTCCCCTGACTTGACCGGCGACCTAGGAACATAGGCTTGGACTATCGTATCATTTGCTATTTCTCCAACATACCATACTGCAAGTGTTTTACTTTCAGGACTAGGCAAATCATAAGTCACCGCCAGTCACGCCAACCGATGGTGACACGAGCACCACAAACGTCAATTTTTAGGGATGCCGTTTATGGACGGCCAGAATAGTTTTGATGATGGTTTTTGCTTGCATTTTCTGTTCAGAATGTGTCCCCCAAAATCGTATGTCAAGAGAGGATGCACTGTCAAGTGTTTTGGCAAGTCAGCGACTTCCTCTTGGCAGCTTGTGCTTCGGGACTTCTTGAGAGAACCTGGAATGAAGCGTATTTTACAAACTTTGGCCCCGGGCTACTCTTCTGTTGTTTGAGGCGCAAAAGGTGGTTCAAGGCTGTCAATTCTTCATTTTTGTTACTAAGGCAGCTTTGGAAGAGGCGGAAGACATCGCCAAGATCGAAAACACAGCTTGTGTATCGGACTCGCGGCAGCACTTGCAGACAAGTGCTCTGCCAGGATCCAACTATAGTTACGAACATCCTGCTGTGTGGGTCCGGAAGTTTTTATTTTCGATTTGTTTTCAGGGTGACTCTCACCAAACAAGAGAGTTGGTGCCAGTGCAAGTGAGCCAGGTGGATGCTTGACATATGCATACATAAATTACATTACATGACATGACATCACATCACATCACATTACATCACACCACACCGCACCGCACCGCACCGCACCCCACCCCACCACACCACACCACACCACATCACATCACATCACATCACATCACATCACATGACATTACATGACATTACATTACATTACATTACATTAAGAGCACACAAACACACGAACACATCAACACCCCAACACACCAAACACGCCAACATATCAAAACATCAACACACCAACACAGCAACACATCAACACATCAACACGTCAACACATCAACACACACACATGTATTTTGTTTATTTTTATATCTATATCTTAATGTATATAGTATATTTACATATGTATTGTTATGTACGCGCATATTTACTTCCACCTAGACGAACACACACACACAGTGGCAACAGCATTTTGCATGATAGAATCCGCCCTGACTCAGAACTGTATCAGTATTCAGTATGACTGAATTATATTGAAGTATCGGAAAATTTCTGGCAGCCATACGATCAAAACAGCACAATGAGCTGGCTGAGTATTAAGAGAGAATGGCACCTTCTTCCCAGGCATAGGAGGCAACATTACGGTGAGTTTGCCCTGTTTGCCCGGAACGTTTGGGATCCTATTGAACGAAGTGCATAGACTCCTGGTATTTCCACTGAAGGCTATGAGTCTATACATAATGACCTCTCACTCGGGGATTGGACGTGGCTGTGGGGCTTGTAAGTCCTGCAGGGGTTGTGGAAACTAGGATTCCCTGGGGTTCCGAATCCCGCTATCTTCTCATCTCTGCCACACATCAGGCTTCCTCCACGTGGCACTCATGTGTTCAAATGATCATTCACCTCATAGCTAGTCAGCATGATATTTCATGGGGGCGGTATTCTGATATCTTTACAACCACCGTGCCTCTTACAACCAGTAGACGCATAGTGTTCTTCGGGGGCGGGATTTTGAATTTTTGACAACCATCATTCATCTTACACCCAGACAGCATAATGTTCCGTGGGGGACGGTCTCTGAAATGTTGTATCTTTACAACCATCATCCATCTTGTGCCCAGTCAAGATGTACTGAACTGATCCTGTCTGAGTCTGGGCGAAAGAGACTGATGCCAATATTGCCAAGTATAATGTCTAGTGCAGTGAAAAATGAGCATGATATAACACATAGCAGGAAATCAGCGTGAAAAGGCGGTATACTATTGTGTAAGGCTGGTGGCGGGTTTATTCGGGGGGAAGAGTAATGGACTAAAACTGACCATGACATAGTTTGACCTCATTTGACCCAAGCGGATGATAGATGGTTGCACAAAACCACAAAACGTAATAGTACTAGTAGTCACATGTAGTCGATGGAAGTCTTGATATATTTTGAGGGTACAGCTGGTGAGACTTGGAATCGAAGAAGGCCTGGCCTCGTTTGCTTTAGATTTGAGCAGTGCGTGCTAAGGACAACACTGAAAACATTTCTTTTAGTACTTCAGCGACCGTTCCACCACAAGACGCTGAGAGTGACTCGGCCTGCGAATTGAAAGCTCTAGAGGATTTGCGCAGTTCGTTCTCAGCAAAACATGTTTTGCTTTTTTTCCCGCACAATTTTTACAATCTGAGGTGATTGTCACTTGATGGGTCCGGCCTCCTGCAATTCTTCTCTTTCACTTAGTGCACCAGTCCTCAGACCAGCGTCCACGCTGATTCTTTTCGTTCCTTGGTCGGGCTTCGAAGTGAACATTTTTGCTTGATGCATTGGCATGTGCCATCACCCTCATGAGCTGGATTTATCTTGCATGATGAACCGAACATGGAGTTGTCCGTAAATCAAGGCTGAGAAAAACCCATCAATTGTTTCATAGGGAAGCCTATTCCTATTGCTTCAGAAGCGCTCGGTTGTCTAAGTGGTCAGCCTGGCCGCAGCCCCTGCTGGGATGATTTGGGACCTGCCTTTATCAATTTGAGCGGTCATCCTCACCGGCAGGTGAAAGCCAGCCACAGACCAAGGATTGGGATGATACTCTTTTTCCCACAACTTGGCTCGAATCGAAAAAGGCGGGGACAGCAATGCTCAGCAATGCCAGTTCGCAGATTGACATCTTCGTGTCAATCTTTCAGCGTTTCAGCAGCTGCATGGGCTGCTTTGCTTCGCGCTCAGACTTCGGAGACATCCCGAGGCCTTCAAAAACTGCAGCAAGGCATGGCAGGATGAGCAGCCAGACGTGCATCTTAGCGCAGATGACATGGCAGCTCTGGAGGAGAGGCAGAGCTTGAAACCTCTGGGCAAACATGATGAAGCTGTGGTGATTTCCTATGTCCCACGATGCCTCATGATTTCTTTGACTTATACTGATGGTCACTCATGGTCTCTGGCATGCGGACGCTTTGTGTGCCGCAACATTGAGGCGCACTTTCTCGGCGGACCATATGGAGTTGTAAGAACATGATGTGTTTTAAGATCAGTTCGACCTCCTGAATATATTGGGCACATGCATGGTGTGCACTTTACACCTTGGCAGCCGGAGAGGAGATGGACCAAAATGCCCGGGCACTGATACTGACAGCAGCAGCGCCTCAGATTGAACAGGCGCTCTGCATCCGTGGCACAACATATCTCAGAGCCAGGACGCCAAACACAGCACAACTAAGCTTTAAATCAGCACGCAAATCATTTAAAGCAGCACGCTTTAAACTCAGGTTTGGCCTAGTTTTCGTCTGAGGAATTGGGCGAAGTTTGCTGCGTGACCTTGGCGCAGCGGCCGTGGCAGGAGGTATCCATGAAGGCGAAGAGTGAATCTTCGATTGCTTGGCAGTGAATATCTAGGATTGAAGCTGTGCCACCGGCAAGTGGCCAGGTGTTCATGCCAAAGCTATACCAGGTTTGGAAGGCGAGATGCAAATCCACTGAAAGTGTTCCCAATTGCAAACTCCACTGAAAGTGTTCCTTCATTTTAAAAATACTTTTGCAAAGAATGGGAGGATTGGATACGATCGCGGCCACTCGGATTCTTTACGATTTGGGACGATGCTTCTCCATGTCAGGAACTTGGGATCCCCGTCCACTATGCGAGTGAAGAGTCTGATAGCACTCGGCTGGGTACATCTGGACCGGCCGTGCGAGCCATTGTGAAGGACCGTGAAGCTTGGGAGATCATGGGAGATCTAACATCGTGAAAGGACACGTAGAGAGAGGTGCTTAGAGATGCCAAGCTGATCCAAGCGGATCCAAGCTGTTAGGACCCAGCAGAGCTGAAGCACTTGCTGGAACGACAGTGGCCTGGCAGAAGATTCATTTCAGTCTCCCGCTGAACCCAACGCATTTGAGGCAAGTCACTAAGAAGATCAAAGCGATGGACACTTGGCCTCCGAAGAAGTACTCGTTATGATTAAGCTTCATCAGCATTGATTTCCAACTCCAAGCCAGTCCTCATGTCACCATTTCTGGTCCGAATCGGTTGTCCCTCGCAGTCTCTCGGTTGTCTCTTGGAGATGCTCGGCACGCGAAGATTTTCACCGCGCTCCTGAGCTCCGAGGAGAAAGTCATCAACCGCTTCTATGGGCCAATGTGGAAGAATTTGATCAGCATAGGCAGCTCGACTGCATTGAGCACCTTCCAGGAGGCCAACGGGCGCCATCCAAGCTTTGTTTTGAATCACGGATCGCTGGCTCTTAGAATCTGCTGGTCTCATTGTGGTTTCGGAGTATTTTCAGGTGACCTGTGTGCAGCGATAGCTGCCTCACTCCATGCCAAAATCTGAGGTGATGGTGAAGCAGAATGGGATGCTGTGCATGAGTTGGTATTCAACCATGCAAATCCCGCCAGCGAGAGGCCACTCGAAACAGCGAATGCGCAAAAATGACGAGCGACAAGTCAAGTATGTCAAGTCCAGCAGCTGTATCTCAGTGCCAGGTTTGCTGTCATGTCAAGTTTCTGTGTTCCGCTGCTAGGCCGGAGGATGAACTGCACCTGAAGACGGTAAAGTTGTTAGAGGACAATGGCAGTGTTTTGGTGTTGCCTTCCAGGTTTGATTGTTGAGATGTGACATGATGTGACAGTGCAAAGTGTGGACAGCAGTTCTGAAGAAGGCAAGATATAGCCAGGGACACAAAGACAGAGAGAAGGAGAGAAACAAAGACAGCGAGAAAGAGAGCAAGAGAATGAGAGCAAGAGAATGAGAGAGAGAGAGAGAGTAATAGAAGGCAGAAAGGGGAAAGGGGTAAAGTGTGAAATCATGTGTGCACCATGTAACTGTACAGCTGTGCCCCATGCATGGACACGAACCCACGTCCTGCTGACCGCTGCTTACTGGCCCAAGGGCCCTTGAGCTTCGTGGCAAAACGTGTGCCTCGCTGATGGGTTGCGCTGCTTCTGAGTGACGCGCCTTTCAAACTGGCAGCGGAGCTGGTTGGTAACACCATAAGGCTCCTGCTAACCCTCTACGCCTACGCTTGTGCCCAGCTGTTGCTCCTTCGCAGGTGCGGCAGCATGGCGCTTGACACACTACGATATGGGAATTTCAGGCCCACCACGGTGACTGGAGACCCCCGTGCCCTACCTGGATTCGGTGGCGAGATCCAAGCATGGGCTGACTACCGCTTCTCGGTCGAAGCTTTGGTCCGAAAGGAGGCGACGCTGAAGGAGAACGAGAAGACCAAGCTAGGGCCTCTTGGCCTGAGGCTGGTGGAGCGCCTCGCTGGACCGGCGCTGCAAGTGGCGAAGCGCCTTGGCATCGAGGAGTTGGCCAAGGAAGATGGGGCCCAACGACTGCTGAAAGCCCTGGAAGAGCAGTTGATGCCCTTGAAGAAACAAGCAGCGATGGAGTTGTACCATGCAGGTATGCGAGAAGGGATCCTCAGCAGACAAGCTGGGGAGAGCATGGCATCTTACTGCCTGAGGAGAGAAGCTTGGTGGACGAAGTTGACTGAGATGGATGGTGGGATCCAGTGCTCCAAAGCGATCCTAGGTGAGCAGATGCTGATGCACTCAGGCCTAGGTGCGCTAGAGATGCAGATGGTTCGCACGGTCCTGGCCAACGACATGTCCGACCTGGACAAGCTGGCGAACACCCTGAGGGACCAGTTTGGTTCCGTCCACGACAAGGAGACCAGGAGAGATGGTGTGGGAAAAGGGAAAGGCTATCGGTATGAGCGACCATGGAATGGCCGCAGCTACATGGCGGCTGATCCGATGGCTGATGAAGAATCCTCACCAAGTAGCCAGTCGCCTACGGCTGACAGCTACACCTGGGTCTCGAGTGTGGGATCCAACTATGGTTCCTGGCAGGACTATGCCGAGGAGGAGCCCTACTTCCCGGAGGAGGACTACACGGTCTTCATCGAGGACACCAAGGAGAAGGAGATCGAGGAAGACGTTGTGGCATGGTTCGCATCGCAGAACATCGATGCGCAGGTGTGCTCCGAGGAGGACTTGGAGATGGTGATCGACGCAGTGGAAGCTGAGATGGCTACCTACTACACAAAGTACCACTCCGAGCAGCGTGGAATCACCACACCTGCTGGATCCAACTACGGCGGAACGACCTTGAGTTCCCAGGAGAGGCAGCAGAAGGTGCTGTCGGCGAAGCAGCGATCTCGCTGCAGAGCCTGTGGCCAGACAGGTCACTGGGCGAGGGATCCGGTGTGCCCACTCCGACGTGGAGGCAAGGGCAAGAAAGGAGGCAAGGGACGCTTCCAAAAGGGCAGCAAAGATGGAAAAGGGGGCAACAAGGGTGCCTCACCTACCTCCAAAGGAAATGGGAAGAAGCCCGACAAACCAAGGGTTGTCTACTTCTCGGTGAGTGATGTTGCCGAGGAGGATGAAGGCAGCACTGCCTACATGGCGCTGCGTGGAAGCGGATCCGAGGTGACCGACATGGTTGCCAACGCTCTGTTGGCTGGAGAGGACTGCGATCCACTTGGACTTCAACAAGCCATCACCGGCGTGGAGGCCGATCCAGGACAACGACGTGAGCCCAGACCCGCTACCGCGGAAGGACCGCTCGATGCTGAGCAGCAACGACGGTTTGAGCAGGAAGTGCAACGGTACATGCAACTTCCACCTGAAGAGGTCGACCGATTGCTGAAGCAAGAGCTGGCCTATGTGCCGCCTACCTCGAAGGCACCGGCGATGACAAATGCCACCTCAAAGGTGCCGGCAATGGATGCTGCAGGCAATGCGCCGTTTGAGGCGCCACCTATGCCCAAGATGACGATGGGAGCTGTTGCCTCGCCACCACCAAGGCAACCAGCACGACCTTCGAGCTCCACGGAGGCTGAACCAAGTTCAACTTGCCAGCACATCCGAACCACGAGACGTGGAACCAACGCATACATAGACATGGAGACTTGCCTGATCTGTGGCAAGGTACTACGAAAGGAAAGGAAAGAGCAGACCAGGAATGACCAGACCATGGGAACGGCAGATCCTGACACATGCTGCCACCCAACGGACGCCATATCCTGGAAGGGTACCAATGGCTACATGTGGAAATGGACATGCAACCGATGCGGTGCAACGGAAAGCATCCGCAAGCAGGCTGGTCAACCACGACCAATCCCAGGGAAAGCCCAACCTGTGACACCGACGTTGGCAACTGGAGCGGCATCGTCGCACTACGTGCCTTCGCCGCTGGATGACCTGCTGTTTGCCAACATCCATGAATGGAAGGGATTCTCTGTGATGCTGGACCACCTGGTCACACAGCACATCACCTTGCACGGTGACTTGACCCAGAGGGACTTCCATCACATCGTGAGTGCAGCCACTCTGTGCTACCGCACATTGGGCCATGCAACTGCTACCACAGCACTTGGACCACCCTCACTACCACCAGGAGGAGGCCCGGCTGCATACATGATCACCGATGCGGACTTCGAGACAGGGTCAGTGGAGGAAGATCCATTGCTGATGTTCCTGGACTCAGGATGCAACAGCACGTGCCATGGAGCACAATGGATGGCCAACTATGAAGCCATCACGGGCTACAGCCCTGATTGGCTGACCTGCGAGGAGAAGTCCATGACGGGCATCGGAGGTTCAACGAAATCCACAGGAACCCGCAAGCTGTACATCGGCTTGGAAAGCGAAGAAGGGTTCACGGTGCCTGGAGAGATCACCTCAACGGAGATTGCTAACTCCAATGCACCACTGTTGCTTTCACTGCAAGCGCAGGAAGGCTTGGGACTGGTCATTGACCTGTCGGAGTGCACCATCTACTCAAAGGTGCTGAACTGCTACTTCAAGGCAGTGAGGGGAAAGAACCGCCTCATTGGGATGAAGCTGAATCCGGCGGACTACCTGACTGACCCCGGAACCATTCCCGTGGCGCTGATGGCCAAGAAGGGCAGAGACAGCCCACCAAGGAAAAAGGCTCGTGAGACCCGACGTGAAGAGCCGAGTGAGCCTGCGAGCTCATCTAAGGCCAGACCCTCGCAGCCAAGCACTGCTTCGAGGAGGACAGAGCCACCGGAGAGAAAGAGGAGGACACCTTCACCAAGGAGAGCGGCTTCTGCAAGTGCCGCTGCAACAACGACCATGACATATCAGGTGAAGAGAGTGCCCAAACGAGGGCAACACTGGACGCCATCACCAGAGAGAAGAGGCCGATCCACGGCCCGATCTTCACGGCCTGAGGAACCCAAGGCCAAAGCTAAGGCCAAGGAAGTTGCCAAGAAACCAGCTGGCAACACCAAGGTGACCTTGAAGCCAGGGTCAAAAGAACCAGCTGTTGAAGAAGAGATGGACGGCTACTCACCGGCCGATGACCCCATCGGAAGTCCGGAGGACTTGAAAGATCCGGCTGAACCGGACGAGAGCAACATGGTGACTGTGGAAGTCGAGGAGGATGACGATGATGAAGATGGACATGGCGGAGGAAGCGCCATCCGATCTGGAGGTGGTGCAGGACAGGCGCCAAGTGAGAGCTGTCCGGAGACTGCCATGGAGGATGAGTACCCCGACTTCGGCGGCAACAACACGCCGCCAACGTCACCGCAGCCCTTCGAGGAACCCGAGGGAGACAACGCCATGGACGATGAGAACACCATGGAGCCTACCGGCTTGCCTGGTACGGAGATCGAGGACTTCTGGGAGGTCACAGATGTCTTCGTGGTTCGACACCACGTGAAGAAGCGACACAGGATGTTCTATCCTGAGTATGCCCAGTCGACGCTACCGGTTGACATTGGTCGATTGATCGACCTGAGGACCACGGACATGATTTTCGACACTGGAGATCCACGAATGCGGGATTTCCGCACGGTGAGAGACAACTGGAGGACTCGTGAGGACACACCTCCAGATCCTACGAAGATGTGGACAGGTGAGACCTGTTTCCAGCTGAGGTCTTTGGCTGCCAGCACCGAGATGGCCAAGCTGAAGCATGATGACCTGGCTGGTGGAACGAGGAAGATCCTCACCAAGGGACAGAAGAAGCTGCTGTCGCAACGGGCAGCTACCATGGAAGAAGAGGACAAGGCTCTCTGGTCAACCTTGAGGAGCCAGAAGCCTGGAATGCCAAGAGGATGGAAGGCCATACTTGAGGTCTTCGCAGGCTGTGCCATGCTGACCTCGACCTTCCAAGCAGCAGGCTACGACTGCTGCAGGCCTTTGGACCTAAGGAGCGGATGGGACGTTTTCCGCTATGCAGACAGGAAGTTTGCAGAAGACCTGTTGGACAAGGAAAACCCCTACCTACTCTGCCTGGAGTTTCCCTGCGGACCTTGGAGCCCGTGGCAGAGGATCCAACCGGATCAAGAGATGGTACGTGAGAAGCGCAGAGAATGGCTTCCCATCTTCAAATGGATGAAGAAGCTGGTCAAGAAACAACAGCAGAAGGGAGGAATCTCACTTCTGGAGAATCCATGGGGATCAGAAGCATGGGTCAACGATGAGATCCAAGACATCCTGAACCTTGGATTCACCTGCAACCGAGTGGACATGTGCCACTTTGACCTGAAGGATGCTGACAGTGGGATGCCACACATGAAGCCCACGTGCATCGCTACTGATTCCGAAGGAATCTCCGACGCACTGCAAGGATGCCTGTGCAACCACATGCATGAGCATCAACCACTGGAGGGAAGCAACAGCCAAGGATCAAGGTGCCGACAAGCGGCACAATACACCCTGAAGTTCTGCCAACAGATCCTACGAGGATTTGTGAGTGAGCTACAGCAGCAGATGTGCCACGCATTTCATGCGGAAGAGCTGCTGGAAGAACACGAAGAGAAGGAGGAACCCGAGGGGACTCTGGACGGAGTTCACACGGAAGCTGACTTGGGATCCTTCATACGTGGGAAGGACGAAGTGGAAAGGATGGTCAACCATGAGGAAGACATGGAACTGGTTGATCGCGAAGCTGAACCAGAAGCTGAACAGCTTCGGAAAACCGAGTGGAGAAAGCTCAGCAAGGCCGAGCGTGTGGGAATCAGACGACTCCACCACATGACGAGTCACGCAACTCGCCCACAGATGGCTCGCATGCTGCGCTACGCTAACGCAGACCAACGAGTTGTGCGGGGAGTACGCCACTTCAGGTGCCCTGCATGTGACAGGATTGAACCAGAGAAAAGGCCTCAGGTGGTGAAACCACCGGAGAACTACGTCTTCAACGAATCCATTGGGATGGACATCATCACAGTGAAGGACTGCCTGGACAAGTCTTTCCACATCCTACATGTGATGTGCCTGGGGACCAACTTTCACTCCGGAGAAGTGATTGGACCGGGACATGGAACCCCAAGCTCCAGCAGATGCCTACAGGCGCTGCTGCGGATGTGGACATCCTGGGCAGGTGTTCCGAAGAACATCATGGTGGACCGTGGAACACACAACCGCGGAATCTTGATGTCCGAGATGGAAAGACGAGGATGCAAGTTCCGGCTGGTAGCGCTGGAAGCGCCATATCAGCTGGGGAAAGTGGAACGTGGAGGAGGAGTGCTGAAGGGCATGCTACGACGTGTCATCCAGGCCACCAACACATGTGGCGAACTGGAGATGCAGATTGCCCTGTCTGAGTGCCTGGAAACGAAGAACCGACAAGGTTCAGTGGGAGGATTCTCTCCTAGCCAGTGGGTGCTCGGGCACAATCCTCGCATCCACGGATGGGACGATGAGGAGGATGAATGGCACATGGTGGAGGACTCCGATCCTTCATCGGTCTTCAACCGAAGGAGTGCCATGAGAGAAGCCGCGAAGTCAGCATGGGCTTCCGAGGACAGCAAGAGAAGAGTGAGAGCTGCTATACTACGGAAGTCTGGCGCTGATGAGGAGGAGTTCCGACAAGGGGACTTGGTTTCCTTCATGAGGAAGCAGAAGACAGGAGGATGGGTCGGACCGGCCCGGGTTCTTGCAACGGAAGGCAAGAACGTGTGGATCCTCCACTCGGGGATACCAATCCTTGTGGCTTCCAACCGAGTCCGAGGAGCCAACGCTGAGGAGCACATCGAGGCCGAGCTGCTCAACAAGAACAGGCTTTCCAGGAAAAGGCCATTCATGGAGCGGGACGCAGTTGCTCAACCTCACCGGCTCAACGAGCCAGAGCAACATCCCTACTTGGACATGAGGACGCCTGGAGCTGGACCTGGAGCTCAGCCCGAGGAGGAGGACGCCAAGCGTGCTCGACTCAGCGGTGACGAAGCGGCATCACCTCCATCATTGCCGCTTGGAGCAGTGACTCCAGAGAGGCCAGACCTGGGATGGGACCCAATGAGTCCTATGAGTGAGGCTCAGAACCCCATGAGCCCAGTTGGAGATCAACGACGAAACCTGCGTGCCAGGAACACACCGGTACCAGGGGAAGAAGACCCGCTGACACCAACTGTACCAACACCACCATTACCACCAGAAGATCTATCTCAACAACCAGAACCAACCTCACCTACTACGTTCAACCCAACTACACCTACTGCCAACAACAACCTACCAGTACGAACACCACTGGCAAAAGCAATGGCCATGGAAGGAGGCAACCGACTCGACGTTGGAGCAAGGCTCTCCCGCGGAATGCGCAGTGAGCCATACCCCACGGATCAGTCTGATCAAATGAATCCACCACGTGGGATGAGTCGAAGCCAACTTGAGGAAGCAAGGAGGAGAGACGAACTGGCTGATGAGACCCACGTTGCACTCTCCAGAGAGTTCCACTGCTTCCTGGCCAAGAGGAAGAAACCAGGCAGCCATGAGATTTCCTACAGCAGAGCTGATGCGGGAATGCAAAGGAAGCTGGACGAAAGTCGCGCTAAGGAATGGGGAAACTGGCTGAAGTACAAGGCCATCAGGTTTCCAAGCGCAGACGAGGTCGAAGCTCTACTGGCGAATGGAGAAATCGCCATCCCTATGCGATGGGTCGACGTGGACAAGAATGAGAAACTCCGCGTACCTGGCGGAGACCACGTGCCAGAGAAGCTGAAGAGCCGCCTCGTGATCAGGGGAGACTTGGAGGAACAACAGTTCCGTACGGATTGCCCGACGGCAAGTGGAACTGCCATCCACATCCTGATCTCCTTTGCAGCTACTTTTGGATATGAGCTGAAAAGCGGTGACATTACCGCTGCCTTTCTACAAGGTGCTCCAATCCAACGCATCTTGCTGCTGACGGCACCAAGAGATGGAATTCCAACAGATGGACCACGCATTGAACCTCTGACATACATGATAGCTCTGATGAGCGTGTATGGGTCCAAGGATGCGCCTCGTGGCTTTTGGCTGGAGCTACGAGCATCGCTGTTGGACAATGGCCTGGTGGAAGTGGATCCAGCGTTCTACGTGCTGGTCCATGAAGGAGTGACACATGGACTACTGTGTTCACATGTGGACGACCTGCTATGGACAGGATCCGAGCTGATGGACGAACTGATGGAGAAGATTCAGCTCAGGTTCACATTTGGCTCTACTGAGTCAGGAAGCTTTCGCTTCTGTGGACGGAAGATTGTGTCCCACCAGGACAAGTTTGAGATCACTAGCCCTGAGACTCTCAGCAAGGTCAAACCGATCTTCATTGAGGGAGGCCGGCAAAGACAGCCAGCCGATGCCGCTACTGCTCAGGAACAGGGGCAGATGAGAGCTGTACTTGGGAGCCTTGGATGGGTCGCAAGACTGTGCCGACCAGAGCTATGCTACGGATGCTCATCCCTACAGGGAAGGCAATCCAAACCTCTGGTGAGCGACCTCAAAGACACCAACAAACTGTTGGCGGCTGCCCAAAGGACCAAGGACAACGGGATTTGCTTCGTGAAGAACAAGTTCAAGTTCGAGGAGACGGTCCTGCTCTCTGTGACCGATGCGAGTCACGCTGCGGAGACTCTGGTCACCGAAAGCGGTGAGAAACAGGGACATAGGTCTCAAGGTGGAAGGTTCCTACTGTTGGCTAACCACATGCCGACTGAGAAGGAGCCAACATGGTGCCATGTGCTGGAATGGCAATCGCAGACTATCAAGAGAGTCTGTCGAAGCACTCTCCAAGCTGAAGTGCTATCCTCAATGCTGGGATCGGAATCTGCCCAGCAGGTACGGATGCTTCTCTACGCCCTGAGGTATCCAAGAGTGCCAGGAGACCGCGCACTGAACTGGAAGATTCAGGCTGCAGACTCCAAGCTGGTAGTCTGGGTTTCGGACTGCCGGAGCTTCATCGACTACATGGGAGCTCTTACGGCAGGAGTGGTGAGTGACAAGAGAATGGCGATCGACATGACGGCTCTACGTCAAGAGCTGTGGCGTGCCAAAGGAGAAGAGGTCGGAGACCCTTCATCCTGCCCATCGATGCCCGCTGAAGCCGCAGATCAACTCTACTGGATCTGCACCAGGGACATGGTCGCTGATGAGATGACCAAATCGATGCGATGGGACGCTGTGACGAAATTGGTTCAAGGGAACCGCTTTGCACTTTCGGAGGCACCAGTGCGTGCCGGGTTCGGTCCATAAAGTACAGAGGGGTGTGAAATCATGTGTGCACCATGTAACTGTACAGCTGTGCCCCATGCATGGACACGAACCCACGTCCTGCTGACCGCTGCTTACTGGCCCAAGGGCCCTTGAGCTTCGTGGCAAAACGTGTGCCTCGCTGATGGGTTGCGCTGCTTCTGAGTGACGCGCCTTTCAAAAAAGTAAAGGAGCTGAAAGGAGCTGAAAGGAGTTGAAAGGAGTTGAAAGGAGTTGAAAGGAGTTGAGTTGAATTTCCTTTGAAGAGAAGCTGTTGAGTACGAGGAGCCAACCTGTTCCTTACTACAGGCACAGTTGCAGGCGTGGAGGGAGCATCTTGGAGCATCTTGGAGCATGGAGGGCAGCTTGGAGCTCTGTGGCAGGTGATCCACGCCTGGCTTCCATCCATTGTGAGTCGGGGAGAGGATCTCAACACGCGTTTGCCCGAGAACGAGGAAGAAATTCTGGTGACTCGATTTGACAAGTGGCACATTTTGACACCTCATTGAAGTCTCCTGAATCTTATCTTGTCACATTGTCTATCCTTTTATCATCCTTTATCGCCAGCCTTTATCTTCTATCATCTTAAGTCTCCTTGTCACCTCTTTCTGACAAACCCACCCAGCAGCGGGGGGGCTACTGGCAATTCAATTCTTTGTCGCATGGCTTTGATGCTGCTTGACATGGGAGTGTGACCTCAGGCACTACACGAGCACTTTATGCTGGAGTAAGGGCTCGACCATTCGCGTGGTCTGGAGCCAGTTGTGTCAAGATCAGACCATGTCAGTCTTTCCGACTTCAAAAGAGATAGCAATTTCATGAGACATTTGCATTTGCATCAAAGTCTTTTTATATAGCCCTTGATCTCTTGATCTGCAGTTTGGATTCACAATGAAGTGCGGGTGGGCTTACTCAGCCTAAAAAATGATACAAGCTGAGAGTTCGCATGAAAGCCGTCTCGCTGCAACCAATCGGAAGATGTGAAGGTGCGCACTCTAAACTCTGAACATTTTGAGCTGATCACGAAGTCGATTATGCCAAGTTTGCCGGTATCGGAGCTTGACTGGCAATGATTTCTCTACATGACACAACTGACTCTTTTCTCGCCACAGCATGGTAGTTACCATCTCAGAATGCTTGACGCTCCTCACTCTTTGCTTGATTGGCATACGAATGCGAATTGCATTGGCATTTGCAATACAGGGTTTCGTTGGTGCATCTCACTAAATGACTGGGAGAAGCACGCCCTTACGCAAGATCAGGTTGCTTCACTCTCCAGCTGGATGTTAGGTTCTTGCACGAGTCTTCAGTCACAGGTTCGCGCCTGTTAAGATCTATGCATTGCAAGGCTGCACTACCTATCTTGGCATATTTCATGGGCCCACTAGAGATAACAAGGGCTGCACTTGTGATTTTTTTCGTGGGTTCTAACATCCCAGTTTCTCTCCGGCGGACGGGTGGACTGACCAACACCCAGCAGGCATAAAAAGTAGTCAATGGCTATAGCTAATAGTAGAGAAATAGTAGCGTTTAAGTTTAAATGTGACACATCTTTACAAATGCTGCGTGATATTGTTGGACCAGAAGTATTGATGACAAATGGATCTTTACTAAATAGCCCCTTCACAAAATTTTTGAATGAGGGAGCGGCGGCAAGCAACTGTTTGGCCGCAGTTTTTTACTGGCTATGAGACACTTCTGAGCACAGATTCTGTGGAGAAAGGCTAAGAAAGCATTTGGACATCAGACACATCCATATTTGTTTTTCTTGGTGAAACTAGCGGTTGCTATTGCTCAGCGCGAGAGTCTGAGTGGTGCTCAGAATGATCGAAATGTCCATGGTTTGAAGTTCTGCCCAGGGCCTGACTGGAGTCGGTCGGATTGCAAGACCCTTTTGAGGGACTGCAACGATATCGATAGCAATGATATCGATACCGACCGGGATCCGGGAGGAACTGATCGAAGAAAAGGCACTGAATTCACAGTGTTCTTCAAACGACCTGGCAAAGTGGCTGTGGACATGGTTGTCGAGGCTGTGGAATGACCTTGTAAGATCTTAATGAATTGACGCCAAGATAATGATTCTGGGATGGCAATGTGTCACTTCTAAGAGCTCAACTTCAAGGAAGATAGGGATTGAAATGGGAAGGAATCTGCAAGAGACCGTTCAATTTCAACACATTTGAATTCGCTAGCTGCCATAGATTTTTTCATGACATAAACCGTGAACTCTCTCCATCTCACATTGTGGCAAAAAGTCGGGTATCACGGCTGACATTGTGGTTGATATGGTTCAATCCATTGCTCCATCAGTTGCAAGGCTTTTGTGAACCTGGGTAGTGACGGAATCACAACCTCGGTGCTTTCGCTGAAATCTACCGTTGAAAGAGGGACATGGCATACGATGGCATACCAGGCCATATTAATGTTGTTGCTACAAGTATATTTTAACTTAGGGCATTTTTGCACATA
>VSDK01023339.1:0-39080 GCA_009767595.1 Symbiodinium kawagutii
GAGCCCCACACCTGACCAACCAGTACTGTAGGACTTATTGGATTACGTGGGATTATCCAGTATGATTGATGATCCATGGTCCTTGTGGCTTTCCTCACCAACTCAGGAGGATGGATAAACTTGGAGCATGTCACCAGCTGGTGCAGCTGGAGGGCGCGCCCATCCTGGGAACACCATGGCTGGATCGTCATCCGCGTGTTGTGGGAGATCTCTCCACATGGACTGAAACGAACATCGATGATGAAAGTCGATGCCTGTTCTTGACAACGAATTTGCTTGTATTAAGCATTGGTCATGTCCCAAATCCATGGTTTTTCCTGCATCCTGCATTAGTAGGTACATGAACCAATGGTATCCAATGGTCATTTCCCAACTCGACCCGTTTTTTCCCGGTAGAAATCGTGGTTTTGTGGAACCGACAGACTCCCATCCCCAGGTCTCCATGCTAGCATCATCGGAAAAGCCCTTGGTCGATCCTTTGCCAAAGTTCTGCACTTTCTGGGGAGGTGTGTCCAGCCACCAGCCATCCCTTGGATCCGCGGAAGCTACTCCGAAGACCGGCAAGATCCTTTGATGGCACTGCCTTTCACTGAGATTTCGAGATGAAACAATAAGAGTATATTATAGGAGTGAGCTTCGGGCAATATCAATCACAAGCTGCACAAATCAGTGGTGCAGCCATGCGCTTGCCGAGGGCTCACTCAAGCCGACAAGCTGTGGGTCTCTTGCACCTCATAGACCTTCTCGGTTCTGGCCCAGCGAATCAAAAGCTTCTCTACCAACCACTACCAACCACTACGAACGATTCCCAACCGTGACCAACATTGCCAACCATCACCAACCATTGCCAACCATCACCAACCATTCTCAAACCTTACCAGCAACCATGACTTCAGCCCACTCAGCTTTTGCGGACCCGGCTGGGTTGTGCCCGCTGCTTCTCCACCGAGGCTTCTCTTGACCAAGGTTTTGATGGCCTTTCGCGAGGCACAGATCACAGCTTTGTCCGCGGGTGCCGTCGTGTTTTTTGTGGATCTGCAACGGCAACCACGAGGGAAGCAACAAGGAGGGATGCTACAGCTGGAAGGAATACAGCCAACTAGTAGGGGTGTTTTTTCATGAAGTGAATGTGTCTGTGTGTGTGTGTTATAATTGTTGGTTATGATACCCATTCCAGTTCTGCGGAAGCTCTTGTTGATGATTAGCTGGTACTTTTAGTGTCTCGCTTCGAGAAGCAACTCATGTTTGTCCAAGTGGGAGACACGCGTCCAGAATTCACTGATCATTAAGCGTAGTATATAGATGTATATCGTCAAGTATATTCATGCTCACCATCATCAAACAATATACCTATATCCTCATTTTAAGCAGCTATTAGCAATGATTAACCACTGATCATTGGAAATTATCAGCAACCATCATTAGCTTATTAAGCGGCCATGATCATTGGACTCATTCTGGTGCTAGCGATCTGCAGGCGATGCACACCTCGGAACTGCATGGAAAGCTGTCGCGGCGGACCCGTCACTTGGAACCGGCTTTGGCACCTGCGGGGTTCAACTGGGGCGGCGGGAACGCCGGTTGGGCTCCACCAAGAGATTATGATTTATCTAAGTTTAAAACATTTGAAACGCTGATCTTGCTTGAACTTGCTGCGGCATGAACGTGTACGGGTCGAACGTGTGTACGTACGTGTGTTTGTGTGCGCATACGTGTGTGCGCCCGTGTGCGCGTACGTGTCGCACGTGTGCGCGTACGTGTCTGCATTTGTACGTACGTGCGTGCGCACGTGTCTGTGCACATGTGTTTGTGTATGTGCGTACGTGTCTTTGTGTGTGCGGACGTGTCTGCGCACATGTGTTTGTGTATGTGCGTACGTGTCTTTGTGTGTGCTTGTCATTGTGACGGTGTTGTGAGTGGTGCTTCTTGATGTTTTACTGGGAAACCATTGGTCGACTGGGGTACCACCATTTTGGCAAATGCCCGGATGAGCATGGGGCGGTAATGGTTGGTGAATGATGGCTAATGATGGTTGATGATTGGTTTTTTGATTAATGATGGCTGATTGATTGGTTAGGATTGGCTGATGGGTTCTTGTTGATGAATTCATGATCCATGGCTGGTTAATGGATGTTAATGGATGTTAATGGTGGGTTCATGATGGTGAATGAGGATAAATTTGTCGAGCAGCAGTACCGGCTTGTGATGGTTGAAAGTATGGGGTTTTGATAACCGATAATTCTAGGGGACTATTGATGATTGATAGATCATGGTACACGAGAAAGTCATAGAGAATGGAATGGTTGATGAAGAATTTTTGACGGTCAATTGATGTTAACTAATTTGCTTAATACGGAATACGCTAATCAGCCATGATTGCTGGCCACAATTGTTGTTATCTGGTGATTGTTGGCCATGATTGCTGGCCTCTCTCAACATTTCATTTATTGAAAACCGTGGTTTTGCCGGGATAGGTTGGATGACTGATTGGGACCGAAAGTTGAGCAGCACTGTTTGAGCGGGAGCTGACGAATTGGCAAAACGACTGGAAACTTCGAACCTTTTTGAGTCAAACAATCATAGCTAGTAATTTTTCGAATCAGCTGGGCAAAACGACCAGAAACTCCGAACCAGAAAGCAACATAGGAGCTACCGCTGGTACATGAGTTGCTAACAGAGGGGGGCACCACAGATCCCTGCCGTCGACCTGCTGAGGTTGGCTCCAAGCCGAGAAATCTCAAATCGATGAGCGGTGCTTGGAACATCACTTCTACGCATGGCTGCTGGGCTGCGTTTAGCTGGTGAAAATCATACCGCCCTCGAGGATATCCTAATGATTGGGTGGAGTGAGGGAAACCAGCAAGCAAGACTATGGCTAGGTATAGCAGCACAATCAACCTGTAGTCACCGACTAGTGACTAGTAGTCAACCATAGTTAACATGCCGTTCATCCTTTGAACCATTACTAACCAGGATTAGCTATCATTGACCATCATTCGCAAGATGAACACTTTTACATGACCAGTGAAACCAGCACTCATACAACTATAAAATACCATGGACCATGAATAACCAACGGTCAGAACCATCAATAGAACAAACAAGAAACGAGATACCCCGCGCAAGCGTGCCCGGTGAGGCTCCATCACAGCACCCAAAGCAGCCAATGCCGAGCCGCAGAAGCGGAAATTCTCAGAGGCAGCGCTGTGCAGCTGCCTGCGCTTGTTCATACAGCTGGTGTTGTGGTTCTTCCGATGGTGGTGAACTTGGTTGTGGCCATAATAGACCATCATTAAAGCATCCAAGAAATGGTTAAGTAAACAAGGTCAACATCCGAACCAAAACTAGTCATGACTAGTTTCGTCACTTATGGGATGTTTACTGGTGGCACAAGGTATTGGCCCACAGCCACATGGCTGTGCGGATGGCTCTACAGGCTAAACAGGACTGGACTATACAAGTGGGAAAAAGGAGTTATATACAGATCGTTGCAGCCAAAAGTTATTTGACAGTTGCAGGCCTTTAAACGCTGGTCATTTCAAGTTTTGACTCATTGGGCCTCAGTTTTTCTGCAAGGACGAGGACATGCAAGTGCAGTGCATGTGGTGAGTCCTTCTCGGATCCATATCCACAATCCGTGAGCTATAACCACCATCAAACTGCATGGTACTCAATGGACCGCTATTAAGTGTTTAGCTTAGATCCTGACCATTCATCAAAGATTATTAGACACCTGGTGAATTTTAGCCATTTATCACTTACCACAATAGCCACGCAGCTTCTCAAATTCAATCAATTTCACCCGTATTGTCAGTAGATTTTATCAACTATCACCCGTGACCATTTATCAACCAATACCATACCCTACGATACGATATGATACAATACCATACCATATCATTTATCAACTGCTAAACGTATACTAAAATAGGTATTTTGGATGTATTTGGCAATTTGTTGTTTAGCATTTAATCACAACATAGCGATGCATCAGATACAAACATCGATCATCAGTATACGATTGCAAACAGTCAATAAGCATCGATAACCATCACCGATCACCATTCATTATGGCCGTTTAACCTCTAGATTGGTCATCATCCCGTATCATGAACCATCATAATCCCTGGCCTACAAACAAATGTTAATCAAGTATTCACTAATCAATCACCGTTACCAAGCATCATCAACTATCATTATATCCATCATTGTCCCCTTGAATGACCTTTGATTCACCAACTAATCATCATCTGGTCGGCGGTTTAAAACATTTTTTCTTTTCCCTAGTAGTTAATAACACTTGGTTGGTTGACCGATATTTTTCATGGGGTTTGAAACCACCAGCCAGTCATTGACCATTCCATCATTCATCGTTCACTGCGCCACGTGAGGCCGTGAAGCTTTGGTACAGGTCTATTCCCAGGCGCAGGGTTGGTCACCGTTTCTCGGTTGACCACGGATGGAAGCAGCTGATACCACGGTAGTGGTTGAACCATCGGGGTAAATCATGGTAGTAACTTACTATGGTTGAAACTGATGGTTGATGGTTGAAGTAAGTACTACCTGTAAGTAGCAAATGGTAGTGAAACTGATGGTTGATGGTGGACCACTGTGGTTGAATCATGGCAATGGCAAACAGTGGTAAGCCAACGGTGGAAAGCAATCACTGTGGTAAATCATTGGTAGACCATTGGATTCCAGCTGGTGCCAAGCATGGCGTGGCAAGGGATCCACAGCTGATTGAACGGTGAACAGCGCTCGGTACCATGCGGTCGCATCCGGGCGCGCTCGTCCATCGCTGTGAAGAAGTTGTCACTCTCAAGAGGAGTTGGTTGTACAACCATTGATAGCATCACCCTATCAGTGGACCTATCTCAATCAGTTATACAACCTATCAGCTCTCAGTTGGTTGTACACGAGTACTCAAGGTCCACTGATAGGGTGATGCCAATGATGGAAATTGATTGGCTGGTCAGAGATGGTGGCACAAACTGTGTTCGTTGATACGAAGAGACCGCACCTGGAACTGAACGAGAATCAGCAGTTTCAAGTTTGGTAAACTGGCTGAGTTTCCCCAGGGTCCATGGAACAGAAGGTTGTTTAGAGGTGTTGACAACGCCCATAGTTGGATGGGCATTTTCTTGATGCCCTGAGTGGGCTAGAATTTCTGGGGTTGAAGGGCAGATGCTGTTCAGGGAAGAGAAGATGTGGCCAAGGTGGTCGACCGCTTGTACGTTGGAAGCACCCAGGGGCTGGGATGTCGGGGGAGTCAGAAACAGCTGCCACGTTTCTGATTGGGATGGTTGAGGACCTCCATCTTGGATTGGGATAAGTAGGGTTGGTCACAGCTACCATTCCGGGAAGGATAATTTAGGGCGTGCATGGTTCAGTGGCAAGTGAGGATTGTTTACTCGGACCTTTCATGTCCCCTAGCAGCAATGCATGGTTCACCTCCCCTTCCCATGCCGCATTCACCCAACATTCGAGTGACTGTCTCTACATGGTACCATGGGACCCTTCAGCATTGGTTGGTTGTTACTATGTCGGTCACCGCTAGTAATGTAACATTAAACTCTTCACCCAACTGGATTTGGTGATGTTCGAAGTGGGACCACTCAGCTCAAAATGGCGGCTGATGTCCACATCTGTTCACCAGCGTAGGCCATTGCGAAAAGTCAATTCAAAATTTATGAATCATTATGAAGTATCCCCTGTAATCATTCCCCATTGTCAAGCATTTGTTCGGCATCCTTTCAACATCAACAAAGCATCATTGATCATCGCAATTATTCATCATCAATCTGCTGGTTGATAACCATTCGTTGGCAATATAAAACCATCAATAAACCATCCTTTAACCATCATTAACCTGGTCAATAAGCTTTCGTTGGCTATCTTCACCACCAAATGAACCATTGATCATCACTAATCATAGTTTAACTACTACTAACCATCATTTCACCATCACTTAACCACCAACTAACCACCAAATAACCATCACTTGACCACCCACGAACCATCCTTCCACCAGCCCCTGGTAGCCATCAACCCTCCATGGGGCACCTGAATTCCTTGCATGGCCCAGGCCCAGCAAATGGAGCAGCTGCTGTTCCTGTGCCTTTCTTCCTGGCGTGATGCCATGTCCCATGGCCGCAATGATGAGCCAAGTCGTGGGAGGGCGGGGCGCAGGGCTGGTGCTGGTGGTGCCCCTTGTCATCGTGGTCCATGGGTCCCAGGGGGTTGTCGGAGATGGACGCAAGTAGATAGGTCCTGGTTATTGTTGGTTGGGAGTACCATGTATCATTGACAATCCTCGAATGCCGAAAAAACAGGTATCAATCAACAGTATGTAGACCTATTTATTCCTATTGTGGTTGATTAGATCCCTAGACACCACCATTTTTTCGCTGGAAACCTGGATTCTGTGCTGCCCAGGCGTCTTCTCAGTTTGGAAGGCTATGGCTACCACCTGGCATCCATACGCCAAAGGACCCGTGGCATCGTGGCCGCTGATGTATGAGCTGATTGTAGCAGTGACCTTACCAGTCAACTAGTATGGTTGAACAACAAGCTCATTAACTGATTAAGCGGTCAACTAGTAGACTAAGTGGTTGAACCAGTATGGATTAAGATCAGCTGCTAGCCTCTATTAACCCTAGTAATAACCACGATTAAGCCATTCCGATCACTACAAGCCCCTGGTAGTGACCATTAAATCAGCTAGGGCAACTCGTGGGTTCAACCAGTCAAGTGGTTCAACTCGCGGGTTCAAGTCTCACAGCCATGGCGGTTGAACCACAGGTTGCGGATACCAAATTGGTTGAGATCAGCTTCCATGGCCAGGACCCTTCCCATAGTCACTCAACTTGGCCATGGTTCAAAGTTAACACAATCAGCGGCTCAAAATTGACATTATTATCATTGGATGCTTGCTGTAGACCTACCGAAGCTGGTTTCCGCATCCATGTGGTGGTTTCTCAAAATAGGGGTACCCCTAAATCATCCAATGATAGTCATTTATAGTAATAAACCAACCATTTTTGGGGATCCCTATTTTGAGAAACCACCATGTTGGCACCATGCCCTGTTGATGGTCGCGGATCACAGGACGCCGCAGATGGTTGATGGCCTCTTCCTCTCGCAGGTGAAAGAGGTCGAAGCTGCGCAGATGCGAGGAACATGGCAGTAGTAGCAGTGGTTGTTGTTGCATCAGAGTTGTGGTTGGGGTTGACCACCATTAAATCATATTAGATCACCATTAAGTCACGATAAAATAACCATTAAATATTATTAGATCACGATTAAATCACCATTAAATATTATTAGATCACGATTAAAAATCACGATAAAATAACCATTAAATCATATTAAATCACGATTAAATCACTATTAAAGCACTATTAAGTCATTATTAGCCATCATTATTTACCGACCTTGAAAAAGTCTTCTTCACCAACTGGCCCTTTACCGCTCACAGCGGGGGAGGTGCCTGTGGGTTAAAAGGCTGCTTGAGCGCGTCCAAATGAGCTGCGATTCGGAAGTAAGAACAAAGTCATGTTGTTTGTGTTCATGTTCTTGTTCTTGTTCTTCTTGTTCTTCTTCTTGTTGTTGTTGTTGTTCATGTTATTGTTCTTGTTCTTGTTCTTGTTGTTGTTCTTCTTCTTTTTCTTGTTGTTGTTGTTGTTGTTGTTGTTGTTGTTGTTGTTGTTCTTGTTGTTGATGTTGTTCTTCTTCTTCTTCCTCTTCTTGTTGTCGATGTTCTTGCTGCTGCTGCTTCTGCTGCTATTGTTGAGTTGGGGGAAACTAGACCACCGGAACCCCCTCGACTGCAACCTCTGCGTTGGTTTCTGGGCATCGCCAGGCCTGCCTCTTGTCAGAGTCTCAGGGTCGCCTGCTTCCGGGTTGGAAAATCCAACAGTTGGTTATCGGTCGGTGGTCGGCTAGAAATGACCAACCAACGGTTGTCAATGAACGTGAAGACAGGTTTTAGTTTTCACAAATGGTACAATGGCCTACTAAAACGGTCTGCATGATACAACACGAATAGGTTACGACTGATTACCGCAGTAATCACAGGTTGATAGTGGATTGTTGCCTGACCCAATATGAATATCATGGTCAGGCATGGTGACACTATCATTAGTTGTTCAACAAAAAGTGTTTGCACAGTTTTGGTATTGGTAATCGGTAAAAAAGCGGAGAACAAAAATACATGTCCAAGCAAAACCGAAACAATCCTTTTTGCCGCGCCCCAAAAAAGGAGTTGAAACAAACCCTCATGAACCCCACGTCTCAGACGTAGGTCTCGTGACGTAGCGTCTCGCGTCTGGCGCCTCGGGCATGGTACTGGTAAGTTAATAAATCATTTTGGACCTTTGACAGACATGATTGATGCTTCAGAACCAGTTCTTGAGCCAAACTTATTGCTTTGGAATTCTACAGCGGCCCCCTATGATTGGAGATTAAAACAAAGGTTTCCAACATAGATTTCCCCATCAACCAACCCAACCG
Organism: Symbiodinium kawagutii; assembly: GCA_009767595.1. NCBI lineage: Eukaryota > Dinophyceae > Suessiales > Symbiodiniaceae > Symbiodinium > Symbiodinium kawagutii. The sequence continues at coordinate 8,512 of VSDK01023339.1, forward strand.
GCTAGTACTCATATAACAAACATTCCTGTTCCCTATAATTAGAGGTTAAAACCACGGTTTCCAACGAAGATTTTTTGCAGCAAACCCCTTTTTCTTGGAGTTGGAGATTAAACCTAAACCAGGCTTTTGCTCGTGAATGGAGGTCAAGCACCCAGGGTTTCCCTCATTAGATTAGTGCTTGCTTAGAAGTACCGTCGTGGGCATCATCATCGTCACCATCCCAACCACTACCCCTACGACCACCGGTGCTGCTAACACCGAGCCGCCGCCCTGAGGGTCTGTCTGATCTGCTGGGCTTGCAGTGTGGCACTGGAGCGACAAGGCCCCACGGGGAGTGTCAGGGCTCCGAGTTTATCGAGGCATGTAGAGACACTGTAGATTTATATATAGGCTATGGTTAGGATATGGTTAATTAATATATGCTGAATTTGTCTAGTAAATAAATGGTAAATACTGGTTCATTAATGATGGGTTAATGGTTGAGAATGGTTGATTGATGGTAGTTTCTCAAGCCATAGGGGACCCCAAAAATGGTTGGTTTAATTGGGTGTAAATGGTTAATAATGGATGATTTGGGGGTACCCTTATTTTGAGAAACATCCATGTATGTATATGTGGTTATATATGGTTATATAATAGTGGTTAATTAATATAGGCTATGGTTGATATAATAATGCGTAATTAATAACCATATACTATTAATATATACAATTATTATATGGTTATATGTGGTTGATTATGTATGCAATCATTATATGGTTATATAATAGTTATATAGGCGATTTCATGGTAAATACTCATATATGGTTAGTATAGGCTATGGTTGATATAGTGGCTTATTGGACATTTATATAGATGGTTAATAGTGATTAATTAATGTTAACTAATGGTAAATAGTGGCTAAGTAATGATGGTAAATAATGGTAACCAATGGCTAATGGCAACCAATGGTAACTAATGGTTGATTAATGACGGGTTGATGGTTGAGAATTGTTGAGTGATGGTGGTTTCTCAAAATAGGGATTCCTAAAAATGGATGGTTTATTACTATAAGTGATTAATACTGGATCTATTTGGGGGTTCCCCCTATTTTGAGAAACACCTATGTTGCAGTTGATGTTTTTTTGGGAAGATCTAGACAATGACTACTCTCAAGACCAATGCCAGTTTTAATCTCACTTGATTATTCTGAGTCAATGTTGTGAAGTTGGGAATCCCTTGGCGTTGCTTCACCAGTGACAACAGGTCACAATGACCATTGCCAACCGGCAAGTCGTCTCGGTTGGAGACGATGTTGCTGTGATATCTCGGTGGGGCTCCGGCTTGGCAGAGATCTTCATTCCTGGTTGGAATTGAGTAGGAAATAGTGATGGTTAATATTAACCATGATTAACCATGATTAACCATCACTATGAATGAAACTATAGCCGAGTTTAACCATTCCTGGTAGGAAACCATCAAATGGAATGGATAACCATGAAACTATAGCAGTTAATAGCCAGAGAATAACCATCATGAAATATTGATGGTTAATAACAACCAGGAATAGCAATGGTTAATAGCCAGAGATTATCCTGGTTGGTCAATAACAACCATGAAACCATCATGGACCATGATTAACCATGATGATTATAACCAACATTGATGATTAACCATCATGATTAACCATGATTAACCAACATTAATGGTTATATAAATAGCAGAGATTAACCATTATGAACCATGATTAAACGTTCCTGGTTGGAAACCGTGGGAGGGATTGAAACTGAAACTAGTAGTTGAAACTCCACCTATTTTGAAGCCACCAATCAAACACCTTGTCTGCGGGAGATATTGACCACAGTCAAGATGTTGTTGATCTCAGCGTGAACTGTCAAAAACATCAGGGCATGTCGAAGGAATCTCACTAGCAGGCAGAAACCCAGAGACGAAATCTTCACCGTTTGGCAGGCCATGGTTTCTGGACATCCATAAGGCCATGGTTTCTTTCACCGTTTGGCAGGCCAATGGTTGATTCCTTTCGGCAGGCCATCCATCCTCACCGTTTGTTTATTGCCCACAGTTGGTTTCTGGACATCCACCTCGCAACTCTGGCAATCTTTCAGATCCAGCAATCATCCATGGTGACATGCACCCTGCATAGATTCCATGCTATTGGTCAATCATCTGAGAACAGCCGCGGCACATGAACCAGAACCACGACATCATGGGTTTGCGCGGGTGAAATGGACCAGTGAGATCTCCCAAAGCAATCACAAAAACCCACCACGCGGTCAGGTCGAGTGCTGAAGGACATTTCCACCAGCCATGGGCTGGTTCGGTCGCAGTAACCCCAAATAGGACGATGGCTGGTGGCATCCCAATGTTTTACACACGTGGTGTTGTTGTCGGACGAAGTGTATATTGTGTATGGATGTTTCTGAAATTGTGGGACCCCTAAAATCACCCAGTGATGATCTAAAGCAGACTATTTGGGGGTGCTTTGGGAATCCCCTAGTTCGAGAAACACTCAGATGGACAGGATATGGATGGATAGGGCCAACATGTATCACAATGATCGCAATATGGTGATGAATAAGCCACCCATTTTGGGACACCGTGAACCGCAGTCTTGCAGGGCTGCTGTGTTGGTGGCATGTTACAGGCAGTTATTATTGCCTCCCTAGTGTTGTTGGTGGTTGGTGGGTGTAAGCATTTCATATTTTCCCACGTTTTTACCTATGCTTAGGTTGGTTGATTGAGTGATGTTGTTCATGTTTTTCTGAGGGGATGAAACCACCAAGCAGTTGGTCTTGATGGTTAGCCATGGCCAGCAGTGGTTAGTCATGGGTAATGAAAGATCCATGAATACAATACAACTGGTGTTTTTGTGTCAAATCATTGCGCTTGTCATGCTGGACCTGATAGAGGTGACCCATGTTTTGATGCAAGGACTTGGAGTTCATGATGGGACCCTGAACCAAGCTCTGGGACTGTGACTCAACGGTTCGTGGGAAGCCGCGATGTAGACAGTTCAGTGCCTCATGTGCCTCTGCAAGAGGAATACGTATACAATACTGGTGCTATGACAAAGAGACACGGGGGTTCAGAACTGTTGGGGATCATCCCCAAAGTGCACTGGAAAAAACTGGAAACTGGTCACTGCTCACTGGAAACGATAACCGAGCCCGGACCGTTGATCGGGTCTTCAGGTGGGGACACTCGTTGGCTTGCAGGGATCGTATCCATGATCAACCACAGTCCATTGATCCTTGTTTGCTGTTGTCAGCCATTATCAGCAACTAAAAGGTGGGCCCCCAGCATGTACAAGTCGGGTTGTAAACACCTATAAGTGGTTGTTGACCCTCGTCAAGCTAGTTTTAAACCAACTCAGAAGTGGTTGGGGGCTCACATTGTAAGGATGAATAAGTGTAATAAACCACTAGATGACGATCACTAACGAACAGTGTTTTGACTCCCCCAGATCATCAACCAGGGACCGTCATTCAACCATTGGGAAAACCATCATTGAACCAATATCAACCATCACCAGGCATTTCCATCATTTAAGCATCATGCAGCCATCAATCTATATAACTATCAATGAATCATCAAGTAGGCACAAGCAGGCAACAATTAATCAGACACCTCGATCATCATAAATTAATCATCATTACCCATCAAGGAATCAACCATCCATGAATCAATCATCGTCAATGCATCAACCATGAACAAATCAATCCATCATCAATCATCAACTAATCAACCCATAACTGGTTGGCGGTTTTCATCATTCTTTATTTTCCCTAGTAATTATCAACCAATTGTTAACCATATTTCTCGTAGGTGTGGTTCAACCACCAGCCAGATTTGTAATGGGTTGACAATGGTACACTATGGGTGATACGTGTTGATACTGTAACGGTTCATTCATCGTTTATCAAGAGACTGGTTGAGTAACCACATGTAACCACTCTCATCCATTATGAGCTATTATATCTGTTGGTTGATAGTGGTTAATCATTATGAGCTATATTATTAACCACTCTCAACCATTATGAGCTATTTTCCCCAGAAACTGGTTGATCATGGTCCCATCACAAGCATGAGCCCTCAACCAGGCGTTCCTACCGTGTTCCAGGAGACGGACGCTCACCTGCAAGAACTGCAGGACTTCTCGGAGCATCAGCCGGGAGCTCGACGGGGCATGAGCATCGCACCGTAGGCGTAGCCTGCTATAGGCAGCTGAACCCAAGCAGCTGAACCATCACTGTATGGCAGTCAGCTGAACCATAGGCAGGTTGTATTTCATCACAGCTGAACCATCACGTTGTGTTTTTCCCATAATCACGTGCAACAAAAAGACTGTGTGATTATAAATACAACCGCCTAGAATCATTTACGATCAGCGGTTGCAATCGCCTTAGTATTGATGAATATAGCTATGATCATGTCATACTTAAATACATGAATCAACACCTGTAGTCACCAGCATCATTGGTATAGCTTTCATCACCTTTTATCAGGGATCAGCCAAGATACCAGCCATCATCTGCCCCTCATTTCTGCGCAGCCAAGGGGGCAACAGCTGCAACAATGCCATGCCCGGAAGGAGCCGGGCAGCGGCGGTCCGACAGGGTTTCCAGGGCGCCTTGGAATCCACCGGACTATCAACCGTGGTTGCGAACATGATACCATGGTTGGTTGGTTGACCTGGGATAATGTGGGCCAGGAATATTCAATTTCTTGAGCAGCCCGTTGGTTGTGGATGAGGGAGGATCCTTTTAGCCAGTTGTTGATTTATGAACTATTGAATTATGTCCAAATGGCCAGCAGTGGAGCACCATCCACCAATCCAACTAGTTAGCTGCTTGTGCTTGAGGGAGATCTGTTTTACTTTGGCCAGGGGCTGGTTCAAGAGAGCTTGGTAGTCCAAAGCGAATGATTTTGAGCATGAAACTCATTTTTTGTACTTTGTGCACCTGAGAAATCTGGGAAGGAGAAGCAAGTGACCAGGAAGGCAGATAGGGCTGTGCCTGCTTCACACAACGTGAGACACGCAAGATCACGTCAGGGATGATTGCACGCGTCCCAACATTAAGCAGTCAGCGGTGGCAAAGATCAGTGGTGTGCTACTCACGATGTACCTCACCAATGGTAGAAAAGTACAGCCCACACAAGATCACCGCAGGATTTGTATCCTATCCTGTGCGGAAGCACACAAAGTGAGGTGGCACGCCGTTCAATCAATGATCATCAACCATCCGGGAACCATTACAGCAATGAACACTATCGTGCTACAGTCAGGTGATTCACTCTTCGACGTGCTTGGTAGCGAGACTACTGAGACCCCACTATGAACCGTCATTGATGCTTAATTGATGGGTAGTTTTTTGGGGAAAACAAGTTTAATTCGTTGACAACACGCATCTGGGAGTGTTTCTGGTTGGTGTTTGCCAAAACCTTCATGTCGAAACCTTGATACGCCAGCTGTTTGTTTCTGGACAGCAGTACCCAGTTGGCGCATCCAAAACCAGCAAATCATGTTGTATTCACCAACTGTATATGCTTTTTTTCTTTAAATAGGGGTACCCTCAAGCCATGGTTGGTTTGTTACTATGAATGATTAAAAAGGGATGACAACTGGGGGTCCCCTGTTTTGAGAACCGACCGTATCTTCTGGTATCCATAAACCAGTCATTATACTTGGATATGGCGGTGGGTCCATAGCCACCGCCGTTCACATCAGAGAACTGATATCAGACTTTGCCAACAGTATATCTGGTTGTTTCTCAAAATAGGTGTACCCCCGCCACATCATCTAAGATTAGCCATTTATAGTGATAGACCATTCATTTTGGGGTTCCCCATGTTGAGAAACAACCGTTTGGATACGCTACTGGTTTTTGGACACGCTTCGTTGGTCAAAACATCAGTTGCTTCTGCACCACTGCGCAGGATCACTTGAGCTGCAGTAGCCGTGCATTCGTGGGTGCGCGAGCCAAGGGGGAGAGCTGCATGGCCAGTTTGGGGCAGGGCCATTTATCTCAACATGGTCTGGGAAGATCACCAGCTGTGTATGTCGTTTGTTTGTTTGAAATTTTGGTTTTGATGAATACAAACCATACTGGGTACTTGCTGTAAGTCGTCCGGGCTTGACTAAAGTCGGGCAGAAACCTTGTGCCTGACTTACCACCACTACCAAGTAGGTGATGGAGATGAATTCAAACCAATTAAAATTTATCTCATACGATTACGTACATGATTCTCGTATGGTGATTTACGCCAATAACCATGGTATTATGCTCATAGGTGATGTGAATCTCCATCTTCATGAAACATGATTGTTTGTGGCGCCATCCCACCTCGATGGAACCAGACTGGAGCACATGGGTGAACCTCTCAACCTCAAAGTTCTGCCCCGCAGGGTAACCCGAAATCCTGTTAGCCAATTGTTTCGCAGATTGTAGGATCAGTCTGGAGAACCTGCAACGTGTGGAGCTTTCATTGGTATGGTTGGGTATCCGAAGGAGCTGGTCTACGGACAGGATCAAACGACCAACCAGCTGATCTTTGGGGGAAATGAGCTCCAGAATAGCCATGGCTGCTTGGAGATATTAAATATGTATAAAGATATAATTGAATATAATTGATATAATTGAATATCTATTGTACCTGGAAATAAACATACCTGGAAATTTGAAAATTGGGTGGTGGATGACAATAGATCAGTAGGCAACATATCAGTGTAATTATGTATACACACACACGCATATATATATATATATACACACATATTGTATGTGCGAACAGTATTTATGTACAGCATATCTACTCTGTATACACCCAACGAGATCCAGCAATAATCGCGCCAAGCAACAAGCAGAACCCAGCAAATATCAATGATACCCAACAAAATGCCAAGAATAGTCGCGAATAGCGAATGATAGGTGTGCCTACCACAGTATTTACTGCAACAATTTCTACCGATGTCCAACATTTGTTGCACCGCAGGTCGTAGCATTCAGCGGGCGGAGAGGCGGGCGAATCACTGATCATGGTGATGATTCATGGTGAGGGACAGTCAATGATGGTCAACTGATGGAACGGAAAATCGTTGAAATGGCTAAACGTCAATCTATTATCACATATTATTAGCATCATCAATGATTAATTAGTAGTTGATTGATAGTCGATGAATGGTCTATTGGCTATTTTTTGGATAATAATGGTGAATCAATGGTTAATGCTCGATTTAGTGGTTACCTAATTGCATTTTGGATCGGTGAACATCAACTATCCCCACACATTGGTAAACATTCCAACAACAACCATGGTCCACTGGTGAGTTGCAAATTCGCGATGAAACGAGCCAGTTCAACAACACTAATCACTGCACAATTGATTCATCGTATCATTATCGTGGCTGACTAATACGGATACAAATCTTGCTGTACTTGCATTGGTGGTAGAATACCATAGTTCTTGTTTGTTTAATGGTACCAACAAATATATAAATAAAAAACAATGTATTGTACCATTCAGATATCATGAGCAGCAGCGTTTTTTTTGGGATATTTCAGAGATACTTCTTTAGTGTCATTAATTTAGAACCTGGCATGTTTATCTTGTTTAAACATGGTAAAGCCAAAATGCGATGCAGTAAGTATAAGGTAGTACACAAGGTGGGCCCCCAGTAGTTATAAGTTGGGTCATAATGTTATAACCCCTATAACTTCTATAACTGGTAGTTACTGTAAGCCAAGTGAAGTTAGTTATAAACCAACTAACCCAAGTGGTTGGGGGCCACATTGTAGCGGCATACTTATGTGGCTACAATAGTCAGGGTGCAGCCTCTAGGTTCAGCCATCCATGAGCGAGGCAGCTGTTGGAAGTGGCCTGGCACCAGTGGTGGCAGCTGAACCAGGCGAGGGCAGCGCCAGGTTGGTTGTGGATGGTGATGGTAGGTGGTTGATATGTCATGGTTATTGATAGACCACGGGTGATATATCATGGTTATATAATGGTTGGTCATGATGGTTGATAACAGAGGTTGACAAATCAAGGTTAATTTTAGATAATGGTTGAAAAAGATGGGTATGATTTGATTGGCATTGCTAATGACTCTGCTTGATTTTTCACCACTACCTTAAAACGAACCATGATTTACCATCAAAGAGACCTGATATAAACAGCAAGGCTCTAGATAGCTTTAGGCCATTATGCGACCATGCCCGACCATTTGTCAGAATTATGAACATTTCTTAACCATCAATGTCAACCCTTTTTGATTGATAGCAAGTTGTTGGGAACATCCCCGATGTTTAGCTTGTTACTAAACCATTACGTAATAGCCAACGCGTAGGAGGCACCAGTCTAGTTTGGGTATCCATTCCCATCAACCATTTTCATCCCTCGTTAAGCAGCCTGTGAAACGTCATTTGCCTTCGATTTCAGCAATATTGTTCTTGATCATTAAGCATCCCTAATCATTCGTAACCAACCACTGGATCACTTGGTTATAAACCAAAATTATACCAGATTCACCAGCACTTGAACCATCATTCACCGTCGTTACTAGCCATTCCATTGCTCTTAACCGTCATTAATCATCATTAACCATCATTACCCAGCATTAGAGCTATCATAAATCATCATTCACCATCATTAACCAGCATTCAACCGTTATTTAGCAGCATTCAACCATCATAAACCAGCCTTTGAGCTATCATAAACTATCATAATCCATCATCAACCAGCATTTCAGCTGTCATTAACCAGCATTTAACCATCATCAACCATCATTACCCGGCATTTAAGCTATCAATCAACATCATTCACCATCATTAACCATCTTTCACCCATCATTAACCAGCATTTAATCTATAATGAAACATAACAGTTGACCATCAACTAACCACCGTTTTACCATCATTCAACCATCATTCAACCATCATTCAACCATCATTTACCATCATAAACCATCAACCAACCACTATTTTACCATCATAAACCACCACAAGCCATCGCTTTTTTCATCCGTTCGGACATCCACGGCCTCCCCGCAGGCCCTCCGTTGTCGCGAGCAGCGCCTGCTGTCCCTTCAACAGCGGATCCACCGGAGAGCTCTGCGCCTGGCACACCAGGCGCGCGGCGCTGTTCGGCGTCGTTGATGGGTACAGGGGATGGTTGCAGGTGATGGTTGAAAGATGGTAAAACGGTGGTTGAATGATGAGTTATGATGGTTGAATGCTGGTTGACTGCTGCTTAATGATGGTTAGCTGTTATGGTTCATTATAGATTAAATGCTGGCAAATGCTAGTTAATGATGGGTGAATGATGGTTGAAGGATGGTTGAAGGTAAAATGGCGAGCTGGGTCAAGCAGTTAACCAACCAAATACTGGGGGATTTCCACCAACAATGGTAGGGAAAACATGGGAAAACAATGGTAAATGATAGGGGTACCTCCAAATCATCTACTAATAGGCATTTATAGTAATGAACCAGCCATTTTTGGGGTACCCCCATTTTGAGAAACTACCAAATGGTTAATGAAGGTAAGTGATGATTGAATGATTTACCATCAAGTCCCACTGGAATGGTTGAAGGATGGTTAATTTGGTGGTGGAATATAGCCAACAAATGGGTATTGACTAGGTTAATGATGGTTAAAGGATGGTTATGGGTGATGGTTAGTTGGTGGTTAAGTGATGTTTGATGATGGTATGGTTAAACTATGATTAATGATGATTCATCAATGGTGCATTTGATGGTGAAGAGAACCAAGAAATGGTTATTTACCAGGTGAACGAGGATTGAATGAGGGTTGATGGTTAAATGGTGATTGATGGTGAAATAATGATTAATGATGGTTAACAACTAGGCATAATATGGCTAATAATGATGATCAAATGGTGGTTCTGGATGTTTAGCAAGGATGATATGGCTAATACTGAAAATGCGAGGGTTCAAATGCTCGTGAATGATGGTTCAAAATTTACGAGACTATGGCATAGATGGCTAATAACAATGGTTACTTGATGGTTGATGATGGTATGTAATGGCAAATGATAGTCGTGATTGTTAGCCGTCCTATCTTCACCTGTGGCTTCTTGGATCTTATCTACCTTTCCCCGACTTTGGAGTTTTGACAGGGGCACAAGGCAGGGCCGTTGGGTCCTCCACTGAGAATAGTCGTCTTGGCTGAAGCGATAGCGACTTGTTGACAACTGGCACCAAGTCCCCAAAGTGGGAATCCCCTTCCAACCCAGTTGGGTCCCCAACTAAATATCATCATCTATAAGTCTATAAGTGGAAAACCATAGAAAACCATCCCAAAAAAAACCCAAAGCCATCATTTTTATTAGGAAAACCCTGGAAATCCATTCATTTTGATGCCGACCTCCCTGAACCCCTAGTGGAGCCCACCGAAGTTGGCGCGATCAGGGCTGGCTTTCTGCGGTCTGGGAATCGCGTCGCAAGAGCCACGCAATGCGGCAAGGTCTGGGTCATGCGGTTGAGCCAAGGGCCAAACCTGGTGCTGCATGAAGTTTCAAGGGTTGATTGGATGATCATAGTGGATGATGCCAAACCACTATGGATGATCAAGTGCCAAGTCCATCCATCCACATGGATTTTCAAGGGTTGATTGGATGATCATAGTGGATTTTTTCTTTGGCACTTTGATAGGGGAGCAACTTTTTGATGACTGGATGGATTTTGATGCTGGGTTTGATGCTGGGAAGATTTGGTGGTTTGATGATCTGCTCTGCAGAAGAGGGTGATTTTGAGGAGGGTTTGGAACTTTTTGATGGGTGTTACATCCATTTGAGTCATATCATATATGATCATGTATGAATACATAGCCACTGATATGAGGCAACACGATGGGGTGGCATTGATGATTTGGTGATTGTGATTGATGATTTGCTTGGTAGTAATCCCTTGAGGCTAGCCACACATCATTGGTTTGACCGACGGCACCGCTGGGATGGTTCAGGGGATATCTCCATATGGACATCGCAGAATAAGCGCTGGCGCAAGGTCCCATGAAGTTATCACAAGGACTCCAGATCCATCTCAAGAGTGGAAGTCGCCTATGTCCACATCAACCTTGGTTCCCCTTTGTCCTTGACAGTGAGCCACCACAGAAGTTGGGGTCGACTCTGGCTCTCCAGTGGTCCCCAAGTCCTGGGATATCCATAGAATTGAAGGTTTCGCTGAGATGCATCATGCAGCTTCGTCCTTGGCCATGATGTACGCTCGCTGGTTGTTTTCCAAGGATGACTTGGGATGGTTGGGGGGTACCACCATTTCTTGATGTACCTATGTGATAGATATTTGGTGCTTTCTAAATTAAAGTTGGGGAACCCCCGAGCTATGGTTGGATTGTAACTGCAAATGGTTCATAAAGGATAACTTGGGGGTCCTATGATACTTTGAGACGATGCAACTACCAGGCTGTTCCGTTGTTGCCAGGGGTCGATGGTCGAGAACAACATGAGATGAATACCCCTGACATACGACAGCATCCCCCTCTCGGCATTCCCAATGGATGACCTGCCGACACACAAATAAATCGGGGTATTTCCATGTATTTCCATGGTTATATCCGCCCAAAAATGACAAGTGGTTATAGTAGTGGGTTATTTGCACCCAAATTGGGGGCATTTCCCTGGTTATATCCGCGCTAAACTGACAAGCATTTCCATTGTTCACATTTCCAGCCAAATGACCATGATGGTTTGTCACGAAAATTTCCAATCAAACTAACATTTCATGAACATTTCCATGGAAAATTGGTGTCATTGGCATCCAACGATTGAAGCCGCACATGTTTGGATCCAACGTCATTGGACCCGTTCGAAGAGCACAGCAGTTCCCGGGACCACAACGAGATGCCCAACTGCGTGACCTGCGAAGGCCTGCGAGCAGTTGCCCGATGGGAAGAGCAGCAGAGGTCCGCTGCTTTGACCAGTCTTTGATGGCTGATCAGGTTCGTTAAGAGTTGGTGATGGTTGATGATGATGATGATGATGATGATGATGATGATGATGTTTGATGGTGATGGTTGATGGTTGATGATGGTTGTTGACTCGACCAGTTTTCTTGTTCATCTCCCCATCTCTGTTGTTTGTTTGTCATTTCTTATTGTGAGTCACAAAACCGATCATGTGAAGTAATTCACGGATCAGTCATTCTCAGAATTGACTACTATGAATCATTTCACCACCATGAAGATCAACCATGAATCATTGACCACACAGAGAACCCAGGGAGGCTCACCATCATGTTCACCTCGAACTATGGACCCCCTGATTCAGCACCACGGAACCAACCACCAGCATGAGCCACTGCAGCCGCCAGGTCGGTGATTCTGAGCGAATGGACCAGGGTCATGCGAGAGCGGAAGGCACAACCGTTTCGCAGCGCAGCTGGCGCGGCGGTCAGGGCTGGATGGTGCCACCTTTGTCAGCCACCAGGTGGATGGCTTCGTCGATGGTTGACGGTGAATGTTGGTTGAGGGTGAAATGATGGTGAAATGGTGGGAAATGCTGGTAAAATGGTGGTTAGTTGATGGTCAACTGATGGTTCAATATAGGTTAAATGCCGGGAAATGCTGGTCAATCCATGTCAATCCATGGTTAGTTGATGATGTTGGTTACATGTTGGTGAAATGGTGCTCAATACCGCGTAGATCAGATTGTGATTCATTACCGTTCTATGATGATTGGTCATGGTTTGCAGTGGTTGAGAAAGGGCTTAATTATGGTTGATGGTGGTTAATGATGGTCAGGACTGGTTAGTGATGGTTCAGAATGGCGTACGTACCCCTGTCGGTTGCACTCAATAGTGGTTGGTACGGATGGCTAGTGATGGATATATCTATGGTTCAATTTCTGTTCAATAATATGGACACAACAAGCATATAACTTTGATACCTAATATGTGATGCAGCCATGTGCATGGATGCTCCATGACCCTAATCCATGAACACAAACCAACGTGTCTTGGAATCCCATCCGTTTCTTTGGTGAATCTTGACCAGCGGAATCTTGCAGGCACCTCCATCAATGACCAGCGTTAACCCCCAGCCAACCAACCATTCGGCAGAGTTCCAAGTTTCTGCATAGTTAACTGTTTGCCCAAGCTATGATTTTTGATGGTGTGGATCCATATTGGTTGTCACTGATCAGCAACCCGGGCAAATTTGGCAATCAGCAACTCTGATTCTTGACCGCTAGCTGAACGGATGATTTGCTGTATTGCAAGTAATTGCTTGTTGTCAGATCTTATTTTCCTACTGCACCAGATTCACCAACTGTACTCAACAACCGTTGCTATGGTACTTGAACCTTATGTCAACTGCTGCTGAGTATCAGATTCATCAACTGTTGAATTCAGCAATCTGATTTGTTACTTTCACAACCCTACTTAACAATGATGAATCAGCTGGCTTTGATCATCAAGACAGCTCATTTTTGTTGATGAACCAGCTATTTGTTTGCTGATCCATCATTTTTTGCTGATCCACAAGCTATTTTTGGTTGATATGATCCATCAGAAATGATTCATTCACATTTTGCGGGGTTCCGGTACCCTGGGTGTTCACATCCCAAGGTCGCGACCAAACTGTTCGTGTAATTGTTGGGATGGTTTCGCGATGGTTTGCTGCTAGGAATGGCTTTGGGATGGTTGCGATCCATATTAGCTGGTGTACCTCCTATTCTTTTTGGCTGTTATCCCCTGTCATCAACCATCAACCAGCTAACTGACATGATTCGCGGTCTGTGATCAACTATGAACCATGTTGGTTATGGGGGCTCAGTGGTCATGTTAACCCATGTTAGTTGAACCATAAAAGTTCCCACGTTGGTTGACATCCCTTGTCAATTATGCCATACAAATTGGTGTACCCCCAGCCATCAACCATTACAAACCATGAGTTAGCCAACTTATATGGCATAACAAGTGACAAATAGGGATAACTTATATAGGGATAGCCATGTTGACCATGAGTTAACCATCAACCACATGGCTGTTTCTCAAGCCATAGGGGTACCCATAAATCATCCAAAACCATAGTCATTTATAGCAATAAACCAACCATAGCTTTGGGGGTTCCCCATGGCTTGAGAAACCACCATATCAAGGGATCACCAAGCACCGAGGTCCGGTGCACCATCACAGGGCCCCAGTTCCTTCAGCTCGCCACGACTCGGTCTCCCCGTGGCGTCGTGGCTAGGCGGAAGATCTTTTGCGGTGGAAGGGTCAGCGAAGGCGACGGCCTCCAGCGGCTAGCACCACCTTCCCAGCAGTTCAACCAACAAATAACAAGCATTAAGCACCATGAACCGGCCATTCAACATGATCATTATCATTAAACATCATCATTTTCGCCACGAAGCAGCTGCTTTCAAGACGTGAGATCAGGACATTTCGCTGAAAGCACCGAGGCTCATCTTGGCAGAACGACGCTTCCGTGCGTCCGCGGGGCTCAGAACGGCGCGCGACACCGGGGAGCGGATAAGACGAGGCTTTGGAATGAACGACCAGTCCTTGCTGCCAACTGTTGTTGTTGTTGTTGTTGTTGTTGTTGTTGTTGTTGTTGTTGTTGTTGGTGGTGGTGGTGGTGGTGGTGGTGGTGGTGGATGGTGGTGGTGTGGGTGGTGGTGTTGGAGGTATGTTGTATGTTGTATGTTGTGAACGATTGTTTCCTCTATTGATAGATGTCATCATTGTCGTTACAGTTTTGATTTGTTAGTTGATGTGCTGAGACACATTAATCAGCACCTGGGGCCTAGCTGTTTTTATGGCATGAAAATGATGGAACGATGGACAATGGCTACGTAACTGCTACAGGCTTGATCCATATTCGGGCATTAAGCGCCGATACCCACCATCAACATCCATTAACCATCATTTAACCATTATTGTTCATCCTCAACCATCATCGACGGTCACAATACTACCTTTATGCAACCATCTTCAACCATCCACAATTATGCAACCATCATCAAGCATCATTCACCACCAATACACAACCAACCTGAACCATCATCGAACGTCAATCACTAAGCATCAATAGCCATCAATAGCCATCAATAAACCATCAATCTGACCATCATTTCACCATCAATAGCCATCACTAAGCATCATCTAAGGATCATCAGCTGTCACTAACCACGACTAACCATCACCAACCATCACCACCTGCCCCCTGCGCCAAGTTGAGGTGCTCCACCCAACGGATGTCGTGGGTGTGGAACGCCTGGCGCGGACAACTGCTGGCGGCGGCTGAACGTTGGGGGCACCCAGAGCTGTGCAAGATTTTGATTAGGCAAACTAACCTGGAAGTCGAAAATCAACTTTTTCAGTTTCCAGGTTAGTTTGCCAGAAGCCTGAAGGCAGTGGTCAATATCAGCAGAGGATGCATTGGTAAGCAGCAATTCATCCACCAGTAGTCCATTGGTCAATGGATAATGGTTAATTCATCGTGGTCAATTGGTGGTGAGTAGAGGTTAGTAGTGGTTAGTAGTGGTTAATAGTGGTTGCCACGTCCGCCTCCAGCAGTGGATCAACAAATCACTGCAGTTATATCTGCCCGGGTCAGCAATCATTAACCAGCCAGTAGTTGTTGACCATCCATTAATTAATAACCAATCATTAACACAGCATTAACAGCCAGTAGTTGTTGATCATTCACCAATCATTAACTTAAACAATCAATAACACATCATTATGTGCATTATTGACCATGCATTGCTGGTCATCATCAAGCATTCGATGATTCCGACCGCCTTTGACCACACATTTCCACGTGCCAAGCATGGTCCTCAATGAGCCATCTAATTGTTGGCCATGCATCAGAGGTCATGACTGACCAACTCAATTAAGAGAACCACCAAGGAACCATGGATCCATCACCATTCACCAGCCATTGGCCAGCCATTTTTTAATCGCATCTTCAACCATTCTTAAAAACTATAAACACTTCTTAAGCCATTCCGAACAATCATTAATCATCCAGATACCATCACCACGAAAACGACCATTCACCAACCATTAATCAATCATACATCCACCACTCACCAACCTTCAACCATCAATTCACCATTCGCCAAGCATTCTTAACAATACTGAACCATCAGTAATCATTATGGACGACCAAATGATTACCCATGTTAAACCATGATCAATCATCCATATACTATCCCAATCGTTTGAACCATTACTGATCATATATAATCATCCATTATTACTGCAACCATATTGAATCATTATCATTCATTATAGTATGTTCATTCACATTAGAATGATAGATAATATCATGTTAATCCATATAATCCATATCAGTTGTCCCCATCAACCATGATGGACCATATCAGCCATTCATATTGGTTAATGACCCTATTCGTGAACGCATTAGTCATGGTTATTGACCATTATTAATCAGATTGAAGCATTATGGACCATTTTAATTACCATATGAAACCATGAACAATCATCCAAACACTATCCCAACTGTTTGAACTATTATTAACTTATCAAATCATTATCGAATCATTGTGGACCATATTCTTATCCATGAGATCATAGTATTAACCAATTCGGACCATATTATTAACCATATGAAACCATGAACAATCATCCAAACACTATCCCAACTGTTTGAACCACTATAAACCATATCAAGCCATTATAGACCTTATTTAACCACTATGGACCATATTGTTAATCATGATGGACCATATGATCAGCCCTCTTAAACCATTATTACTTACCATAATATGATAACTGATATGGTTTATTAACCATGACTGATATGGTTCACAGTTGTTAACCATCTCATTATTAATCATATGAACCCATGCTGTTTATCAACCATTATAGACCATATTAAACAATATTAAGCCATATTGACCCTCTGAAATCATCATTATAAACCATACTAAACCATATTATTAACCATATTAATGACCATATTATGAACAAGTATTAACCATATCATGGTTAATTAACCATTTCAAACCATTATAAACCATATCAAACCATATTATTAACCATTTTCAACCCATGGTCATTACAAATAATTATAGTCTTATTGTTGTTATAAACAAGATTATTACTGCTATTACTATTATTAATATTGTAAACCATTATTTCCATATTATAATCATGTAATTCTTGTATTAGATGATTATTACCACTATTATAAGCCACACTATAAACCATCATTATTAACCTTAACCTTATTATTACTATTACTATTGTAAACCATTATTTCAACCATATCATTATCAACCATGTTAAACCATGGTCATTACTAGTAATACTAGTAAAACAATGGTGACCAAACCACCATTATTCAGCATCATTATTAACCTTAACCTTATCATTACTATTACTATTGTAAACCACTGTTAGCCCCATGCTCATTAACATATCATGGTTTACCCCATTGTTAGCCCCATGCTAATTACCATTAACATATCATAGTCAGCACTAACCATTTTTAACCCATGGTCATGGTCAGTCCTGGTCATCCATCGGTCACAGCTCCTGAGGCGCCCAGCAGATCCAGCGCTTCGTGGCGCTGGGCGAGGAACGGCTGCAGCACCAGCAGGACGCCACAGCGCCCGGGAGCTCAACGGGAACGGCGCTACATAGCGCGCCGCGACCCCCGTGGTGGGGTGCTGGTGGATGTGGCGAGCAGAGGGGTTGAGGGTGGTTGGCCAACGTGGTTTATGGTGTCTTTATAGTATGTTTATAGTGATTCTATGGTATTTTGTGGTATTTTATCGTGATTTATAGTATCCTTGTAGCGATTTTATGGTGATTTCTGGTATTTTGTGGTATTTTTTAGTGATTCAACTAGTGATTTATAGTGATTTGACCAGTGATTCAATGGTGAATGATGGTTGATTGATGGTTGATGAGATGGCTATTGATGGTGAAGGACGGAAATAATTTGAGATATGATGATTGTTATGATGTTTAGTGATGCTAGTGATGGTTCATGAACGGAGGTGAAACACGGTGATGGTCATCTATGATGATGGTTGTGAAGGTTTGATGGGCCAGGTGGTCGTTGTCCTACTTGGTTCATGGTTGGGTGTACTTTTCCCAATATATAAACATACTCTATCCCAGCCAACCAGTGATTCCACAATGACATGACCATCTTTTCTGGCATAAGTTTTGCTTTTGTTTTTTTCTGAGCTGTAGCAGGTTGTTTTTTTGATTCCTGCACCATGGAAGAATCAGTTTTCGAAATCCACTATTGAGGATAGAAGGTGCCATGTTTCACTGCTTTTTCAACCGTGAGGTGTTTGGTAAAGCTTGGAACGCTGTCGCATGCTGTCGCTTTCAACCGCCGTTGGGTCCAAGCGCCTGTCATTGGGTGGTCCTCCGGCAGCCGCGATGGAGGGAGACCACCAGGCGAGACCAGTTGGGGTGCTTTCCCCTTGAGCCATGGCTAATGGCTGGTTAAGGGTTGGTTTGGGGTTGGTTAAGGGTTGGTTGAGGGTTGGGTAAGGGTTGGTTAGGGTTTAGTTAGGGGTTGGTGAAATTTTCGTTAATTGATGGCTAGTTGACTGATAGTTATATACTGGTTAGTTGACGATTGGTTGATGGTGAATCTTGCGAACAAGTGATGGGTATATGATAGTGGTTTATCACGAGCAACCATCAGTGTTTTTGCTGTCTTTGATGCGTTTGATACCAACAAGACCACTGCTTTTCCATTAAAGTTGGTACTACCAGCAATACCCTCGAACGATCTAATATAGGAATGGGAAATCACCATATTTTAGAGAGAAACCCTAGGAAACCATCAAATTGTTGGTGAAATTTCATGGAATTTCCATGCGAACTGTTTGATCACCCAAGGGTACCACAGTTGAATCATAGTGTCCCTGGCTGTGGGATCCCGGCTCGAAAGCCCGAGAGTTCTTATGATTCGGAGACTTGGGGCAATCCTCAGCCCCACATCCTGCAGCGTTGAACTGGTGTCGCGATTTTCCGGACGACTGCACCAGTTTGACACAATCTTGGGGTCGGTTGAAACACGAAAAACTTGCGCTTTCCTCTTGGTTTTCACGGTTTTGTGGGGTTGGTTGAGAGCTATGCTGATCAATTCTCGGCTCAAACAGCAAACATGTTTGTTTTTCAGTGGCAACTTATGATCAGCCCGTCAGAGCTTTGCTCTTGCAGATTTTTCACGGTGCTTGGGCTTTAATGAACAACAAATCCTGAATCGACCATTCCGTACCAATATGCCAATATCCTGCCATTTTCGCTGGTTCATCACCGGTGAACCCATCCTCTCCTCTTGCTTGCACGGTTGTTGAACCTTTGGGAAGTCATGCACCCCAAAAGTGGGGCACATCACCATGCTTCACAATACGAAGTCCGGGCTGACCATGAACCACCCAGTGCGGTCAATCACAGGGAGATCAGGAAATATCGAGGTGCAAAGCCACCGATTCGCGGCGCCATGGCGGTTTCCAGCTCCCAGGGAGGTTCTTTCGGTGCCATGGCGCAACTGCTTGTGCCTCCGAGTCCACTTCTGTGCCGAGATGCGCTGTCGCTGCTCTGCGCCAGTCCACGTTTTTCTGAGGCGCAGGGCTTGAGAGTGGCTGGGAGCGGCTGGGAGTGGCAGGGAGCTTTCATTCTCGCTGTGGGTCTGGAAATAGTCTGGAGTGGGATGCAATGGGATGCAGCAATGGTTTCAATTACGAATCATTTGCTAAAAAGATGTATAGTAATAGTAAATCTCAGAGTTTGTCTAAACTGCTAACAGGAACCCACTCATGGGGCGGTTATTTTCGTAGGAGTTGGACAGGGGGATAATAAACCAAGAGTTTGTTCAAATCTCCGACTGCTTCTGGGTTTCCACGGAGGATTTCCTCAACGTGACCGCGTTGTACAAATGGTATTGCCAGCGCTGGGTGACGCACGAGCTGACGGAGAATTCTCTCGAACTTCTGCCTCTATGGCGGCAACTGCTAATGTCCTTGCAACATGCCAGGTGTGCCCAAACAGGACGGGCTTGGGCCTTGAAGGAAAGGGTCATCAGCACTGACCTGGATGGATTGGATGGTCAAACACTTTTTCTGAAATTGGGGTTAGGCAACATGTCATGGCTTGCAGAGTAGATGTATTCAGTCTTGCAATGGTGGACCTGCAAAACATTCCCTGCGGTTTGTCTTCCAGACCTGCTTAGTCAGCAAGGAAATGAACGTTGTCAACCATTCCTCAGGGATGCCCCTCAAAAAAAGGTTTCCTCAACAAAAAAATATGAATACTCAACAAACGAATTAGGAATCCTCAAGAAAAAAGAAGGTATCCCGGTACCCTAGTCCCTTGGTCCCTTGGTCCTTTGATCCCCTGGACTGGTCCCCTGGTCCCTTGGTCCCTTTGGTCCTTGGGTCCCGTGGTCCTTTGGTCCCTTGGTCCACTGGTCCTTTGGTCCTTGGGTCCCGTGGTCCTTCGGTCCTCTGGTCCTTTGGTCCCTTGGTCCCTTGCTCCTTTGGTCCTCTGGTCATTGGGTCCTCTGGCCCCTTGGTCTTTTGGTTCTCTGGTCCTTTGGTCTCTGGTCCTCTGGTCTGTTGGTCCTCTTTTCCTCTGCTCCCTTGGTCCTTTGGTCTTCTACTCCCTTAGTCCTCTGTGGTGCAGGTACTTGGGTGCAATTCATTTAGTGTACACGGGTGCAGTGTCATGTCGCCAGGTTGTATGCGCAGCTCCCACTGTTGATTCTGATGCACTTTTTGTCCACGTCTGCAGGATCGAGGGGAAGGCGCTGCGCCCTCCCGCGCCTGCCACGCGAAATCAGCATATAAATGCAGAAATGCTGCGCCTGCCACGATTTTAGCGCCACCCCTCACGCAAAAAAAACAGAGCACAAAGGAACAGCGGCAGATACAACAGCAACAGCAACAACTAAAGCAACAACAACAACAACCACAACCAACAACAACAACATCAACAACAACAGCAACAACACCAGCAACAACAACAACAACAACATCAACAACAACAGCAACAACAACAACAGCACCAGCAACAACAACAACATCAACAACAACAACAGCAGCAACAACAACAACATCAACAACAACAACAGCAGCAACAACAACAACATCAACAACAACTACAATACGATTGCAGTTTACATGTAGCAAAGAATTCCAGTCACTTTTTTCCCAGGGGAAAAGTATGTTGGGATAAACCCTGCCTGCACAATCCATTTTGCCACGTATTGGTGCTCAAAAACGGGCAGACGCGCAAAGGTCGTCTTGTGGCTAAGCCTAAACTACAGGCAGCTCCAGCATCAGGAGGGTGAAGCTCTATTGCTGGTGAACAGCGGCCAGCGTGTCTGCCGCGTATTGTTCAAAACCTGCGAACGCGTAAAGATAGTGCTCCGGTTACTCCTAAAACGTAGGCAAGCGCAGCGTCGGGAGATTGAAGCTGTACTACGGTTTTGGAGTACCTGTACCTTGGACACGCGCTAAATTTTTTGTTGAGTGAAAAGATTTCTTTGTTGAGTGGTTGCCCCATTCCTCATGTGCCAGCTGCATTTGCCCATATACACGTATACCTCACATCCGCACCTAGCTGCGTGTTTGTTTGCCAAAGCAAAATTTGATGAAACCGCTTGGCCCACAGGTCGTGGCACTTTGTGTAAATGGCATCTCGCGAACGTGGATGATCTGAGAGCTGCAGTGAGAGCGGCGAGTTATGCCAGAGAAATGACGGAAGAGCCCAGAGAGTTGCTTGGATGCGTTGGATGCCCTGGAGATCACACCAGCTGTGGCCCCACCAACCTGCAGGGCTGGGAAAATGTGGGGACCATCAGTTGCATTCTCCTGTCCCCAAGCTCGGCCACCAGCTCAATTGGAAGTACTAGTTTTACCACAAGGAAACAAATATGCCAGATGATGGCAAAACTTTGACAACTGACAGGAAACCTCCCTATAGACTGTGAAGCTGAATCTGCCTTGAGTTGATCTAGTTTGGGAAAGCATTTCCTCCTTTGAAGCATCAAACTGTGGCTGTAAATCCATTCTTTACCTGCCTGAGGCTATTTGGTGGTTTCTCAAAATAGGGGGCCCAAAACATGGTTGGTTTCTTACTAATAGTAGTTAATATTGCATGATTAGGCAGGTCCCCTATTTTGAGAAACATCCATCTGGGTCTCAGACAGAGCGAACCAGATTTGCTTGACTTGACTGGGAGTAACCAAGGATATACAACCGAGTATCCTTGCGAAACATGCCAAGCCGTTAAGCTCGTTTTTTGGCCACCATATTTTCCTCGTTTTAGACTCGGCGGACTGCATTCGAGGTTCTTTCTGGGTTCAATGAGAGGGGTCTGCAGGAACAACTTGGCCGAGTTGCGCCGGACGTGGAATTTGGAGTGCCATGGATCGAACGTGGCAAACTGGCGGTGTTGCAACAACATCAATATCAAGACTCCAAGAGACTACATTACCTTTCGACTGCTGTGTGAGATGCGCCGGTTCAAACAGGAACCCGGCGAACCTGAGGCTCGGGCCGTTACTTTTAAAATGTTCCCCTTCCCCAGTATCCCCAAGAGTCCGGCCAATGAGCGAAAGCCCCCCAGACTCCTTTGTGCGAGTGCTTGTGATGGTATCGCCATGCAATCATCGGATCTCCTTCGATTTGACGGCAAGCCTGGATCAATTGTATGTGGCGCAGTTACATATTCAGTGGATGAAGATGACCTCATAGCTGAGTTGAGGGAGCCAGCGGCTGATTCGACGGAGCAGACTGCCGATGCTTACATTCCTGACGATACGAAGGGCGTAGCCAATGCTTTCCGAAGGCTTGATGGCGGTGGGGCTTTGAACTTTTTGTTTGTTCTGTACGTCTCCCCCGATTCAGATATTGAAACAGAAATTGCAAGTAACGCTGAGGACTGGGCTGGGGGTTGTCGATCCATTTGAGCCACAAAGAAGTCAACAAAAAGAGAGCATCTCAGTCACCCAAGACTGAAGGCGCGTGCTGGTTGTGGTATCCACAGTTTTATGAACACAAAATTGGGATTTCTCAAAATGCAGGACCCTCAGACTCATGGTTGGAATTATTACTTGAATGCTTAATAATCTAGATGATAGCTGGGGTGTGTTGAGAAGCCACCAAATCTTCCCCAAACAAATCAAGTGTGGTCTCCCTGGATGGGGAATTCCTCTCGGTCATGAGTTACGTGAGCGAAGAAAGTTTAGGGTTTTTTAGAAATGGGGTTTTCCCAAAATAGGGGACCCCCACAAACTGTTGGGTTATTTGTATAAATGATTGATATTGGATTATTTCCGGGTCTCCTGATAGTTCAATAACACCCAAATTGATCATGACCAAATGGTGCAGAATAGCCATGAAGAAGCATCAGCAACCATGATTTTCAACTACTGACTCTCAAAGAATGTCATGATTGAAAATTGATGGCTTATAACGTAACATTGGTCAACCACTAGCCGGACTGGCAATCATTGCTATCAATCATCAACCACTTTCAATGACTGTCAAGCATTTTCATGGCTGTCAGGGGGTAGCAAACTATGCAGCATCATGAATCGGTATAAAACCATTTTGGACCATCACTAGCTTTTACTGGCCATTGTTGACCATGGTTCGACCACTAAAAGATGCTTTTCTGCTTAACCATTCTTATCCATCAATCTTTTTGATGATTCCCAGTGGAAGGGTCATTATTGAATCACGGTTGTTCACCATGATTATATAGGTCGGTCATCTATCTTATCCAAAAGAGATAACCAGGTGACCATTCCACCACTCATACTTATTATAGCCTTGATAGCTGTACGAATCATAGTCTTCCTCACAATCCATAATCATACCATCATACTCTAAGTCACCCTTCGTAGTCATAGGCATTCATCGTCGTACACGGCTCGAGAGCATCACCATTCGTAGCGACCCGGTGACCCTCACCACATTGTCCCAGGTTGACCCTCACCACGGCTCGTCTCGAGCGATGCAGGTGACAGGTCCCGTGTGATGAAGTTTTGGCTCCTGGTTTTGTGCCTGGTTTTCGCACATGTGAGGTGGGGCCTTCCAGGTGGAGCTGAGCGCACGGGAGAAGAACGTATGACCATCAATGTCAAAAGAAGATCAGTAGATCAGTGACACTGAATCAGTGATATTGATGATTAATGATTTTGATTCTGACATGTTGATCAGTGATGATTACAGTACTGATTATTGATTGATTATTGCTGATTGTTGATGATTTTTGGATTATTCTTTTGATATCAATATTATTGGTGATTACTGATTATTGATCTCTACTTTTAAGATATTGATTATCAATGTCATCAGTAGATATCAAAATTATTGATGATTGCTGATTCTGAAATGTAGATCAGTGATGTCAAAAGAGTGAAATCTCGGATAGTAGTCCGAATCATCATACCGTATCATCACCATCACCACATCATTATATTATATCGAATCATGAACCTGCATTAGGCATCGTAAGATGAACAATACCAAGCATCATTGCCAAGGGTATTTGCACAAATGCCATGCATCACGAATCATGCGTTGTTTGTTTGGAAAGCGCTGACCAGACCTGGGTTCCGACAATCATTGAGAATCCGAAATGTGACGCGCCAGATCATGTTTCAAAAACCAAAGTGCCCATGGCCGAGCACACGCATGTGGTTCTGTGCCCACGTTGCCTCCAGCAATCACATTTTGCGGAGAAGGTTCCTGCTTTGACGCGTATGCTGCGCATGGACATCCAACGTCCAACGACAAGTGGTATATCTCCCCATTTCGTAGCTAGTTCTATTCAATTCCCCAGGATTCTCTTCTTTGGCGAATCTGGTGAACCTACTGGGCACCAACCATGTCATGCTGATAGTGGGTTGATGTTAGTTGATGTTAGTTGATGGTAGTTCTCATTGCTCTTTGGTATGTTGGCGGCTTGACGCATGCATTGCATGATGGTCGAAGCCAGCGACGACCTGGGCGATTTTTGCAAATTACTGCCAGTGCGGCAGGGGCTACTGATAGGTTGGCTGTTGGCGGAGTTAGTTCTGTGAGGATCTCTCAGGTGTGCTGTACTCTACAGATGGGTGTTTCTCAAGTCATAGGGGGCCCCTCAAATCATCTAATATTAGTCATTTGTCGTCATAAACCAACCATTTTTGGGGTACCCCTATTTTGAGAAACCACCAGATCCAGAGTCACTTATCAGATTTGTGATCTTAGTATCTTTGGGGTCTGATGGAGGGAGACCAAGAATCCCACCGCAAAGCCATCGGTCATGCAACCACCAACCAAGTAGTTTTGCTCATTATGCACTGCAAACCAGTATTATTGATTGTGATATCATAACTATTGAGTATTACTCTTACCCAGTACTGCAATCGATTATGTTATTGCTAACCCTTGCTACTGTTCGTTAACAACTGGTATTGTTTCTTACCCGTAGGATCCCGACAAGAGTGCCTAATCAATTACTTTAGCTTCTATGCCTTTCTGTACAAACATCTCAGCCAAGGCCAAGATGACTGGCGATTACAAGTCTCAATCAAACACATATTTGGTGATTCTTAACCAACCACTGTTAATTAGCGATTATTTCCTTTAAGCAACCGTCAACCAATGCTCATTTACCAGCATTGAACATTCTTCGACAAAGCCGAATGGTTAACGATTGTCAACAAGTAATCTCTCATTGTTAACCATTGCCGCCTATAAACCGCCAATGAACCAACTACAATCATCATTAACCATCAATTCGCCATCCTTCAACCACTATTCACCACTTTTCACCACTATTATGAGCCACTGCTGTGAAGTCATCATCAATTCATCGTGAATTCGCCATAGTGCTCATGAAATTCAACAATGATTTCACCTCCCTTAACGAGCACTGCTGTCGCTTCGTCGCCACGTTTCGAAAGGTCCTTGAAGACGCTGGGTTTGGGCAGCGGTGTGGGAGCTCCAAGCGGTTCGGATGTAGGGGGGCAGGAGCTGCCCCGAAGCGGGGGAGCGCCTCCAAGGGGTAGGGTTTTACACTGTGGGAACTTTACGGAACATGGGAAATATGATTTGACCAGGGGAAAGGTATGGGAGATCTGTGTGAGAAATGCAGGATAAATGATAATTGATTAATCAATTGTTCCTGATGGTTCCTGCTTGTTAATGTTGGTTAATCATGGTTGATGATGAGCGATATTCGGTGAACAGAGGTCCATGATGGCTGATCGTGGGTAGTGATGGTGAAAATTGGTGATCATGGTCGGTTGGGGAAAGAAGCTGAGCAGTAGGGTACCAGATAGATGATTTACCTCTTCGGACAACCTTTAAGCCGGGGTAGTCAACAAGAAGCTTTGATGGTTGCTACGTGTTTCGTGTCAGATACCTCGCTGCTTGATCGGATGTTACTCAAGTACCCCAGTCATCATCCAGTGTATCAACCATCAATACCAAGAAACAACCATAACTTTATGGTCCCCTATTTTTGAGAAACATCCTTATTCGGTTGGTCAGCTTGTTTGGTGCCGAACGGATCGATTGCTGATGTTCCCATGATGAACGTCCCTGGTCCCAATCGCGTGTCCATGAGCTACGACCAGTCGTTTGAATGGAACAGAAAAATACTCCAAAATTCTGTAATCTTTAATTTTCTATAATACAATGCCATAAACTTCACTATGTTTTGCACATTTTGTTATATTTTATTACATTTTATCATATTTTATCATTAGGTACTCCTATATATAATGTTTTCATTTTACTCGTTATTCAGTTCATCAATTCATAAATTCACCGACCACCACTAAGCAACACTCGATGATGATGGTAGTGAGTCATTGACGGCTGGTCATAGTGGTGCCATGATGATCGCCGGTGTCGCTTCAGGCGGCGACGCCAAACGAGAGCGGTGGGGCCGCCAGTGATGCTGATCGTGGTTCCACAATCACTGGGGTGTCATATTATGAATTATAGGTAGCATGTGTTCATTAGTTGTATCATAGGTTGATACAAGTCATTGGTATACATAATTGATTTTGGTTCATATCGGATATAGATAGTGGTAGCAAGAGGTATCAGTCCGAATGATATTGCTTGGTAGATAAACATCTTCGAATCTTGTGCCTAGCTACCGTTGTTTTTGTTCCAGGATTGTTGGTAAGAATTCCTACTGTACCCAATCCGTCCAGTTAGTAGTAGGTAACCAGGGACCCCCAAGTACGGATTGTCGCACTATGCTCCAGGATGGTTACTGTATCTATCATAGTGGCCACTATATATACTATGTGTATAGGTAGCTAGAGGGGTAGAGTTACACAAGAATATCCAGTACAAATCCCATCCACTGCCATAGGCCCAAGCTCACCCCCACCCCAAGGCGACGACGAGCTGTTGGATTTGTGCTGGAGCTCAGGTTGAAAGCAGCAAGCCCTGAGGTGGAGCTGGCGCCAATGATGGGACTGATGAGATATTCTACCGATGTAGTTGAGCAGCTGAATACCATGCAATACCATGCCCCAAGTATACCAATGAAGTCGCTGATGGTTATGGTCACAAGCTTGGGGCGCCTGCCGATGGGAGTGGCAATGAAGCAACCCCCTCCGGCAGAATCGATTCACAACGAGCTTTGGGAACGGCTCATTCACAATGAGCCAATTTGCGTTACTGCCAGGGATAGGCGATCTTTTGCGTCCCTTTTGCTGGTGAAGTTACCCGTTACGAGCAACTCCAAGTCATGTCGTGGGGGACTCGTGGGTTCCCCCCGTGACTCCGTAGGTGGCAACCCCACCGAGGTCTTCTCTCTTGAAGGACACCGGGACGTCGGTGGGGGCCTGGGCGTAGCGAAGCGCCATCATGGCTTGGTGTGAGGCCATAGCCACGCATGCGCAGAGAGAGTGATCAATCATTAACCAACATTCAACCATCAACCAACCCTCAATCAATGAGAAAAGAAGGTAGTACGACTTTTTCAACTCCGGCAGAACCAGTTGATTGCTTCATTTGTTTCTTGAATGATTTGTTTTTTGTGAGTTGTTTTGTTAGTAGCAAATATTCAAGAAGTTCTAGCAAGCATTCTTGTGGTTTGCGAGTCGGACTAGTCATTCCATCAACAGTTTCGGTTTGTTTGTTTGTTTGTTTGTTTGTTTGTTTGTTTGTTTGTTTGTTTGTTTCGTTCGTTCGTTCGTTCGTTCGTTCGTTCGTTCGTTCGTTCGTTCGTTCGTTCGTTCGTTCGTTCGTTCGTTCGTTCGTTCGTTCGTTCGTTCGTTCGTTCGTTCGTTCGTTCGTTCGTTCGTTCGTTCGTTCGTTCGTTCGTTCGTTCGTTCGTTCGTTCGTTCGTTCGTTCGTTCGTTCGTTCGTTCGTTCGTTCGTTCGTTCGTTCGTTCGTTCGTTCGTTCGTTCGTTCGTTCGTTCGTTCGTTCGTTCGTTCGTTCGTTCGTTCGTTCGTTCGTTCGTTCGTTCGTTCGTTCGTTCGTTCGTTCGTTCGTTCGTTCGTTCGTTCGTTCGTTCGTTCGTTCGTTTGCTGCTTTGTTTTATTGATTGATTGATTGATTGATTGATTGATTGATTGATTGATTGATTGATTGATTGATTGATTGATTGATTGATTGATTGATTGATTGATTGATTGATTGATTGATTGATTGATGGGTTGATCGATTTGTTGACTGGTTGATTGTTTGTTCGTGACGCGTTGCAACACCAACTGGCGCACGAACACGTGACTCGTCGCTTCGTTCACCAGCGCCCTGAGGTCAGCGCGGGGTTGGAAGCTGAGAAGCGGAGTGGTGCTGTGAAGCCGCATGGCTATGGGTTGATGGCTTAAGCCTCTGGGATTTGCGATATGCTGAAGGTTAGAAATCGCCATATGTTTACATTGACATGTTCTTTAATGATGAATGATAAACGAACCTTCAATTACAGTATGCAAATTTAAGAAATGAAAAACTAGGTCAACCATCCGAATAAATGGCTGGGATTTTCCACCACCGCATGTTGGAGACCACAGCCTGGTACTCCTGTCGTCATCTTCATGTCCTGTCGTCGAGTTCCTGCTATAGCGCTGGGAGTTGATTGGGTGGGATGATGAACCGAACCGACAACGTTGGGGGGGTTGGTTCACCACCTATGTTTTACTGGGAATAGCTTTGAACCAGCTGTGATCAGCCATGACTAATCATGTGATGGAGCATCATCCAAATCATCCATCAGTTTTTGTTGCAATTTTTAAACCATCAACTAATTCACCATCAACATCCATCAACATCCATCAACGTCCATCAACGTCCATCAACATCTATCAAGGTCCATCAACGTCCATCAAGATCCATCAACATCCATCAACATCCATCAACATCCATCAACGTCCATCAACGTCCATCAACATCTATCAAGGTCCATCAACGTCCATCAAGATCCATCAACATCCATCAACATCCATCAACATCCATCAACGTCCATCAACGTCCATCAGCATCTATCAAGGTCCATCAACGTCCATCAACGTCCATCAAGATCCATCAACATCCGTCAACATCCATCAACATCCATCAACATCCATCAACATCCATCAACCATCAATCAATCACACCATTAACCATTCATCCAACACTATCAACCATCCAATGACCATGAATCAGCCACCAATGAACTCAACTCAACAATTCATTAACCGCTACTGTAGCTCAATCCTGGAACCTTGGTTCATCTGATCAATTGAACGATTCATCAAACAGGTTTAGCCATCATAACTTTTAGTCGATCATAAGTTGTTTCATCACTCAACCAGGTTAAATCGATCAGCCAGGTTAAGCCATCATAAACGACACCATGAGCCAAGCTCCGTGACCCCAGCACCGAGCACAAGCTTGGCTGCTCAGGTCCGACGATGACGACACCGTTCCGGAGCTACCTGAGGTGCGGGTGCTGCCAGGTGTGGTCATCCCCTGGCCCCACTGCCCGGCCTCTCCTGGCGGTAGGGATTGGATGCCTGGGGGATGGGATCCGTCAACCTAAAAATCCCCCCATAACCGGAGGTCAAGCCATTCTCATTGTTGATTAGTGGGAATTTTCAATTTTTTTTATTTTTTGTGTTATTCCCAATTTGTTTTCATTCCCAATTTTTGGCTTGTTCTTTATTCCGTTTTTTTTATCAGGCCATAGTTTGCCAGCTATGATCATGTTTCATCGAACTCCCTGAGATCTCAGCCGCAGCAGCGTCATCCCCAGGTGGCGCCTGTGACGACCACGTTGCTGGCAGAGCAGTTGGTTTGCCCAGAACGACTGGCCGTGGTGAAGGGGGACCTACAGACGTTGGAAGCCATGATTTGACCGAAACAGTTCCTCACAATGGTTGAATAGTCAGCTAGTAGATAAACAACAACAACAACAACAACAGCAACACCAACAACAACAACAACAACAACAACAACAACAACAACAACAACAACAACAACAACAACAACAACAACAACAACAACACCAACAACAGCACCACCACCACCACCACAACAACAACAACACCAACAACAGCACCACCACCACCACAACAACAACAACAA
>VSDK01023339.1:41576-58025 GCA_009767595.1 Symbiodinium kawagutii
GTAGGGAAAAAAACACGACAAAAACATTCAAAAATGCTTGGTTTCCATGGTGCAGATGAAAGAAGTTTATTGGATGTCCTTCTTTTTCGGTGAGAACGTCGAGGTTGATTCCGGATCAAACAAAACATGTGGGTATATTTTTGAATCGTAGTATCCGTTAAACGTTAAACGTTCAATAAACATTTTAGGACGTTGATTGCGGTATTTCTTCAGGAGGTGTTCCCTGGTTCCCTGCAACATAATGCAACATGTATTTTTTGCGACTGCTAGAATGGTGACAAAAAGTGAATCCGTTGCCCACAGGTTCACCTGTGAGCAGTGGTTAATACAAGCAGTTGACTCCAACCAAAACAGATCGGAGGCTTGATTCGTGGTTTCAAACATTTTTTGTTTTCCCTAGTAATCATGAATAAGTGGATGGTTGACTAATATTTTCTATAGGGGTTGAAACCACCAACCAGACTCTATTAGAGGTTTAGCTTCAATGATTGCCATCATGATGGTTTTAAGTCTACTGGTGAATCAACTTGGACCAACCACGGGTGTCAGTTGACAACGGCACCCAGGGTGACCTTTGTTGCGGAAGTGCGGAAGTTGATACATGGCAAGATGAAGAAGGACAGCGGGGTTGAAACAGCAGCCGGGTTGATTATAGGCTGCCTATGAGCCAACTGGCAACATCACCACTACCACCAGCAACAAGCAGCAGCTCAGCAATAACGACATGAAACTGCCAGTTTGGATATTTTCATACTGCAAACAATTGATCAACTTGAAAACATGAGAGCACCAAAAAGAGGCTCACAGACGATGAATCAGGTATGCCACGGGCTGTAGCTATAGTGTCATGAGTTATGATTCTGATTTTGCAGGTAAGAATACTTGGGTTGCTTGTTTTTGAGCATACAGGTTGCTGAGAAGGCCCCTGTTCGAGATAACTTGCCCCCGGGAAGTGACCAAATGGCATGGGAATACCCAACAACTCTATAGTGTTTTCATCACTTCTTGACATGGCGAACTTTTCTGCAACAGAGAAGAGAGAAACACAGGCAATATCATGACTCCTTCCCAACAGCCACCGGACAGAGAGGTGAAGCCGCAAACATGGGCTGAAGCGGCAAATTGTGGTAGTGAACATCTCAGTTGCTTCGTTGTTGTCACCTGGTATGTCAGGGCCTGCCCCTAGACAGGATGAGAATCCATAGCCAAAACGGTTGGTATGGAATTGCTGTCCATGAACCTTGTTTTGATGGGAGACCCAACCAACTCTATTGAATGTGGATCACCAGCCATTATTCAATGATGCTTAATTATGCTTAATTAGTGTATATCATGTTTCCGTGTCACCAGCTACTTCCATGATACTTAACCAACTAAGTATATTTCAAGGTGAATGTCCCATCCCTGGTAGAATGGTGAGTAGCGTTGCTCCTGCAGCATCCATGGTATCGTTCTTGTACTCCAGAACTGGAGATTAAGCCTCTGGCAGTCTCTAAGCTGGTTGCACTAAAAGTCACAATACTGATATTATAGGCAGACCGTTCAACCAGCTATAAATTTGGTGGATTCACTGATTATCCTAGGTTAGTTTGCCGGACTGTACGACCAGGCAGCATGATCTTTCCGAAAGGTTGCCTCGCGCTGTCAGGAGTTGCACCAGCAGCACAACGCGACGGTGAAGTCACTGAATGTTTCCTGGAAAACGTGGAAGGAAGTTGGAAAGTTCAGAATGACCCAATTTTTTTTGGTTAAGATGTGGTCAAACAATCATGGATCAATAGGGGTTAAACATGGCTGATAGTGGCTAAACATGATCCGTAGTGGTTAATTAAACATGATCAATAGTGGCTAATACCAGGCTCAAACCTGGTTGAAATCTTAAACACGATAATAGTCCACCATTTAGAAGAAGATGTTTAGTGGTCAAACATGGCTAGTAGTGGTCATTTGGTTGATGGTTTTTCAATTCTAAGTACTTTTGACTTTTCCCCAATATCGGGATCTTTGGTTGATCGGCTACTATTATTATTGAGGGGGTTGAAGCCACCAACCACTCAAACGCCTGACCGACAATGGCTTTCCCAAATGACTAAACATGATTGAAAAAGGTTCGCGATGCTACGTTAATGGTCATGAATGGGATGTAAATAGATCCTAGCAAACAACAGCTAAGTATCAGTAGGCTACAGGAATGCTACAACCTCTCATTTTGACCTCACACTTTAAGCTCTCTATAGTTACCTGCCCATCTATTTCTACTAGGAGTGTTTTCCAAATGATTTTCCAGGTTGTTTTTCTATGAGCGAGCTGTAACTTCTCACTACCAGTGCTACAACTTCACATTTTAACATTTCCAACCTCACATTCTGATCCCAACAATTTCCACCATAACCTCACTACAGCTTCACCATTTCAACCTCACCACAGCCCTACAGTTGTAACCTCTCACTACAGCTGCTTAGGAGGCCCACCTCCACCAGCTGCCAGCTGCAAGGTTTCCTACGAGGCCACGGGAAGCTGCTCGACGCGCGACTGGCGCGAGATGCTCAATGTGGCGCTGGCGCACGACGTGGGGAAGCCCAGGGGACGAGGGGAGGTGGTGATGCTGTGGGGTGGCTGGTCTAAGTCTAGCTGTTGGGTGGGTGGGAGCAATGAGCTTCGCCAAGGGTAGCCCCTCTGGTTGATTTGTGGTGGATTTATGGTTGGTGAATGGTTGGTTCATGGATGATTGGTGCCATTTGTCTTTCATAAGCAGCATCAACCATCATTCACCATCGTTTCAACTATTCCAAAAGCATCATGAACTAGCAGTAACCACCACCCTGGTCTTAACCATCCAACAACCATTATCATCCATTCATCAGCTTCACCAACCAGCCATCCACCAACCATTCACCATCCATTCACCAACCTATCAGCCATCATTCACCAACCATTCACCAACCATTCGTTGCACCACCCGTTGCACCACCCGTTGCCGCTCCAGGCGGTGAACGGCTCCTTCAGCCCGGAGCTATTTAAGCTGCCAAGCTTGGCGGAGGAGCACAGGAGAGCCGACAAGCGACCAGCCGTCAGCAGGTGATGGTGAAGCTATGGTGGTTGAGGATGGGTCCTGGTGGTTCATGATGGTTTATGATGGTTGAACTATGTTAAGGATGGATATATAGTGATAGTTAATGATGGTTGGCTAATGATGGTCAATGATTGTTAATGATGGTCCCATCATGTTGGTTAAGGATGGGTCCTGGGGATATGTTTTTTTTTTCCATTGAGCTGCATATGAGATACACTTGGGTCCTGGGGATAGCAACAATAAAGATCCTGGTTGATCAAGACTTCCTGGTGGTTAATGATGGTTTATGATGGTTGATGATCATTTGATGTTGAAATTGGTTGACTGGATAAGGATGGTTATACAGTTATACAATGATACTAAATGATGGTTGAACTATGTTAAGGATGGTTCCTGGCTGTTAAGAACATTAGATGTTTGAACATGGTAACATTTGATGGTAGATATCATAGCAATGGTTGTTAAGTTCATAAGAATTTTTTGTTGGTTCCTATGTTTATGAGGGTTTATGATCATTTGATGTTGAAAATGGTTGTGGTTGATGGTGGTTAATGCTGGCTAATGGTGATTTGATAAGTTTAAGTGATGGTTGATGATTGGAAATGATTGTTAATTAATGGTGGCTAATAGCAATGATATGGCCAATAATGATGATGAAGTCATGATCAATGTTGGCGAATAGTCAATCATGGCTAATAGTGTTTTGTACTGGTTAATGATGGTTTGTGATGATTGATTAAGTGGTGGTTAATGAAGGTGGATTACCAGCAATCGCGGATGAACCAAGAAGCATCATTGCTTTAAACATGAATGATTATTACTGACAAGATTATGGTGGATCAAAACTAATCACTGATTGACCAACAGCCATCATGGTCCAACATCATGCTTGAATGTTCAAACAAGGTTTGATGCTGGGTAGTCATGTGGCAAGATGATGCTGGATGAGTAACAATCAGAGGGCAATATGTATGTTCATGGTGGATGCTCGAGAATGACCAGCATATTGACACATTGACCATCATGGTGCCATCATATTGCCATCAGGAAGATGGTTATTAGTGTTCATGCACCAACAATCACCATCAGTCCATGACCAACCAAAATTGATGCTGATGGCAATTGTTGATGAAGGATGGTTCCTTCTGGCGAGTGACTCGTTGATGGTGGAAAGTACATGGTGGTTGTCATGGGTGGTCCCTGGAAAATGTTGCTGCCAATGAATGGTAGCCACAAAAACTAACCATTAAGTGATCGGTTGATATGATGGTAAACAAGGAATATTATTGGTCAATAACGGTTTATATGATAGTCTCAAAAGCCAGCAAGATTAGGGAATATGATCCCTTAATTGAGAATTAACAATATGGTTAATGGTTCAAAAAACAAAAAACTGCCAGCAACAAAAAACTTTTTGGATGTTTATGGTTAATTGAGGGTTATTAGTGGTTGATGCTGGGTGGAACTGAAGAGTATCGATCAGGTAATGATCTGTGATGACTCACGATTCTTCATCATGTGATGCATGGCTGTTGATGATGAACCATGATGAAGCAGCTTTCAATCATCAAGCAGCTATTCTCCACAATTCATCATGAACCATCATGAACTTTACCATCAACCTCAACCAGCATCCTTAACCACCAACCATCATGAACCCCACCATGAACCCCATCAACCACCACCCTCTAGCCATCATCCAACCACCCAAGCGGTTCACCATGCCACCCCCAAGCATTCCATGGCTTGCCCCAGGAACTGTCGCGACGTGGAGGCGGAGCGCGGTGAGCGCGTGGCGGATCTCCAAAGCTTGGCCAACGACTTCAAGGACCGGCGGTCACGGCACGTGTGACCGGGGGGTGGGTTGGTTGGTGGGTGAAGAACCGGGAAGGATTGCGGAAGCAACAGGAAGATTGTTTGGGGATGGTTTTTTTGTGGATTGTTAGGATTGTTTGATTGAGGATTTTTTTGGGGATGGGTTTTTAGGGTGCAGGAATTCTTTGTGGATGATTTTTAGGGATGTTTTGGGATGGTTTAGGGTTTTGGGAGCAGGGAATGGTTGGTGGAATGATGATTTAATGATGGTTGACCAAGAATAATGATGGTGAATGATTGTGAATGATAACTGATAGTCAGATATGATGGTCAAGAAATTGTAACGCATATGTCGTTGGTGATGGTTGATGGCTGATAAACATGGTCAATAGCTGTTTGACAAGGTTGGATGTTGCATGGGGACCATGCTCAACTGTGAATCCGCTCCGGCAGTGGCAGTCTCCCACAGCTAAACACCAGGTATAGTTCAACATAGTAATCGCGCAACGCGGTGGTGGAAGTTTCCAGAATATAGAGCCTATAGGACGAGTGAGTTGTTTGAGATGAAGTGATGGTGTGGCTGATGGTTGAAAGCGATGATGATGGTGTTTTTTTTTTCTGGTGTTTTTCTTTTCTGGTGTTTGCTGTCTCTAGTGTTATTGTTCTGGTGTTTTTACGTTGCTGGTGTTTTTCCATGCTGGTGTTCTTTCTTAGCTGGTGTTTTTTCTTTGCTGGTGTTTTGCCTCTGTTATTTTGTCTTTCCACGCCCCTGTGATTTATCAATCTTGAACCATCAATGAAGCATCAATGAAGCATCAATGAACCCCACCAGTAACCCATCCTTGGCGCCATCCACCCTTCCAACTCACTTCAAAACCAGGACTTCATGGACACCGCCTGCGCGTTGTATGCAGGGAACGAGACCCAGCGTTTGCTTCCCGTCAGGGTGCCCGAAATCTCGGTGCCCCAGGGCATGGGCAGCACAGCATCCTGCCAGGCGGGAGTACTACAGCATGATGCGGACAACTTAACATAATCGTGATCAAGTTGGTGGTTTATCAGAATGGGTGCACGCCCAAATCATCAATCATCCAATATCAATCATTTACAGGAGTAAACCAAGCACTTTTCGTGTTCCCAATTTTGAGAACCCCCATTTTGGCATCATTAGCCATGAGCGACCGTTGATTGCCATCATTCACCAAGTGATGATTGGTGGCTGGCGATTGGGGAAGGCCCCATTCATGGGATTTTCCGGGCGATAGTTGTTGAATATTGTTCCCTATGCTTGCAATTATCATTAATTATAGTAGGTAACCAGCTGGTTTCTACCATTGTTTTGGGTGGTTGGTTACAACCCTCAAGTTCTTGTTCTTAATAGGAGATGTCAGGTGATTTTAAATAAGAACTTGAAGGAGATTTTGAGGGTACCCTGGAGTTCTTATTCTCAATTGCCCAGGGTTCATGTGTGGTCCAAAGGTTCCAGCCCCTCAAGTTCGTAATGCAGTGGGTTCTTAAACAATGGTTTCACTGTACCTACTATAATGGTAGCTGGAAGGGTAGGGGTTGACAAGTATCATCGGCATTGTCAAGGTCCACAAACTTGCAAGACTTAAGGTGATCAACCAGCAGGAGATCTTTCTTCAGGTGTTTTTGCATTTTGAAACACCAAGGATTTATGATGATTTATGCAAACCTGACCAAGATTACCTTTTCAGGTGATTCTCATGATGTTTTTTACACGTCCAGAATTTATGAAACCTCTGACCTATGAAATCCAACTTCTATCCCATCAAAGTCATCTTGGCTGAAAGTAAGCAACCTCCTGGATGTGGCCAAGCTAACTACCAACTGATTAGTAGAGAACCAGTGAGTTCGAGACATTGTATCATCTTGTTCCGTGATATTTCGTGGTGGTTCATCATGCGTCTAACCATGGTGGTTCATGATTATCCTCAGATGGTGCGTGAACCGGCGTTGTTGTCCCTTCTTTCCAAACATGGGTGTGTCAATCCTTCTTTCCACACATGATCCTTTTTTGGTGTGTCAACCTTCCTTTAGCTGACTAGTGTTGGTTATCATTCCCCATTATTGATGGTCAATCTTGACCCATTCCCTGGTAGCGAAACTACCACCATGTTAGGAGGTGCCTGGGTAGGTGTACCCCTCGCCTTGTCAAGGTGGGTGATTCGAATCGCTGCGTGATGGACGTGGAGAAGTATCCCTTGAGCAGCAAGAGGAGGCGGTCCTGCACCAAGTCACGTGCTGATGATGGCGAAAAGCCAACGAGAACCTGCGATTTTTGTGAGCTGACGCCAGCATCAGAGCTATATGGCTGTGGGTCAAAACCCCGTAGCCCTGGTTCCCCATCATTAACCAGCTCGTTTTCCCTATGATTTGGTTGGTCATTATAAGCCATTATTGATGGTCAATATTGACCCATAGCCATATGATTGTGGGATGTTGTGGATCAATCTTGACCATCCCCAAAACTTGGGTCCCAAGAGCTCCACGACTTTGGTTGAGGGAACAGCTGGGTTCTCCGGTGGTTCAATGTCCTCATGACGGGGAACTCGCTTCCCAACTGGGTGACCCGGGAAGCTGTTCGAGTGTTACAGGTCCCCCTCGCTCGGTGATTGCGCAGCCGGACGCGCATGGAAAAACCAGCAGTTTTACCAGTGATTCTATGGGTTTCTCAAGCCATAGTGGACCCCAAGAATGGTTGGTCTATTTCCACACATGACTATTCATGGATGATTTGCGGGTCTACTATTTTGAGACGCCTAAATAGCTTGTGACTTTCCATGGAACCACTCATCGACCATTTGCCAACCATCACGAAACCATCGATATAGTTTCCTGGTGCTACTTTATGAAACAAACCACGTATCTCTCATCATTCTGTCGATGGCACTTGATCAGCTGTACATGATCCAAGTCAGCAAAATCAACCCTGTAAACAGTAGAGCCATGGTAGAATCCATGTCCATGATGGACTCCTTTGTGTAGAACCTATGATAGAACCCATGGTTGGTTCATCGTTGAATTCCACAGTAAGCCCATGGTCACGGTGAAGCTCCCAGAGCGTCGCTTGGTAGCTGGGAATGGCCAGGCACCTGGACTACCTGAAGGATCAGCTGGCCTACTGGGATTCCGAATACAACAAGATCCGCCAGTCACGTGGGGGCCCGAGGAGAGGCCAAACAGTCACCATAGTCACCGGCGCTGGGTTGACCATCTCAGGTCA
The DNA here is from genome assembly GCA_009767595.1 of Symbiodinium kawagutii. Lineage (NCBI taxonomy): Eukaryota > Dinophyceae > Suessiales > Symbiodiniaceae > Symbiodinium > Symbiodinium kawagutii. Next base: position 49,712 of record VSDK01023339.1, read on the forward strand.
GAGCAACATTTTTGTGGGTGATTAGCTGCTAGCTACCATCCCAAATTTGTGCTTTTTCAGGTGCCTGGCATTTCGGTTGCGATGCAAACCACCAAGCACATTCAGCAAGAATCCAACCTTTGAGATGATTCGGAAGCTTGGAAGGTCCCTCCTGTTCCCCAGATACACACACTTCAACATATAAAGCAACCAAGGACGGTGATTTATTCAGTGATACAACCTCAAAAGTGATTGACAATATTAGCCAACAGTTGAATGCTATTCAACAACATGACATCTAACACAAACCATATATGTATTGATTATAAATAGTTTATATATCAGATACCAACCCTTGTTGCAAGCCAACAAGTATATCAGAAACCAACTATCGTTGTAAACCAACAAGCTGTTGCATCAATTGTTTTTTCAAGATCATATTTCTACTGATATTCAGTTCATTAGATACCGGCAGCCACTGGATGCTCCGAGTTTGCCATCCCCCCCTGTTCCCCAGATATACGCACTATTCAATGTTGATGGTCGAAATATGTTAAAGCAACCAAGGACGGTGATTTATTCAGTAAAACAACCTCACAAGTGATGAACAAATATTAGCCAACAGTTGAATGCTAATCAATAACTTGGATATTCAGTTCATTAGATTATTGTTGCAAACTAACAAGCCACAAATGATCCAACAGCTGTATCCAATCATCCCTTCACTGGTCGCTGCTCCGAGGTGAGGACTGCGCCTCTGCCACGAAGGCTGCTTCAGGGCAGAACCAGGGCCAGAACCGCAGGGTAGAAGCAACCAGCCTGCCTTGATGACCTGGAAATAACCAGGGAGCCTGGTGAATGATGGATCGTTGATAGTGCTAATGAAATGTGATGAGTCAGTTCTCACTAGTGGTTGTGACCAATCGTTTTGACTGTGACGAAAGCAGTATCAAGCATTCCACTTTCGAATTATTAGTGAACTATAGATGGGTTAATGCAAATAAGATAATAAGTAGGTAACTAAGCTGTATGACCCATGGTTGGACGAACTTAATGCTACTCCTTATTGTTAAACCCTTGTTGTTAGTGCTACTATTGTTAAACTCAACTTATGAGCCTGGTTATACGGGTATTTCTCCAAATAAGGAACACCCCCTATCATCCAATATGAACCATCCCCAGAAACAAGCCACCCCTTTTGGTGGTTCCCTATGGCTTGAGAAACACCTGTAATATGGCTGGTTCTATCCCTTATAATTGTCGATTATTATCCCCTATCAATCATTATCAACCATATAGTGTTGATATAGGGGATTACATTTTCACCTATCAATCATCATAAAGCTTTGTGTTGATAATAATGTGCTTGTGTTGATATAGGGTTATATATATATATTTCCCCTCTTAATCATCATCTTAAATCATCTTATGACGTGTTGATATCCCCTATCAAAGCCATTATCAAACCATTATCACATATTATCCCCCATGAATCATCATCAAACAAATGCTGGCGCAACTTCGCCCCTTGCTGTGGAACTCGATTGCCGATTGCCGGTGCCGAGGCTTACAAGGCGCATCAGCTGATGGTGGACCAAGCATCCGCTGCCGCTGGGCTCGTGGGAGAACGGTGGGTCCACACCCGGATGAGCAGCGAAAAATTCCATGGGTTTAGGGTGGTTATGCTTATAGAATAGGGGTTCTAACCGGAATGATATATTCATTTGGTTATTCCCCTTGGGTTAATGAACCATTATTTGGGTTAATAGGGATTATAACTATGGTAATAAGGGGATGATATATCCAAAATGATGGTGAATTCATTTCATAGGTTGATTAATTGGGGGGTACCATTGTGCAGGAAACCAGTTGGCGAACTTGGGGGATACCACCTATTAATCGACCAGGGGTTTATTAATTAACCAGGGGTTTATCAATCCGGGGTTAACATTAATGGTTAGCAAAAAGGGTGGGGATCACAAAGAACAATAATTAGCTGGTCAATGACATGGGGATGATGATTGGTTAATGAGATGTTTGGTTGGTGATTAGTAGCTGGTGAAGACCTGTTTAGTAAGTGGTTAATGATGATCAACTGATGGTTAATTGATGGTCAACTGACGCTTAATAGCTGGTTCAAGATTGATTAATTTGAGATGGATGACTAGGCTAATTAGCTGGTTAATGGTTCATGATAACAACCAGCAAGAATAGAGATATAATGATATACCAACTATATGGGCGGGTTTGGGGCATGGGGGATTGTGGGTGATGGGGATGGTTGATGTTGGTTAAGTAGTTGATGTTGGCTGACGGGTGGTTACTGATGACCAGTATGTGATTGATATAGACCAAAAGTGGCTCTCATGAACGGCTGTCTATACAATGATTGCAATGAATCTGCTACGTGAATAAGAAAGCTCTTGTGCATAAATACGTATGCATGTAAATGCGCAAATGTTTGTTTCAAACATCATTGTAAATGGAAAAACTGCTTTAAATGGCTACAAGGTAAACCTTCAAGCAGAATCGCAAGTGATTGATTTCCGGAGGTTTGAGTGCGGAGACTTGGCTGCGGACGTTCCCATTAGCCCAAGCTGTTCACAATCTCGGACAATCTCGAGCTTCTGGCATTTTTGTTCAGGAAACGAAGGTTCTCAAATGGCTGTTTCTCAAAATAGGGGACCCCAGTGGACCCCCCAAATCATCTAACACTACTGTAATCATTTTTGGCAATGAACCCTCCATTTTTGGGGTCCCCTGTTTTTGAGAAACACTTAAATCTTGCGGTTCACATTTCGTTCACCTCTGGGATCCGTTCACTTCACCAGCTGTCACTTTGAGCATTTTGACCAGCTGGAATAGACCAACCAGGCACCAAATTGATGTTTGCTGCACGAGTGACGTATCACATGGTCCACAACAAATCCGAGAAGCCAAATTTCTTAGTTGAATTTTTCTCTATAGAGACAGAGATGTTAAATGTTCTTTGCTTATAAATATCAACTTCAGCTGCATGGTCAGTATGACAGCACTCTTGACCTCGAAACGGGCAGAGCAACTTTTCTCCACGGACCTCCGTGCGACATGCACGAAGAGCAGGCCCAAGCCGCTCTTCGCGGGGAAAGCAGAGAAGTTACCACCGTGGAACACCATCGGTTTTTGGATGTAGAATTCTGACGCAGCCTGCCGCTTTTAGCTAATCTACAGTACTCAATTGCAGGACTCCGAAATGATTGAACTGCCTATCGATACATGAATCAGCCTCCACTGTGAGCATGCTCTTTGTTCATTGTTGATTCACCACTGTTTCTCAAACCTTGCCATGCAGAACTTCGAACTTTCTGCATCCTTGCTGAGCGGAGAGTCAGAAACCATATCACTTCAGCAGTCTGCAACTGTTGGAGAACTAAAAGTGGCAGTGCAACAGTCTCTGGGTCGACGCTTCTTGAGGCTTGCTGCTCCTGATGGACGCCTCTTGAACGATCCAGCGATGTCTCTCCAACTTGCCGGGCTGCAAGATGGAGACACCATTGCCCTGGTTGCCGAGCAGCCAAAGCTAGCTGTAACACGTCGAGCCTTTGCACTGTGGTGTGGCACGGGTGACCGCGTTGTCACGTGGGGGGATCCAAACGGCGGTGGTGATAGCTCTGGGGTTCAGAATCAGTTGAGGAATGTTCAGCGGGTTCGCGCCACAGACATTGCTTTTGCTGCCATCTTGGCTGATGGACGTGTCGTGACCTGGGGCAGTCCAGGCGGCGGTGGTGACAGCGCTGGAGTCCAGGATCAGTTGATGAATGTTCAGCAGATTCATGCCACAGACACTGCTTTTGCTGCAATCTTGGCTGATGGCAGTGTTGTGACATGGGGCAGTCCAGACGATGGTGGTGACAGCTCTAGAGTCCAGGATCAGTTGATGAATGTTCAGCACATTCATGCCACAGACGCTGCTTTTGCTGCAATCTTGGCTGATGGCAGTGTTGTGACATGGGGCAGTCCAGGCGATGGTGGTGACAGCTCTAGAGTCCAGCGGCGGTTGAGGAATGTCCAGCAGATTTCTGCCACAAAGTCTGCCTTTGCCGCAATCGTGGCTGATGGAGGTGTTGTGACATGGGGTTTCCGTAAAGAAGGTGGTGACAGCTCTAGAGTCCAGCAACAGTTGAGGAATGTTCAGCAGATTTCTGCCACAAAGTTTGCCTTTGCCGCAATTTTGTCTGATGGCAGTGTCGTGACATGGGGCAGTCCAGGCGATGGTGGTGACAGCTCTAGAGTCCAGGATCAGTTGAGGAATGTTCAGCAGATTTCTGCCACAAAGTTTGCCTTTGCCGCAATCTTGGCTGATGGAAGTGTTGTGTCATGGGGCGATCCAAGCTTCGGTGGTGACAGCGCTGGAGTCCAGGATCAGTTGAGGAACGTTGTGCAGATTCACGCCGCAGACTTTGCTATTGCTGCAATCTTGGCTGATGGCAGTGTTGTGACATGGGGCAGTCCAGGCGATGGTGGTGACAGCTCTAGAGTCCAGGATCAGTTGAGGAATGTCCAGCAGATTTCTGCCACAAAGTCTGCCTTTGCTGCAATCGTGGCTGATGGAGGTGTTTTGACATGGGGTGTTGCAGCAGAAGGTGGGGACAGCTCTACAGTTCGGAATCAGTTGAGAAATGTTCAGCAAATTTCTGCCACGAAGTCTGCCTTTGCTTCAATCTTGGCTGACGGCAGTGTTGTGACCTGGGGTAGTCCAGACACGGGTGGTGACAGCTCTACAGTCCAGCACGAGTTCTGGTACATTTAGGTGGTGTGGCTAGAAGGAAAAAACTGACCTCCAATGGCACCCTGCAACACGACTCTTCCATTCCTTGTGATCATGGGTCAAGCAGCTCATTTCCTACACACATTGCTGCTTGATGAATCAAAGTAGAGATATGATCCGCAGATATCTCTATGATATACGGATTATGACCTCATATCAGCACATAATCATCCCTAGAAGTTTGAACTTTGAGTGGTTTGTTACGATCAGTGCTCATCTCTAGGGATGATAATCTCAAGGAGAACCACGCATAATCTAAGGTTTGTCCCGATGTTTGTTATGATCCATAATAATGCTTAATTAACAATTCTGATCAATTCTGTTAAGCATGATTAATTATTAAATATTGGCTAGTAGTGATTATCGACATAGATGCAGAATAATCAGTGCTCATCTCTAAAGAGGTTCCCGCTGGAATCACCGCGCTTTGAGGCTCTCACTGATGTGCGGGAGGCGTGCAATGAAGCGCAGGCGCAACTACCGGCTGGTGGTGCGCCAAGGATGTCTAGGTTTAGACTACATTTGGAGGAATTTGGAAGACAATGATAGAACCTAATGTATGATTGGTATACTATTGTATGATATACTATTGTATGATTAGTATACTTAAGTATAGTGCTCACTTACTAATCGTATCATACACTAGTAGAATACAACAAATAGGTCATTGACTTATAATCAGACCAATTGAAAACTGTAGATTACAGGAATATAGCACACGAATCATGTTCAATAGATATTTGGACGCACCACGGACCACCGACCAGGGTCTTTAGCCCGCAACTGGTGAAGGTCGTTGTGTTGAGATCGTTTGGGCTGCAGAGCATCAACATATGGTGGTTTCTCAAAATAGGGGACCCAAAAAATTGTTGATTTACTGCTAATGATCAATAGTGGACGATTTGGGGGTACCCCTATTTTGAATTATTTTGAGAAACACCCATACAAGGATACCCATACATGATGTGGTCCAATACAGGGATCGCCCCTGGAAGGGCGTCCCTTCCCGCTGGAATGTCCTGTCTAAGCCATGCCTGAGGCTGTTGCTGGCTATTGCCGTGGCTGCATGTCAGGGGTGTTGCCCGTAGAACCCCTAATAGCTTACTAAAACCCCAAAACCCTAAACCCTAAAACTGTAAACTGCATAAGGTTATGTCAGAATTTGTTTTGCAAAAGCTTAATTGGCTCACGCCAAGCGGGCTCGTAGCTATGCAATTGATACCTGGTGATGAACAGGAGCATTACAGGTGACGGTGCTCAGTGGTGTTGGATCCGTGGAGGTAAGCCGCCTATAACATTGGTTCGGCCAGGGCCGGTGGGTATTGGGAGCTAGCAGCAACCGCCGCAACGGCCGCAACTAGCAACGACTGGCTGCTTGTATCCCTGGGGCTGTGACCGTTGATCTTGAACCTGCCAGTTGGTGGGAGATGATCTTCTGCCCCAATAAGTGGACCAGCCGGTGGATCCTTCAGAAATGCCTTTTTTGAAGGTGCTGATGTCTTGGTCACGGATCACCATCATGCATTGTGTTTTGTTCTAGTCGTGGATTGTTCCTGTTTAAAAGGCTGGTTCCATGCACCAGCAACTCCTCAAACGTCAAACCTTTCGCATCGCGGCACTGGGATCAGACTGTGCAATCGATTCAGACCGACTGGTGTTCTGGAAGCGATGCCACCAAGGATAAGCAACCAACTTCCCCTGAAATGTGACTTTAGTTTCGTACATTTCCTTGCCGTCATCGCTCATGTTGTAGTAAATACTTCTGACAAGCAAGGCTTCTCGATTTCCGGGTCCACCCACTCGGTGGTCGACCTGCTCTATCAGGGCTCATGCATCAACTACTTGTGCCTTCAGACTCAGATACAAACAGTGTATCTATCTAACTATCTAACTGTTGATAGTTAGTTAGATAGTTCCAGAACTTAGATAGTGCAAAATGATGAGTGAAACTATCTAACTATCAACAAATCCTCGCCTAGCACAGTGACTAGTTCTCAAGTCATCACTGATTAGCTTTGCTCCTTAACATCTCCAAATATGGGGGTTCTCAAAATAGGGGACCCTCCAAAGAATCCAAGATCAGCCATGCACGGAATGAATAAACATTCACAAACCATCCATTTTTGAGGTTCCCAAGTTGAGAAACTCCCTAATCTTGGGCTTAACTCCCCGTTGTGCGGCCAGGCCAAAATGGATGAAGCTTCCTGTAGCTACAAAGCCTCCGTGACCAAGGCCCTGCAAGAGAATCATGGGTCTTGGTACAGGGTGTTCGCAATCAGAATGCATACGCATAACATGGACTAGCGAAACCTGTGTTTATCTGTGTGGTAGGTAGCTGGATGATGGTTCAAGATGGTCAATAGCTGGTTAAACCTATGTAAAAGTGAGGTAGGTAGCTGGATGAAGGTTTTTATTTGTGAGGTAGCTGGATGATGGTGAAAAAGAATGAAACAGATGCTTTTTCTTGGTTGAGAATGACGGTTCGATGGGTCAGAAGCAACCAGCTAAAAATTGGTGAAGACCCCAAGAGTGGTAGCGCATCGTTTGGTCCTGGTGATGGATGTGAACAGCGGTTAGGTGCGGTCGATCCACAACCAGGTCTTGTAAAGAAACCTGCTTGTTCAATGGTTTGCTAAAGGCTGGGGCCCCCTAGTTCTAAGTTGGTTCATGAGCCAGTCAACTATGGTTACCCATAAACTAGTAGTTACCATAGCTAGTAACCCAGAACCTTAACTATGTAACCATGGTTGATTCCACAACTAGTAGTTACCCCACTTATTAGCGTAACTACCAGGCAAGTAGTAGATTTAACTATAGCTAAATTGCTGAATGGTTAGCAATGGCCATGGTGAAGCAATGACTGTTGCCATCATGAATCATCATTGAACCAACACAGGGGAGACGTCATTTACCACCAATGAATCATGAGTGCATGGTAAACCATGGTTTATTGTATCTTTCAACCATCATGAGTCTTGTTGCTTCAAACTTGTAGATGGTCATCCATTATCTATAGTACACATGATATGTTTTTGATTGTCCCCTAGTGAGGAGGTAAAGGATGTCAACAAGACTGTCATCGATGATGATGCCATTGATTAGTTCTGGATCCAGAGATTATGGCATGGTGAGCCCATAGGGTTGGTGTTGCTCTTGATCACCCTGTTATCGCTGGTTAACCTCTATGAAGCAGTATCGAACAAACAGTAAGCATACATCTTGACATTCAGATTCATGGATTTAAACCAGCCAACCCAACCCGCGAATCGAGCGTTGTGCCTGCAAGTGCTGTTCAAGATGGGAGCCACCCACCACCCCACCAATCAACCTAACCCAAGCATTCCATTCCAACCCAACCAATCCAACCCATGGCTCCGCCCTTTACCCCCACCATTCACCCCATATCGACATTTGCCTCTCAGAAATGTGAGCTCATCGCCCGATGCGCAGAACTTTGGATGCAGGGAGGTGGTGAGATGGGTTAAGATGGCTGAAGGATGGTTGATATGGCTGGGGGGGGGGGGGGGG
>VSDK01023345.1:11310-34281 GCA_009767595.1 Symbiodinium kawagutii
GAATGCCGAAAGCAACTCAAACTCTCTCTATCTCTCTATTTCTCTGTTCGTCTCTCTTTCTCTGTCTTTTTCTGTATTTATTTCTGCTTTCTCTCTCCCTCTCTTTCTCTCTTTCTCTCTTTCTCTCTTTCTCTCGCTCTCTCTCTCTCTCTCTCTGTCTCTTTGAAGTTTGAAACTGAACCAATCTGAACCAGTCAAAAGATCGCCGTAGGATTGGATGACAAAAAAGACTCGCAGCTCAGTCGAAGATAGTTGAAAATCATGCTTCGCAGGGTGTCTCTACTCAACACATGATCCCCATGTTGCTGCATGATGGCCGTGCCGTCACTTCAGGCCAAGCCACCAGGACTCGCTCCTCCCCAGTGCTGTTCTCAAAGGCCTCGAGAGATCTGGAGCCCCGGCCAGGTGCCACCAACTGAAGAACGAGATATCCAACACGCATAGAAATCCTGAAGGTCAGCGACCCAATCATTGGCCTTTCCAAAGGATCGGGGGATCATGGTGTATCATCAATATCTTTTTCCATCATTTTCTTTCTATAATCATACACCGGCTTTATATCATCAATATTTGGCTATGGGTCAAAACCCTGTACCCCTGGTTCCCATCATTAACCATTGTTTTCCCTATTATTGTTGGTTATTATTAATGGTTAATATTGACCCACAGCCATTTCTCAAATCTCTCCCCCAACATTCCCCCACAGTCCAACAGTCGCCTCCCTGAAACTGCGCCTTGTGTGCTCGAAGCAGCTCGTCATGAAGCTGATTCATATACCTTGCCATGGCAGGGCTCACACATGGCACGTCAGAACGGCCGACCTGTCAGGCGGAGGACGGCCCCAAGAACCACCAGGGCACTCCAAGAAGAACTCGTGCGCATCCTGCTGACCATTCCCTTGGAACATGGGCCTCAGAATTTCTCAGAACGTGTCGAGCCAACCCCGCACTGAGAATGAGCTATGACCAACCATTACAAGCGTTGTTCACAAGGGATACATCATGTTGACCCACAACTATATAGAATTCCCCCTAGCTTCGATGGGTTAACCGGAGCTATGAGCCCTGAGCATCAAGTGGGAAGTAAGAAAACAGTTGATCCATACTTCAAGATACTGCAAGGTACTTCAATGATAACAGTAGCCAACTTCAGTTCCACGCCCATTTTCCAGGTCAACCGACTGCCAAACTGACTGCTCACACTGGGCAACTGGCGCTGCAATGGCAATCTGTTCCCGCAATTTGGCAGGACTCAACCTTCACAGCGAGAATGTCGATGTGTAAAATTGAGCACATATGGGTCAACAAACTCAAACGGCGGGGTCACCCTGGCCGTTTCACCATGAACCCTTCCACTCGCACTTTTAAAAACTCTTTGCAACCAGTGCTGTAACTGTTCTCTGCCCGCTATGTGTGGTCGGAAAATTTCCCTTGAACAAGTCCACACTGCAGTCCCAGCTTGGGATATCCAGGGGAACACCACCATCAACACCACCATCATTATTACGATCAGCCACAGCAACAGTAGCAGCATAACAATTCTCGTCAACATTAACAGATTAATGCGGGACGGTCATTCCAACCATTCAAGAGACCAAGTCACGCAAATCTGAACAGGATTCTCCTGGCACCAGACCTCCAGGGCCACCCTTCCATTCGCAAAGCTCGCAGCCAAGCACCCCGACGCCAGCGAGAAGGAGATGGTCTCCTGCATCTTCTTCAAGATCTTCACCTAGGAGAAGAAAAACAAACCACGAACCGCAGTTGCTGGAGCACGCGCTAAAGGAATCAGTATATTGATGAAATCATAAGGAAATATGATTATGATTGTTTATTGCTTCCCGCGCAAAGGATCAAATAATCACATGGATAATGAGACTGAGTACTAAAAAGGAAGCAAGAATATCTGTCATGTCATGTGTTCCGCCCGTCTTTGTGCACAAAAGACCCAGGTGTGAGCACCCCTCCTACTGACTGGAGCAACCTGCTGTCCAAAGATCTGCGAAGATTTCCCCAATCACCCCATGTTGCACCGGGTATCCCTGCTGTGCACTTGAACAAAGCACCGTTGACCACATCCGGGAGCTGCCTCGGCCTGAGAGACGAGGCATGTCCAACGGTGGGGGCACGCCGTCTCCACTAAGCTGGGTGACATGTCACGCAGGTCCTCCACAAACTCCCGCAAGGAGCTAATGGCCTGGAACCGTGGACCCCCAAAGATGGCTGAGAGGTTCCGAAAGGTCCAGCATTATTTCTGGGCAACTGCACGATCTTACGGCATCCTTTCTTGGCAATAGCTTGGAAAGGAGGTAGTGGGTTAGGTGTAAACTCGCACCTTACCAATCTCTCTCACAATTTCGCAGATCTCAAAAGGCCATGCCAGTTTCACACACTAATGCTGGACATGGTAACTGTGGCAGTTCTAGAAGCCTCTCGGTCTTGACTTCATGGGCCCCATCAGGCCTGGGTCACTGCATTGAGGTAACAGGTATTGCCTGAGAGCACGAGGCCATAAGCAAGAAAGCCGCACGAGTCAACGCCATGCTGGGAGATCAAGACTGATGCGTTCCCTGCAGTGTATTCAACCGCCTGCTACTTGCCTCAACCACGAATCGAAAATTCCCAAAATTATGTCTCAGAGCTCCGTCTAATTGATCCTTTGCCTTGATCCCCAATTTTCTACACTTGTCTCGCAACAAGGGATGACGTGGTCGATCCTCCATGTTTATCCGTTTCTACAATGCTCTGTCCTTCATGCTGTGTCCTCATTTCTCGGCTGATTCGCAGCCACCCATACGACACTTTTCTTCACCAATCCCATTCGGCAATCTACAGTTAGCAACTCCAAATTCCCAATTCACAATCAGCAATGCCTAATCCTAGCAAGACCAATGTCCAGTCTGCAGTCTGTAACCCCCACCTCCAGCCTACATTCCCCAACCCATCTCCCATCCCAACTCCTTCCATGGCATCTGAAACACCCCATCCTGACCCAGATTCCACCCATATTGGATCCCCATCCCTAACCTGCAGTCCGCAGCACCCCTTGATCGACAACCCCAAGTTTGCAAGCTCCAATCGTCACCATCAATCCTCAAGTTTTGACTCTAATATTCCCGCTCGCTCTCTCTCTCTCTCTCTCCCTCTCTTCATCGCCATCTGACTCTCATTGCAGCATCCAGTTTTTCAGTTCGAGTTCAGCCCTACGGGCTGGAAACCTCTGAAATCTGGGTCCCGGGCCAAGGTTTTGCAAACCAAAGGGCAAAGCTGGTCGGTAGCCGCCGTAGATGGAGGAGTCCTGCCCGTTCCACTCAGGTTAAACAATTACACCAGCATATATAGACCCCAGATAGCAGGCGCATTGCGCACAAGAATTTCCAACGATGGTACAGATCCGGAGCCACGACGTAGACAAAGCGGAGACAAAGGGAAACAAGCCAAGGCAAGCGTGAAGGGAGACAAAGGCCAACAGGTCAAACATGAAGGGAAACAAGCATGAGCAGCGGCAGAGCAGCTGGCAAACAAAGCGCCGATCCAGAGCCACAAGGGAGACAAAAAGACGCAAAGGGGAACAAAGGGAGACAAGCATGAGCAGCGGCAGAGCAGCGGCAAACAAAGCGCCGATCCAGAGCCACAAGGGAGACAAAGGGGAGACAAAGGGAACAAAGGGGAGACAAAGGGGAGACAAAGGGGAGACAAACAGGAGACAAAGGGGAGACAAGCATGAGCAGCGGCAGAACAGCGGCAACCAAAGCGCCGATCCAGAGCCACAAGGGAGCAAAGGGGAGACAAAGGGGAGACACAAGAGAAACAAAGGGGAGACAAGCAGGAGCAGCGGCAGAGCAGCGGCAAACAAAACCGCCGGCGCGAGGCCCTACCATTGAGAAGTAAGAACCCCTTATAGCTTGCCAGCTATCTGGAAATTACACCAGCATAGACCCCAGATAGCTGGCGCGTTGCGCACAAGGATTTTCAGGGTGTGCACCATAAACCTGTGTTTTAAATCCCATGGTTTGTTTACAATCTCATTTTCATAAGCGTCGGTCGAAGGCCCTGCCATAGAGGAGTAAGAACCCCTTATAGCTTCTCAGCTATCTGGGGACCAAAGGGGAGACAGAGGCGAGACAAAGGGAGACAAGCATGAGCACCGGCAGAGCAGCGGCAAACAAAAACGCCGATCCAGAGCCACAAGGGGGACAAAGGAAAGACAAAGGCGAGACAAACAGGAGACAAAGGGGAGACAAGCATGAGCAGCGGCAGAACAGCGGCAACCAAAGCGCCGATCCAGAGTTACAAGGGAGACAAAGGGGAGACAAACGGGAAACAAGCATGAGCAGCGGCAGAGCAGCGGCAAACACACGCCGATCCAGAGCCACAAGGGAGCAAAGGGGAGACAAAGGGGAGCCAAAGCGGAGACAAAGGGGAGACAAAGGAGAGACAAAGGGGAGACAAAGGCGAGACAAAGGCAAGACAAAGGGAGAAAAACATGAGCAGCGACAAAGGCGAGACACAGGGAGACAAGCAGGAGCAGCGGCAGAGCAGCGGCAAACAAAGCGCCCGCGCAGAGCCACAAGGGAGACAAAGGGGAGACAAAGGGAGACAAGCATGAGCAGCGGCAGAGCAGCGGGCAGAGCAGCAGCAAACCAAAGCGCCTATCAGAGGCCCTACCATAGAGAAGTATAAGTAAGAATCAAGAACCCCTGATAGCTTGTCAGCTACCTGGAGAACAAAGGGGAAACAAAGGGGAGACAAAGGGAGACAAGCATGAGCAGCGGCAGAGCAGCGGCAACCAAAGCACCGATCCAGAGCCACAAGGGAGACAAAGGGGAGACAAAGAGCAGACAAACGGGAAGCAAAGGGGAAACAAAGGGGAGACGAAGGGGCGACAAAGTGGACACAAAGAGAAAACAAAAAAGGAAACAAAGGGGACACAAAGGGGAGACAAGCATGAGCAGCGGCAGAGCAGCGGCAACCAAAGCACAAGGGAGACAAAGGGGAGACAAAGGGAAACAAAGGGAGACAAAGGGAAACAAGCATGAGCAGTGGCAGAGCAGCGGCAACCAAAGCGTCGATCCAGAGCCACAAGGGAGACAAAGGGGAGACAAAGAACAGACAAACGGGAAGCAAAGGGGAGACAAAGGGGAGACAAAGGGGAGACAAGAATGAGCAGCGGCAGAGCAGCGGCAAAACAAAGCGCCGATCCAGAGCCAAGGGGAGACAAACAGAAAGGGGAGACAAACATAAGCAGCGGCAGAGCAGCGGCAATCAAAGCACCGATCCAGAGCCGCAAGGGAGACAAAGGGGAGACAAAGAGCAGACAAACGGGAAGTAACCAAAGCGCCGATCCAGAGCCACAAGGGAGACAAAGGGGAGACAAAGAGCAGACAAACGGGAAGCAAGGGGAGACAAAGGGGAGACAAAAGGGAGACAAGCCTGAGCAGCGGCAGAACAGCGGCACACAAACCGCCGATCCAGAGCCACAAGGGAGACAAAGGGGAGACAAAGGGAGACAAAGAGGAGACAAAGGGAGACAAAGGGAGACAAAGGGGAGACAAAGAAAAGACAAGGAGAAGACAAAAGGGAAACAAAGGGGAGACAGAAGGGAGACAAAGGGGAGACAAGCATGAGCAGCGGCAGAGCAGCGGCAAACCAAAGCGCCGATCCAGAGCCACAAGGAAGACAAAGGGGAAACAAAGAGCAGACAAAGAGGAGACAAAGGGGAGACAAAGGCGCGACAAAGGGAGACAAGCATGAGCAGCGGCAGAGCAGCGGCAACCAAAGCGCCGATCCAGAGCCAGAAGGGAGACAAAGGGAAGACAAAGAGCAGAGAAACGGGAAGCAAAGGGGAGACAAAGGGGAGACAAAGGGGAGACAAAGGGGAGACAAACGGGAGACAAAGGGGAGACAAGGGAGACAAAGGGGAGACAAGCATGAGCAGGAGCAGAGCAGAGCAGCGGCAGAGCAACGGCAAACAAACCGCCGATCCAGAGCCACAAGGGAGACAAAGGGGAGACAAGAAGCAGACAAACGGGAAGCAAGGGGAGACAAGCATGAGCAGCGGCAGAGCAGCGGCAACCAAAGCGCCGATCAGAGGCCCTACCATAGAGAAGTGAGAACCCCTTATAGCTTGTCAGCTATTTTTAAAAAACATCCTCACTCAAGTTTGTTTTTCTCAACAGGACCAAATAGCTTTTGTTTTTTTGCGTTTGACCAGCCAATCGACCTCTGAATGCCTAGCTTGCTGGCTGCCTCCTGCTGATGCAGTCAATCAAAATGTCAATCACAATTGTGGAATTCAGCACTCAAATCCTCAATCAAATATCATGAAACGCCAATTTCCAAGCGAATCGTGTCAGGATCACTTCCACTGAAAACGATCCTTGGTCCATGAATTCCCCAGTGAACAAGCATGCATTGTCCTCGGAGGGGACTCTGTTCAGGGAGAAGATGTTGAGCAAATCATAGAACTGACGGCGAACGTCTCCACGGACTTTGACGTCACCCTTCTCGGGAACGTCAATGCCCACCAAGGCGCTCGACTCCTTCAGCATTTCAATCATGTCCAACGCAATCTGATGGGCAAACTTCTTGGCAACGCGCTGCTGTTTGAACTGATGTTCCATGAGATGCTGACAAAAGTCGGCAGTACACTTCCCGGAGACGTACATTGGCCCATCATAGGATGAATCCACCTCCATCCTTTCCACTCTGCTCGTGGCCTCGGCGCAAGACATTTAAAACCACTGAGGTGAAAGAATGTGTGTTAGAAAAAACGCCGGGGTTCCCACTGCCCCTATCGTTCCTACGGATGTTTTTGCAAAGCTGTGTTCTTTCACATTTTTAGGGGGTGGCAGAACAGTGCATCGCTCGGAATTGCTCGGAGACGATACAGAGCTCTAAGCCTGAGGGTTTCACCCATCCATGTGATATTATCCACCTGAGGGCTTCAGCAGGGCCAGCAATGAAACTGAAACCAGCAATCAGAAAGCTGGCACAGTACCATGAGCTGTTGAAATCAAGCAAACAGGTCTCTCACTGCGACGGCTTTTTTCTCCTGGAGGCATGCAGGCCTAGAAGCAATCCAACTGCATTAAGCCCATCCCTTGGACAACGCAGCGTGACAGTTTGGCTGACACTGTCGCTACAGCATAGCTACTGCTAAACCCTCAGCATAGCTATGTACAGCTTCGCGGGCTCACGAATTCGGGGTGAAAAAAGACGAAAGCCGAAGATGAGCAAATGCCCCAACAGCACGCTGGTATCATGAACCTCCTCCACTCGCTCCGGGCCCGACCCACTTTCTCTTTCGCACATCCTTTGCCCAAGTTTCAATCTTCTTCGCTTTCTTGTCCGCGGAATCCTGGCGGGTCCTGCGAACAATGTCAGGGATGATGGTGACGGTCGCAAGCTTTGCTCTCAATGAGGATCTTGCTGACTTTTGACTTGCTCCAATCGCTGTTGCCACCTCGCCAGTCTCCATTATTCTTGCAGTGGCCTTCCAGCCAGATCTTGGTTCATGTCCCGCTCTTTCTATGAGCAAGGACACCTCATCCTTTTGGACCAAGAGATTGAAATCAGCTTGAGTAAGTTCACCGGGGACAGCCGGATCCATTGCGACGGTTCTGGATTGTTCAAAGGAAGTCATTCCCCATCCGTTCAAATTCTTGCACGTCTGACCCAGCCATGGTAGGAAAAAGCGTGTATTTAGAATACACTAGTTTGCAGTCTCTGAACACTGTCAAACGCACAGAAAATTAAACGATTCATGCTCCCCTGGCTGTCTGCCTGGTGAACCAAGACGGTAGTGGACACACACCCTTGTGGTTTGTCTGCAAATGCAATGGATTGGCTTTTGAAACTCGAAGCAACGTGCCTCTGAGTTCCAAACCCGCATCAAATACCGCGAAAACAACTGTTTGATTTCCTGCCCAAACGCACAACCCAAGGGGTCAACATTGGAAGCTGTTGTCAACGAGCCAACAAGTCAACATGTGAACTGCCACGGCCTGGTTGGCACTCTCTTGTCGTGGTCTCATTTTCCCTTCCTTTGCGCTCTTCTTCACTTCGAGGTTGTCGCTTCCATCCTGTGACACTATGTGACACAGAAAGGCTAGCGGGTAAAGCTCCATCAAATACGTTGAAATACATTCAGAAATTCCTTCACCTCTGATCCGCATTTCGAGTCGTATTCCCGTCCTCATGCAGCTTTTGCACTCTGCAAGGCATCCACCGTTGATAGGAGTCGCCTTGCACTGTGGCATTTTTGAACAATTTTCACTACGGACCGCGATCCTTTCGTGCCACTTCGTGCAAACATGGCAAACCAAGTTGCTCCAGTTGCTCCAGTACTCCATCAAGTCTCCGAACTTGTACTTGCGCGCCTGGCACAGCCATCCCAAAGCTTGGCACGTCACGCATCGCATGCAGAGAAATGACATGCTGATGATATTTTGTAGATCTTCAGAAATATTCAAAACAAATGCGCAAAATTGAGATGCAAAATGAAACAACAGGCAACTTACAACTTTCAATGCACGGCCCGACTAATTCTGACTACTTCGGGCCTCTCTCCCCGAATCGGTCACATGGGCCTGCATCAGCGTGGTGCATTCTTGTGCTCCGTCCCTTTGGAAGAACCCCACTTTCGGAGATGTGACTACAGAGTTGAAGCCGCCATGATTGAGATCACGGCAGTCACACAAGGTGGAAATATGAACATATGTAAAACATGCAGTATATGGCTACAGGCTCAAGGCAGAAAAATCACGTTGAAGGGATGGGTAACACACGAACATCAGAACCCTATGTGATCCATTACCCAAGCTATTTTGAACTGTTGATATGCGACACAAAAAAGAAGCCCACTGCCTCAGTCAATCCAAGGCAGTCCTGCAGAATTTTCCGGCCTCATGGCATAGTTCTGAACCGCTACCCTTCTGCAGCCACTCTTCTGATCTCTTCTGCAATCAAAACAAATTCACCAAGATCGCTGCCCAAATCGCCCAGCATAGACTTGTCCCTGTCATCGCACCTCATTTTCGCGTCACCCTTTGCCTGCAAGGGCAAGGCGCAGAAACAAAAACTTCCAGCTTGAACGCACTGACCACTCATCAGTTCATCGCCCCCATTCAATGTCCTGGTTGTCTCGGAGGTTCATGTGCCTCAGCTGCGCTTGATGCATCTTAAACTCAACATCAGAAGATTCAAGGGGGTCAAAGACGGTCAAAGTCTCGACCTGTAGCAGTTTTGATCTCCAAAGGGAGCTCTTGGTTGGGCTGTTCACCTACTCGTCTTGGAGTCTTGGTCACGACATGTCACCATCTCCCCACCACAAGAAGCGATGCTGGCGCGTCCTGAGGCGCCCGGCTGTCGCAATTTCAAAGCCGACTGCTTTGAGCTCGGCTCGGTCTGGGCGAGGCGCCACAGGATACTTTGAGATAGGCGTATGAGAATCCAATTTTGACATCGAACATCTGATACGTTCATTTTAGCGCCACCTCACTAGCAACTGCATCACCAGCCAGCACTACACTCAACTCTCTGAAGTGTGGAATTTCACCAGAATTCTTCCCGTAAATGGCAGGGACAAGCAGCTTTGTTTCGGCCTGTGGCAAACTGCCCTTAGACATGTGCTTTGTGCCTCCGCGGCAATTGGCAAATTGATGCTTCAAGGTCGCATTGCAACAGCTGAGATGAGTCTGGACTCTGATGTCATAATTTCCAACTGTGAAATGAACCAGGTCGCTCTGAGATCTCCTACAACCAAAACACTTGTCACAGACTAGTCGCCAGAGTTGGACAATTGATTTTTATGCATGGCATCCACGGGAAGACTTTCCAATGAAATCTCTCAACATGATCACTTCAAACGACCTCAAACCCAAAGAAACTACATGAAAATACCAGATTGAGAGGACACAGGAGTCGTGGACAACACATGTTTCACCTATGCAGTGCCCCACTGCAACTGTCCCGTCCTGGCAATTTTTGCGGGGCCTCACTGAAACTGCAAGCGCCACAGCTACTTACAACATCTTACGACAAAACTGCCATCCTTTACGTTGGATTGCCAACATGGAGAGTTTCCACTCGCTGTGGACGATTTTTTCCACAGACATCAGGCATCCACTTCCTAAATGTCATCAGATGGGGATTGGGGGATCACATCATCGATTTGGTCGGAAATTTGCAATGCATCTGAGCAGCGACAAAGCTTTGGATGGGCGGCGCCAACGATGTCGTTGCCACAGCACTTGTACCTGCCCATTGCAGAAGGAAATCTAGAAAAAACAGATTGCAAAGTCTCGCCTTACACCATCAATTTTTTGGAGGCACTTTACTTAAACTGTATAAACTTGTACGAACACCAGTTTGTTGCTGCTTGAACATTGCAGCCCAGGCTCCCACATCGGCTTCAAACCCCCTAAAATGCAGGGGCCCCCATCCTAGGTCCTAGAAAAGATCGTGGGTGATTTTTTGGGCCCTTGAGTCTGGCACATCCGAGACATCTAAATTCAAAAATGACGCAGCTGTCCCATCCCATCCAACCTGTGTGCGTCTCAGCTGCACCACGGTACACAGGAGGACTGAATTGAGGTGTTTTACCTGGGCGCATCTTCGGGGATAGCATGTCAAAAGCTCCAAGCTATCGAAAACTTGGGTTTCACCTTCAAGAAAAGTTTCTTCCAAATGTTGTGGCATCTAGTGGGTTTTAGTTTTCGGGAAAGGTTTGAAGAGCTTTGAAGGATGTCCAAGCAGGATGATTGCAAGTTCAGTACCGCACGTCAGCATATTTCAGTATCTTCACTGGTCACTAGCAAGAGCTCTGCCGAACTTCTTTAAACCATACATGAACAGGGGCCAACATCAGAAGCTATTCCAGGACTAAACCAATATGGCCGCATGTCTTTTTGGAAAAATCCAGCGCCAAGTCACGCTGGGGCCTTGGAAAATCCGGCTCATTGGGCCTGGCAAATGTTGACAGGAAACTGTCGCCTCAACACGTAATGTCTTGCGGAGAACTCTGATCTGTTGCATCATCACTACTCATTACTGGAAAAGATTGAGGGTCACCGAAGTTCTGCTTGAAACTCACACGTTTGATTCAGCATGTCTGAGCTTCTTATCCAGTCAGGTCGGTTTTCAACGAAAGACCACACCACTGGCAAGCCAACCACTGCCTTGGCTCCGGATAGAATTTGAATTCCATCGGAGGCATGAGTTGATTGACTATTCCTGGCTCCGGGAAGTGGAACGATGGGAAAGACACGGGAAGACACTTGGCAAGGCTTGTGAATGTAGCAAGGCTTGCGCATGTCTCAAGTGATCAAGTTTGCTTCTGCTTGTATTGACATTGGCTGGATGGAATGTCAGCAAATGCAGAGGCAAGATCTACCTGCAGTCCAAAGAAAACATGTTTCAAGAACGCTGCAAACATGTGGACACAGTATGGGTCAAAAACCCTGTATCCTAACCCTGTACCCTACTCGTGAACATCGCATAAATGACCTAGCTAAGACATGTTCATCTATCAGTTTTTGCTTCTATTTTCGTTATGACCCATCTGCACCTGATTGAAAGTGCTTACCGGAGCAACTATGTTCTATGAGTAAAACTGTGCAGTTTCTCACTCCGAATCGGATCGGAACCTTGCACAGAAGGATGAACGTGAGTCACAGCAGCACTTGGACCTGTGCTTGTAGAAACACATGGTGCAAGATTCCGACGAACACATGGCAACGACCCAAGCACCCAACCTCGCACAGCGCAGGGCAAGTAGCTGGCGCCTGGGGAAGTGAAACGACATGCCAAGGCCTTTCAGAACGTCATTCAACTCGAGTCATGCAGAGCCCCACGTCACATGCACGCACAGGACTTCAGAGCTAAAGATAATGTCTGATACATCCTAAGACCCTCGGGTACATGTAGAAACTCACACAAATTCGAAATCAGATTCATGCAAACAGTAGGATGTACACAGTGGAAGGGCAAGGCAGACTCTGACTCTTGAGCAGGGAAACATCTTGCCATCTAGGCGAGCAAAGAACTGCTCACTGGATCACTGGCCAACATAGACTTCTCGCACAAGGATTTGCATATAAGTCCACTTCCATTGAATATCTCCGAGTTTTCAGCTACAGAACATGTCTAAAGGGGCACTTGGAGCATCTTGGAGCTGTTCAGAGCCTGTTCACCAAACAACATCGCGCAGCCCAACATGAATTCCTGGGATCCCGACCTGGAGCCGGAACATGGCTAGGAACACGGCTGGCTGGAGCATGGCCCATGGGGACGGCACCTGTTTTTCAGGAAGCAACATGAAATGAAGGAAATTTTGACAAACAGTGGTTCAAGATCTTCGGAATCATTTAAGCAGTTGGAACCGACTCTCTAAAACCAAAAAAAGGTCGCCAGGGACAAAGGAAACGGCCGGGGACAGAAGGAAAACAACAAAGCGACATCAGCTGAAAAGGGCGGAAGTGTCCGGAATTGTCCAAATTTGATTTGCGAAAAAGACTCCTGGACTTGCAGGGACGCATAGTAAGTGGTCTGAAAGGGCACAGCAGTCGAAGACATGCGAATGATGAACATGCCAACAACAGTGGCCTGCAACAAGCCATACTTCCAACAGAGCACCACAACTGTTGTTGGGACTGGTATGGCCCAACCTCCGGAAGGCAAGACATGGGCATGACGAAGTGCACCTGCGTTTGGTGAAGGTCACAACTTGCGCATCTCTCACCTACTTTTAGCCTATCAACACACAGTCACTTCCTTTGATTTTCCATGACTCAGTCCCGCGAGGGTCCCCTGTTAAATATACCTATACCCTTCCAATCTCTTCTGCACAATACTGTTTGATTTACAGCAGCTACTTGCAATCAAAACAATACAGCAATATTCC
This sequence comes from Symbiodinium kawagutii, assembly GCA_009767595.1. Lineage (NCBI taxonomy): Eukaryota > Dinophyceae > Suessiales > Symbiodiniaceae > Symbiodinium > Symbiodinium kawagutii. Next base: position 24,214 of record VSDK01023345.1, read on the forward strand.
CAGCCTCCCACTGCAGGCACATAGGAGTTGTGTCCTGTGATGGAGAAACCAAGGGTGATGGAGGGACAATTGAACAGTTGGTGCGTTTCAGCCATGATGAAGGTGAACGAAACCCGATGAAATCCGAAGCAAAATTTTCCTGAGATCTCGTGAGCAGGTCGATCACACAGCTAAGTAGTGCTTGGTATACGTCGGATGTCAAGAATGCCAACAAATGAAGCGCGTGGGTTTTGAGCAAAACCGCGTCACTTTCTGCCAAAGACTGTTTCAAGGAGACAATCCATTTGCCATCCGAAATGAACGCTTGACGGTTCAACCAGCCGACTTGCTGAAAGCATGTCCGTTTGAATCGACAACCAAAAAGTAGCATCTGGGAGAGAATGCATGTTCAAACCGGACACATCTAAACATTACGGTAGTCAGAGTAGACTATATTTTATGGGGGGAGTGATGACCTGACTAGGCCAGTGGCAAGGTAAATTGTTTCTTCCACGGCAAAAGTCATTCAAGAGATCCATTCTGCTAGCCCAGGAGCAAGGCCAGAAAAGACAAAGGGATGGAAGGTAGTATGCAGGCATCAGTCCAACAATTGATGCAAGAAATTTGAACCATCACCGGGTATGGTAGCATGGGAGCAGTAGCCTTGATTACCTGCAATTTTCACTTCCGTTGACCATGTGACAAAGCAACTGATTCCAACCTGCAGGGACGATGTACCGCGCAGGCACCTGTCTGTCAGCTGCAGCTTGCAAAAGCCCTCAAGTACTCTTCATTACTCTTCCATGAATTCTCATTGATCAGAGGGGACCACATCAGATTCCCAAAATGTCCATAGATGTTCCTAGCGCAGAAACAAAAATTATCAAATAAATCCATGGCGAAGAAACATCTTCCCAGTCCACAGACACCAACCGATCTGCACCTGGTAATGTGTTGGCATCTGTCCTGCGAGAAAGAAATGGTGTGCACTGGGGCAAGGCCATGGGTGTTTGCCCCAATGATTTCTGGAAAGTGAGACTATTGACTTACTGGGAAGAAAAGGGTGTGCCTCCACATCAAGCTTGGCAGTCCAAATGCCTAGTTCCCATTGGATTCTCAATCCCTGTGGTTTCTCGTCCCTACCACCTTCACCTACCTGCGACCTTTCACACCATCATCAACATATAATCTCATGTATTGTATGAGCTCAACAGGCGTGATGGATGCTCTGATGCGTGCTGCGAACCAATGTGATGGGCAAACTGGAGAGTCAACATCTGGCCGCTGGGATTTGTTTCCATGGAGCTTTTATGAGTGATACAACTGTATGCTGTAATACAGTATATAATTGATAGTATAAATGTATACATTGATATGCAAACCGGGACGAGACAAAGTTCACTGCTGGAATACTCTGCAGATCTGTGCATCACGCCAGCTGCTACTTACCTCAAGGTCACCCCAAACTGAGCATAGAGCGCATTGAGATAATCCCTTCTTACCTCAAGACTTCATATGCAGTCGCACCCCGAGTCTATCCGAGCCGGCAAGAGATGACGCGATGTCAAATCCATCAAGGAAAATTATTGGGCAAGATCAACCAATCCAAACAAACATGATATACAAGCTGTTTTGTAAACTGTTTGCGCGACCACTTTTGATCCCCTTTGACCAAGCACTGAGGATAGCAAGTTTGAATGGTGCAGAGTTCCCCTTGCAAACCTCAAATTTTGTGCAACTTTGTGACCACGGAAGGGGGCAGCATCAACACCGAAACCTCACACTCTTTCTCCTTTGAAGCAGGACGTTTTCATCATTGGCACGTTCTCTGCCCCTGTTGGCCTGCCGAAAGTCGACATCCCCAGATTGCCCCTGCAAGAAACCATCATCCTATGGACGATTGGTCACAAACCTCTAGGGTGGAGGAACCATAAAAATGATCCTATCCTACAGCAAAATCTTCGACCCCCATCTTACACCCACACCAACATTTGGGATTATTTGGAGTGGGTCCATGTTCTTTCCTGAAATTGGGTGCTGAATTGCTGACTTCGCTGCCGAAAGAAGCAATCACACAAGACTTGGTCATGAACTGCAGTACTTAGACTTAGACTGAACTGAAAAACTCAGGCAGGCGAACCATGCCAATCACCCAAAAATAATGCCTTGAGATTGCTTCGGCTTCAGAATCAAGCAACCCCTTCTGATCGCAGCCACATGTGGCCACATGCTTTGACACCACCCCCCAGCGGACCTGTATGCCACAACAGGAACAGATTGCTGTGGTACATTCAGCACCACCATGGCGCAAAAAGGAACACTCAACCACGGAGGACAAACAAGAACGCAAAGGCGCACAGAATGTTTGCTCTTGCCGGGTGAGCGACTTGATGCTGACTCAGCGGAGAGATGCAACTTGTGCCACCAGTATGAAATCATGGGTGCACGTTGTTCGATAGGAAGACCTCTGATCAGTCCATCATTTCCTGACTCGAATGTCCTATCATGTCCTGATCCAAAAGAATCTGCCCCCTTCAAATACTCACCTGTTGGGCTAGTAATACTGGAGGCTTAAACTGGCCAACTGGTTACCTTTTCGTGCTTTAGGTGAAGTCAGCAATCCCCAGTGAGGATAGCGTTACCCGTGCTTTGCAAAAACATCAGCACCACAAAAACCACAAAACAGCAGAGACAGCAACGATGGTAACAATCAAATGGGCTTGTCTTGAAAGGGGACATCATTTACAAGGAAAAACATCGAAGAAAAATATGAAAATATGCTGTTTGCACTGTTATGGTTGGCCAGCCAAGTCTAACAATAAGTATATGAAGTATTCGGATCTATTCAGCGCTGACTTTCGGATCTATGTCCATTTGCCTCGGAGCCCAACCGAGCCGTATACCTCTTGGACTCACCACTCTCTCCGCTTTTGATCGAGTCAGCTCCAACCCAAGATGCGCCACTCTTCCCCGTGATCACCAAACCACAACGTGGACTCAGCAAACGATGCAGGTCTGTATCATTCTGTATCTCTCGTATCACGCTTGAGTTCATAAAAGTGATGGTACTTGTGGATTCAACTGCTTGAAAGTAGCACTTGTCACTTGTCTATGTTTGCTTGTGTCAATTTGGGTATCTGTAGGTTCTGTCCTTGCGAGTCCCTGATGTGATTTTGGGATACCCTCCAAGTCTCAAGCTACTCTTCACTGCGCAGGTGGCAGTGTCAACCCACTTTTCTCCTTTTCGGAGATGAGTTCAGCTCAGTCTGCAAGCGTGTCGCCAAGTCATTTAAGCCTGCCTTTTCAGCAATTTGAACCAATGACTGCATCTTGTATCCAAACAAGTAGCATTTGGCAATGTCCAAAGCCACTTCTTGATCTTTGAGCTTAGCAGTTTCCTCGAAAAGCCGGACCAAACTCGCATCTTTTCGGACCTTCGCCTTTGATTGGGACGAGAGAAATTGCTTCAGAAGCAACCCAGAAGCTCTTTCATCATCAAGGCCGTCTAAGCTCACTGGCACCTTGTAGTTCACCGTGGTCAACCTTTGTGCGGCCACTTTGGGCTCTTCGCCCGGACGAACCTCCATACAGCGAAGCACTCCACCTTCGGCCCACACTGGCCACAGCTTACCTGGCCAGGGAACCATCCACCATCTCAGTAGCTATAGAAAGGATGACTCACTGATCTGATCCCAGCTGAGAAAAGCAATCTCAGCACTTTGAAACATAACTAGAGAGGGGATCAACGCAGTTGAGCATTAGCCCAAGCCCAGCTCTTGGTAGTTTGTTTATCAGAATAAACTGCTGACCAAGGAAAGCAACTGGATCAACTAGTGAACTAGTGACCTGTTCAACTGAAAAAAATGACTGAAGCTCTTCCTTTCAGGTTGCAATCCCCATCCAGCTCTGCAACCGGTACCCAACTCTGTGCGCTGGCAGACATCACCCATTGATCGTTCTGGACCATGGCTCGGAGAATTCCTGCCGAATCCAATGCCAAGGGCTGTGGTCCCTGTGCATCGAAACCGATCCAACGTAAGGTGGACTGCTGCGACAACGGCAGTCGCCCACTGGACAACTTCTCCTGCCTCTCCACATCAAAAAGGGAAAAGTGCAGTGACACATCGAGTTTCTTGGTCCTTCTTCGAGCTTTAAACACACAGAATAGCAGCTGCTTCGAGGCAACCATCGCCACAATATCCATTGGCATAGCCAAGACTCCAATGGGTATGAAGGCCGGCGAATAAAGTCGAAGGAGCCGTAAAGGTGACACGAAGACCGCCACAAAGCTTGGGCTGATGGCCACTGCTTCGATGTGTTCCCCCAAGGGTAGCTGATGCTCAAACCTCGATTGGGTCGACCACCCTGGAAGGCTCGCCATGTGCACAACCACACGGCTGGTCGATGCCAAAACACAAAGACCTGGGCCCAAAGCTCCAATCTCCACATCGTCGGCTTGCAACTCACGACCTGCAACGGTCTCTAGTAAGCCCCAATGCATTGGTTGTTGGTTAGTGATGTTTAGGGATTCATAGTGGTTCGTTGGTGGTTATTTAGTTGTTATTTGGGGACTAATTGATAATGATTAATTGATGCTTAGTTGATCATTGGTCGTTTTCCAATGTTTTTCATGGGCATGACTTATGACTTTCATAAAAATGCGAACCGAAAACGAAGATGATCCCGTACTTTTTTCATGACCAAGGCCGCCATGATTTCTATCTCCGCACCTGACGTGGGATCGCAACACTTGAAATAGTTCACCTCCACCGAGCGCTGTTTGTTGGAGGAAGATATCACCAGTTTCAGGCAGCCGTGATCATTCCAAGCCAACAAACGTCTGCGACCTCGTTTCGTGCCCCCAGGTTGGAACTTTGTCTGAACCAGTGGCTTAAAGATTCGTGGCTCCTCGAGTGAGTCATCCTTGGCTTCCTCCGCCTCGCAACGTGACAGAAATCTAGAAACTCCGCCCAAAATCCTTGTTGCGAATGCTGTGTGTGTGTGTGATTATAAATGTGTCTTACTCATCCCACTCATCCCAGGTGTAATTCTGATCCATCCCATTTGTGTTCAGTAGCATCTATTGGCATGTGCATATATTAGATGTGTGAGCCAAACATGTACAAGCCAAACATGTACAAATCCCCTGTTGTGTGAAAGAGTGATGTGCCGCTGTGTGAACTTTGAACATTCTTGCGTTTCTATGCGCTTCTCGGATTGTCTAGACCTACCTTCACATATGGCAAGCTGGCACGACGGAGATGCAAAGGCACCTGTGATTCAGCTTGTTGGTCATTGACATCTGCAACGCCAGATTCTTCCTGACAGAGTCGGCAGGACCCATGTCACACATCCTTCTCAGGCATTGTATGAGCAGCTGACTATCATAATAATTAATCATAATAACATATCATAAGAGTAAGTACTAACAACACTAACCGTTGGAATATCAGTGGTCAGTCGACCGTGAAATTGCCAACAGAGATGCTTCAACTTCACCCGCGTCTGCCATCAGAGTCAGTGCAAATAACGACTGCGCCTCCTCCCCAGCCTTCTCAGTCGAATCGCTTGGGGTCTCAATCACAGCTGACAAGCGAGCAAGGTGCCCACCCTGCAGGAAAGTCTCGTGGCAGTCTAGGCAGTTTGAAGGGCTTGCAGTTTGTGAGTCATTAAGGTTACCTAGGCTAATTGGTTGCTTACCCAAACCGGCACAAACTCACCATCTTTGGGCACTCCATGGATTGCACCACAACACTTTGAAGTTCAAGGCAACGGCCCAAGAGTTGAAACACAGACTTTGGGAGATCTGAAAGATGAAGGAAGTAGTCCCTTGTACTACAAAGGTGCCAGCAACATCATTCCAGGTGTTATCCATGTGTGTATCAGAGCCAGCTTTGCCTCACCAATCAGTGTATATCAGTGTTCTGGCTCAGGGGATGGAAGTGGTCTTGCAGCTCAAGTGGGATAATGCATGATAAGTCCAGATGATTACTGGGATCAACCATCATCATTTATCATGAGCATTGGGACCACTCGCTTGGGGGAACGATGTGCACCATGGGGGCCACAATGATCATTGAAGATGGGAGCTCTCAGTCGCTGGCCCAAGTGAACCAAGCCGCTGGCCCTAAATCTCTCCCTTCATCACCAATCTAGGGTTTTCCGCAAGTGGCCCCCCATAACTGGCAGTATCCCATGGCAAAAAGCAGAGGTTTCTGCGGTTTCGGAGGACCATCAGAGGACATCTCTGACGGAAGTGTCCACCCCACCTCTGCAGCAACTGCCAAGAAGTTTCCACCCCACCTCAGTTGCAGTGTCGAGGCTTGAAGCTGTTCCAATGATCTTCGCCGATCGTTGCCTGGTAATGATATTACCACTTGAAACACTTGAAACCACCAAGCCGCCAAGCATTGGAAGCATGGTGTTGTCCATGTTATTGCTGATTGCTGATGTTTAGCTATTGTTGATCTTGTTGATTGTTGGCATATCCAAGTATGGTTGTTGATTATTACATACTACATATTATTACTTTTTGCAAACTCCATTGACCATGTATGTTCTTAGCCGTGGATCGTCATGGTTGGCCACCAAACAAATGAACCCAGTGCCCCCCGGGCTTCCAACACGAAGCTCGTCGGCTGGGCCTCGGGATCATGGGGATCGTGGTGGGTGGTGATTCTGGTGGTGGTGGTGATGATGCTGGTGCTGGTGCTGGTGGGGGTGGGGGTGGTGGGGGTGGTGGTTGGGGTGCTGGTGGTGGTGGGGTTGGGAGTCCTGGTGATGATGATCGGTTCATGATGATTCAAAAAGTATTTGGAATTTGGATAGGATAGAATGATTAGTGATGGTTGGAGAATGGCTGATAATGGCTGGTTCAACGTGACAACGTGATCCATCTGAGAAGCACGACCTGTTTCCCAATGCCTGCGATTTGGAACGGATAGATCAAGGTAGTAGAAATTCCGTGAAAATCAAAGAGCAGCGACTACGAAATTTACACTTTCGCCTCTTGACTCTATATACTAGTTGAACAATGCAAGACCGAGACTCTTCAAAGCTAACAGGCCTGTCCCACTGAACCCGACCGTGCTTCGATTGTGCCCTGGAATCTCTGGCAGCAGAGTGGCTTTAAATTCAAAGATCCGTCGCAGGCAGTTGTCTGACCACAAAGCCACAGCCTCACCAAAGAGGAGAAACATCATCATCTGATTGTTGCAACACATGGCAGTTACCAAAGGCTTCGAGACTCTTTGAATTCGTTCAAGTTGGAGCACTGACATCGACTACAGCGCCAGTGCCTCGAATGAAGCACTTGCAAGTACATCTCCAGATGGAGACCTGATTTGTTTCAAAGCAAAGAAATCAATCGATGCCATATTTCAATCATTCTGTGCCACGGTCATTCGGCGTGCAGAATTCATGTCCTCCAAGAGCCGTTCTGGTTGATATAGAAGTCCCTATCACTGGACGTACAACAAAACAATATCTTAAGTCGGTTACATGATGGTCACGTTACTTCTCAAACATATCAAGAATAGAGATACCCCAGACCATCGTGAAGCCCTTAAGTTGTATTTGTTCAGAAAGCCCTTAGGTTGGTCTCCAATGTCTTAGCCTGCTTGGGAGCCCGGCCAGGCTGCCATGGTCGTTGAGTAATGATGTCCATTCTTCAACTCAACGATTTCACCAAAGTCTCGTGGCAGTATCCGTAAAGACCTGCACAGCCCAGGCTCAGTGAAACTTCGAAAGTACCAAAAAAAACTTGAGGACAAATAGAGAATACAAAATTTCAATCAAATCAACAAGATAACTTGAGGAAAATCTTTCAACTTCCAGAGCCCAACCCTCACTGTAGCTTGGTATCTCAGTTGCTCACGGAGACCCAGGCAGTGCCAACTGCTCTCCTGCGACGCTTGGGAGGTCCCAGGTCCCCGCAGGTCCCCGTATTCTGGGAGAGCTGAAGCCACACGACATCCTCCCCTGGGATCCGCACCGTTGGGATGCCATGCCAAGCGCAAGCGATCGCCTCCACTGACTGCTTTCGGCCAGAGACTGGAACGATACTTCTCGACTGCCTCAGAACATATCAGTGAGAGACACATGGGATATTGACGAGAAGTGTTTGCACTATGTATCCTCACAATTCCTCAAAAATTCTTCACATCAACAATCTTGAAACTTCCAAAATATGGACCTTTCGTGACCACTGCATGCCACTCAATGTGCAGGATGCAGGACATGAAGAATCCCATTTTAAGACCTTGTGATGTATGACATAAAGGGACTTTGTCTGAATCCTTCTGATATATGGTGGTTTCTCAAAATAGGGGTACCCCCCAGGTCCATTGATAGTCATTTATAGGAATAAACCAGCCATTTTTTGGGTACCCTATGGCTTGAGAAACCCCATATGATATACTGGGACTCCTGCCATGTACGACTTGGCATCACCGCTACAAGCAGCACAGGTACTCCATCCCCAGGCACCTCCGGGAAGGTCAGAAGTACCAAGTGTCCAGAGCCAAAGGCCGCTGCGAGGAGCTCCAGCTTTGGATCAATGGCAGCGCAACCTGGGGTCGTTTGGATGCCTGGTCAAATGGATGGCGAAAGGGTGAATTGATGGTGAATGATTCAGTGTTAATGATTCAGTTTATGATGGTTGATTGTGGTGAATGATTAATGATGGTTGATTGTGGTGAATGATTAATGATGGTTGATAATGGTTACTGATGGTTGATGATTGATTCTGATTCGTAATGACTAATTGGTTAACTATTGTCAACCGACAGGAAAGACTTACACCATATGGTTGACTCCAAAAAACTCCATTGCCACTCTGAAAGTGCGCCAGTAGGTTTCCGCAAGTCTCCAACTTAACACTGTCATTGACACAATTCATTCTGCGAGCGACGAACGCCTCCCAAGTCGTTATCGCCTCGGAGAAGTTGGCGCCGGGAAGCAGTACCTGCCAGAGCAGAGTCCGCTTAGAAAGGTGGCCAAAAGCCTATCGTAGAATCCTGAATTCCTTGTTATCTGCCTCCCGTTCCCCAAAATCCTCAAGTTTTTCCAGGCCAGTTTGACAATTTCTTTTTGCCTGCAAGGTCTTTTTGATCCATGTGCGTGCTCCCCTGCATTTTCTTGCCCGCCTTTGGACTCGGAATCATCGGTCTTCGTTTCCCACCAAACGTCCAGTTTGCCGTCGTCCGTGCTGATGCATAGGTAGGGCAAGGTTGCGTGCCAGGATAAGTGGCTAATGGGTAGCGTGAATCTACCAGCATTCCTGAAGAGCCATGCCAAGGAATCACTCAGACCCAGGCACAGATTTGGCAACACTGCGGTTGTTTGATGCTGATATCCACTATTTCACCAGCTATACTGGCTATATATATATATGCCTATGTTTCCTTGGATAAACCCAAGGTATATCAGTTTCATTGCATTTATGCCATTCTTATGACTATGCAAAACGAACCTTCGAGAGTTTCGTTCACTTGTCGCCCCTCGTCCTTGGCTTCTGTGTAGTCATTCTGCCCTTCTCGAGCTGGTGCACCCAGACCTGTTCACGCTAAGAAATCAGAAGCAGCGGAACAATAATAGAAAATAGCCATAATAATCACAATAACAACAATAAAATAACAATGCTAATAGACATAATAGTAACAAATAATAAACAATAATGATAGTAATAATAGTAATGATAGGAATAACAATCCTAATAACAATTAATAACAGATAATAGTTATAATACCGTCCGTGCAAAAACACTATAGATGAACGATCATAGAAAAATAATGAAAAAATGGCTGAACATGTATAAAAAAGATGCACCGACTTGACAGCTCACTTGGTGCCTGCCTGGAATCCAGCATCCGTATCTTCCGCCACAGCCAGGAGGCGTCCATCGCAGGAGATTGCAGCTGTGGGTGTTTCGGTGGAGAGCTTCGTGATTCGCTGCGCCCAGTTTCGGCCCAAGGTTTCTCCTGGAGTGTCCCCCGACACAAAAGCATTACAGTCGGCTTCAAGTTTTCAGGGGTTACAACAACAACAACAACAACAACAACAACAACAACAACAACAACAACAACAACA
>VSDK01023345.1:34365-59478 GCA_009767595.1 Symbiodinium kawagutii
ATCACCATCAACCACATCAACAACAACAACAACAACAACAACAACAACCCGACCACGACCACGACCACGACCACGACCACGACCACGACCACGACCACGACCACGACCACGACCATGACGACAACGACCACCACAACCACCACAACCACCACAACCACCACAACCACTTCAACAACGACAACAACCACAACCACAACCACCACAACCACTTCAACAACGACAACAACCACGACCACAACAAACACAACCACTAAAACAGCCACAACCGCAACAACATCGACAACAAAACCAACAACAACATTAACATCAACTCACTCCAACTGTTTATAGGCGACACCAGTGGTTGCTTTTGCAAAATGATCTTCCGAAGCACTGCTTAACCCAAACACTGCTTTAACCAAAGAAACATGGAAAGTCCTTTTTTCCATCGGGCCTTCGTAGCTGCTACAGGCCAGTCTTCCATCTGCTCCACAGGTCCACAGTTTGTCCTCGGCCAACCTGAGCACTTCGCAATTCTTCACGTGCGGAGCAGCTGCCAACGTCACCTGGACGAAGACGCTGTTGGACTCGGCATCCGCCTTCGACTCCGCCGCGACATCTTCGTCCATGCTTCCAAGAAGTGACCGTGGCCTATGGCTTCCCTTGCTGTGGCTGAGATGCTACATTGGATGCTCAGGGATGCACTGGTGCACATGTTGGGACAACATATGTTGCGACATGTTGCGACCTTTATGGGTGTCGCATTTGATTCCAAGCTTTGTCTTTTCTTATGTCGGATGCTCATTTATGATCAGCCCAAAGCTGCGAGGCGAAAATAGTGGTCATCATGATCACTCAGCTTTTTCATGGGCCCAGCTGCCCTTGGAAGTGCATCAAGCATCAACCCATGAGAACACAAGGTCTTCTTTCGGCGCCAAGATCCAGCCGCATTGTCATCACGCGTCTCCGTACCGTGTGTCGGTACGAAAGTCATAATTACTCTTCTGTGCACCAAGCAGCAAGAAATGGGAACCGTATCTGGTTTCTGTCTTCGTTCAGTATGCTTGGTTTTTTGGCAATAAGCAATCGCAGCATTCCAAAATTTGTCTGGCGCACTGGCAAAGCTTTGCACTTGCCTTTCTTGGTTGAACTGCAAGGCCTAGTCACTGCATTTTCACTAGGTGGCAGAAGTGCCAATTTCGCATACGTCTTCACGCGGTCACAAATCATGTCCTGCTACTTCATCAGGGTGAATACACGCTCGGTGCTTCTGTGACTCAGTTCTTGCAAAGCAAAGAAGAAAGAGTACGCAAACGAACAGGTGCGAGCCATGAAAAATCATGGTAGCTCTAAGAAAGAACGTCAAATCTTGCTCCCAATGGTGATTTCCTTCAAGTTTTCCCAAGCCATCTGGCTGTGGGTCAAAACCCCGTACCCCTGGTTCACCTATCATTAACCATTGTTTTCCTTGTTATTGTTGGTTATTATGATTGGTTAATATTGACCCATAGCCATCTTTAGGGGAAAGACCCAGAAATGCGCGCAGCTCGTCCTCACTTTCGTGTGGCAGGGGCCGCCGTCCGCGCCCGCTGTGCCAGACCCTTGCCACGGCCCTGGTGGACAACAGCATCCGCTGAGCCAGCAACCGTTGGGAGAGACTATTCGTGCTCGGTAAGGCTTAGTAAGGCTTAGCAAGGCTTGGGAAGGCTTGATAAATAGGCTTACAAACTGGATTGACTCAAGCAATTGACTTCTCCGTATTTAACTAACAATGACTTGACCAATTCAAACATAAGGTAACATTACATAGTGTCAAGTCATTAGTGGTATCTAAGCCAACAATGGTTGTTTGTGCGTGCCACCCTATGAATCACATAGTGCGTACCTATGCAGGGATCTAGCGGCATGGTGAAGTGATAGATGCAAGCAAAGTGAAACGATGTGAAACTTGGCGACTCGAAAAGTGCAGCCAACAATGGTCGTCAGTGACCAACCAACAGAGGGGTGAATTGTGATCAATAGCCCATGCAAGTGGTGATAGAAGGAAGCTTGAAGTTTCTGGAAAATTGCAGCAGGATGCAGCAGGTATCTCAGAAGAGATGTCAAGGGAGAGATGATCGCGAGTGACAAACTCCAATGATGCGAAATGCTGGGTTTTCAATGGTTTGGTGCTCCACGACGGTCGAGGTAAAGCGGCTCTGTAGCGAGAACAGCGCACCAAAACTGCACTTCACGGCGTGAAGCACATTTACACGTCAAAATCGTTTCAGTGCATTGCTCTGTCGTCGATGCATCGCAGCCAGTCTTCCCCTCATATAGATGACTAAGTTTGGAAACTTCCGCCATCAAGCAACAATAGCAGTTCACAACCAACCACCATAGGCAGTAAGAATCAACATGTGTGCTTAATCAGCACCCCCTGCGGCTGAAATATTTCCAACGGCTCAGCTGGACAGAAATGACAACCACGTCCGCCACGTCGCCTTGCCACCAGGTCCATAGACACCACGGCCGGCACCACGTCCCTGGCCCAGCGATGCCCAAGGATCATCGAAGGATTCCAAACGAACTCTCTCTGCTGCCGGCCTTCTTCTTGAACATGGGGGCGTGCCGAAGCATATCCTTCGTGTTTCACTGGATGAATTCATTGATTCAAACATATTCAAACATGTTCAAGCCATATTTAGAAAAAGAGCAGGGGTTCAACGGTTGAACCCTGGCGCAAAACTTCCACTGTGAGCCCTGGAACTGCCACAAAGCCATCAGCCATTGCTTCCCCCATGAGCCGCGTTCTCTGCCTAGATCTCTCCAGAAATTTACCCGAAATTTGCTTGTTTCCAGGCCCAATTAAAAAAAGATCATGCAAAATAGCTCCACATTGCAGAGTGTTTGTGCTTGGCAACCCTTACCCAGGAGAAGCATCAAAATGCGACCACGTTTCTGGCAGAATGAAGTATCGAATCTGCGAGCCCCTGAAGGCTGCTGGGGACTGGAATGGCTTGAACCTGCAAGTCCTGCCTTTGCATCAAGCCCAAACCGACCTATTGAGGGGTCTAGCATGGTCTACTGGCAGCTGGTTCTTTGCTTCAAAAGTTTCCCATTTCCAAACAATGAGCTGCCAAAAAAACTTGCCCCTCGCATCTCGGAGTTCAGTGAATCTGATGAATTTGACAAATTTTAGGGGGGAACCCCTCAATTTTCAAAGAAAGTGGTCCACATCTACAAGTTCTGCACTGTGTGTTTCCTCCCAGCTCATGGCGCGCCTCAAATAGACTTGTTCCAGGTTGGTCACCTCCAATGGCTTCAACACAATGCTGGGAATGGCAACTGAAAACTTGCCTAAGATGTGTAATTCGAGAATTTGAGATAACCAATAAAGCTGTAACATGAGTATATATAAATAATCAGTTTGCAGTGTGGGTGTCTCTGTGTGTACAAAACTTTGGCAGATCCGAATCGGAGTACAACTAGGGACAGTCAAGGTCAAGTCGAGGCAATTGCCAAAGCATTTTACAGGTGGTAAACAGATGGAAGTCTGCAGCGGGAGATCTTGCAATTGATGGATGCTGAGAAAAGCAGGTGACAGCTAGATGAACTGGTCTGATGGGGCAGCCAGCGGGGCCCGCGACCTTGCCATCTCGACCAGTGACTGTGACACCCTCCAACATTGCATTCATGTTGTCCTGGCTGGAGATCGGAAAACGGAGCTCTGCACGAGACAGGAACAGAATGCGGAAAACTGAAAAGCTGCCGCATGAACAGAACTGCCAATGTAGGAAAAGGGGATACCTAGTGGTTGGTTGATGATAGCATTCCCAGAATGTGCGATACATTGCAGTTTTATAGACTCCTCCTTGTTTGCCACAAAGGAACCCAACCCGCTCTTTGCCCCTGTGTTTGCCCAACATTTTGAGCCTCACAGTTCATCAAGTGGCCACGATACATCTCACCTCACAGCATGCTCCGGTCAAAACGCAACAGGAGTTCTGCGATGTTAGGTCTTGACCCCCAGTAGATAATCTGGATCGCCCTGACGGTTATAAGAGATCTGCTCCTGTACTCCTGTACCCATGTGCCTAGGATTCCCTTGGCCACTTACGTATGCTGTCTTGGTTGATATTAACAAAGCTGCAAACCGCTGAGTAACTCCTTATCTTGGCTGGTTGGGATCGGAACGATCTATCCTATGAACCGGACTACATACTTACATCACACTACATCATATTATCTCGTTATATACATACAAACAAACATACCTGTGTACAGTGACCTATTCATGCAAGTATACTCCGCAATCCCGCCTGCATATTTAGTGGTTTTCACCACTGTTCACAAAACTGTCAATGCAAACATTTGCGGGTTTCTTAAAATAGGGGACCCAAACATGGATGGTTTAATACTATAAATGGTTGATATTGGATGATTTGGGGTTACCCATATGTGGTAGTTGCTTAACCAATATTATTTGTGATTATCCCCTATTATATAGTCTATTATATAACCATTATAATTCCCCAGAGTTAGTATATCCCCTATAGTTGTTGGCTATGTCATTATCTCCTATAAATCATTCTATATGATCCCCTACAAAAAAATCTCGGAAAGCCAGTCTCTCTGCATGTCCACGCTGAGGATCACACCGGTTTTCAACTCGCAAGTCACCGTGTGGCCAATGCCTTCATGCAGGAGCTTTACCTTGGCAAGGGAAGGGCAACCCCAACTGCATTGCCAACCATGGATGTAGTTTTTAAGAAAGCTTAACCAACATGAACCAACTATGAACCTGGTTAGGGTTCCTGGTTCATGGTTCAAATGAACCGACGAAAAGCATGCACCTGGTTTGTAACCATGGATGAACATGCAAGTGGGGCGCCGCCACCCTTTTCAATCTGCTCAGCTTATCAAAGTGTTGGATACTACGAAGCTGGGTCTTGAAGGAGGTCTTCAGGTGCGTCCCAAGCGAAATCTGAAAGCGAAGCAGTCTCGCAGCACATGAAGTTACGAAATCCAAGTAGCCAGCTGATCACGGGCAGGGATGGGGGGGCCCCAAAACCTGCGGGGCACCAATTGCATGAGGAGGTCATGCAAGTGGGGCGCCGCCACCCTTTTCAATCTGCTCAGCTTATCAAAGTGTTGGATACTACGAAGCTGGGTCTTGAAGGAGGTCTTCAGGCGCGTCCCAAGCGAAATCTGAAAGCGAAGCAGTCTCGCAGCACATGAAGTTACGAAATCCAAGTAGCCAGCTGATCCACTCTTAAAACAAGCCGTCCCCGTAGGTACGTGCTGGTACAACGTTGGCATCAGCCCAGGGACTGCAGAACGGTTGGATATAAAGAGGCAACATGGAGAATTCTGGCGCGTACTCGAGGAGGCATTCTTGAAACCACAGAGTCAGCAGCTAGCTCTTGCAAGTAGGCAGACAAGGTCTGTTGAGAAGACAGACGCATCCGCCAAAGGATATCACTAATGGGTTCACCCCTACGATACGCCAAAATGGCGCCACCCCCTCGCACACTTGCCGGGGTAGGTCTAAGCAACTTTGGCACCTGAAGTAAATCCAGAAGGTGATCCCACTTTCTGCGAAACACCACTGCTGAATGCGGAAAAAGCTGCAATGTAGGGTCCAGGTGAGAAAAAGCTTGCTCAAGGAACGCCACTGCAGCTGGGGTCTTGACTTTTAGATGTTGAACACGACCTCTACCTCGGTACCTCGTCTTGGGAGAACGTACTCGGACAAACACAAAAGGGGCATCTGTCTCGCAGAGGTCAGAAGGAAGCAACAGATCAGCTCTAGTAGCAGCTAAAACTTCGCCAATCCGTGCAATCCCCTCATAGCCCAGCAATAACACTCCCACCCAGCGGGTCCATCGTTTCAACGCTCCCAAAACAAACAAAGCTTTGAACAGCAGTTCGGGAAGAGGCATCCGATGTTGAAGAGGTTGTAGCATCTCCCACTTCGATACCAAAGCCCAGAGAGGAGCCATGTAAGGTTTCCAATGGGGAAATTCATGTTGAAGAGCTATCAAAGTATATCGCAACTCATACAGCTTTCGTCCAGAGGAAAACAAGTGAAGTGCATATGTACGTACTACATTGACTGCTAACTCAGGACAAAGGTATAGTTGGGGTATCGTGCTAGCACTCAAACGGTCGGCAAGCCATGTCTGCAGTTCACCAAGAAGCTTGTCCTGTCGCTTTGCAGTGGAGGGTTCGACAAGCCTGACATCTTGGAGTTGGCCTGGATCACGAGGTCCTGTGTATTGACTGGGGGCCGGACCCGGGTGCGATGCCTCTCCACATCGCAAGTGACCAGATCTGCAGCATCCCGCAACATCTAATCGCCTCCGACCCGGGCACAACCCAGCAGAATCTGCCAGTGCATCTCCAAGATCCCTGCACAGTTGCCAGGGATAAACTTGAGCCACCTTTGTCCAGCAGAGGTTGCGCTTGCTGCTGCGACCTCGTAGTACAAGGTGGCTATGTCCTCCTCTGCACAACAATCGCAGGCCCCGCAAAGCTGTCGAGGTAGCCACGCGGGTGCGCTTTCGCCAAGGAGTAGAATATATGCATTGATCAAACCGATAGGAACTCGAACAAGTACCAATACCAGCTTTCATCCAACCAGGTAACAGCCAAAGAAAACTACCATCAGGATTTTCACACCAGTACGGGATACCCAGTTCATCGCATAGTTGTAAAACCCGAAGCATGAAAGCAGCATGTTGATTACCAATCGCAACCTTCACCGCCATGTTCTGTGAGATGTGGGGTTTACCAAAAGGCCACTCAGCACTCCGCACTGCTGGGGTGATCGCCCGAGAAAAGCTGCTGCAATCTGGAGCAGCACCCAGCCCTAGAAAACATCCTGCTGCAATGGCTGAAAGCAACTGGTCCTGAAGTTCCTGCGACAGCAAATCCTGACATGGTCCATGATCGTAATCTACGGTCAAAACCCAAACTCTATGCTTCTTAGCTATATGTTTGGCCACACCTGAGGCTCCGCTATAGAGGTCCAAGACTCCTTTGCGTTTCGGCACAAAGTCTGGCGGCGCTCGCTTTCCGCCAGGCATGAAAAATTGAGCTCGAGCAAAAAGCGCCAACGCAGCAGCAGCTTCACCACTCAAAATAGGAGCCAGTGGATTCTCAGCACCGCAGCTCGAAGCCATGGCTATCGCACCGGTCTTATCGCGCCCTGGGTGCCCTGAAGGGCAGGTGACTCCTCTCCTTCCTTCCTTCCTAAGGGAGGGGGCGCCCCCTGTGAAGCAACAGCGACTAGTCTTTTGAAGGGCCTTCTTTCTCTTTGATCTTTTTGGCCTCTTGTCAGAACTCTTGGTTTGGCCTTCAGGCTCTTTTGCCCCATTTTGTTTCAGCTCTTCTTTCGTTGACACTGGAGGTGAGACGCTACCTGACCTAGCGGCTGAAACCAAGGAGCTATCTTTCCTAGCTGCTACCAATGAATCCTCCATGTTTTGTGCTGTACAATTCGTTGACTGCACTAAATGTGACCTAGCTACCAGCTCAGTCTCTGTACAAGGCTTTGGAACTGGAAGTGAAGTCGAAAAAGTTTCTTCTGTACAAAAAAGGTGTTCCCTAGCAGAACTACTCTGGTCATTAGCCAAACGCATTTTTTCCGTTTGGTCAAAAAGAGCTAACCTATCCGGCTTCTGAACTTCTCGCAGCTTCGGCAGCAGTTCTTCACGAAGTCGCTTTTCACTGACCGCTTCCTCGTCGGCAAAAGGGAGTTCTGCTACTCGCAAGGGATCGAATCCCAGTCCTTGTAGCCAGTGGTCCATCGATTCGAACTGGCCATTGAGAGCTTCCCATAGCCACTCTGGTACTCCTTGAACAGGATCACGTATTGGTACATCTCTTGTGGGATCATCCGCTACATTTGCTAAAGAGGGTACATAACCATAGTTGCCATAGAGTCCTCCTCCCAACAGATGCGGCAAACTTCGCTGCAGCATCACGTTCAAATGGGGGGAACTTGACCTGCCCTTGACCAGGCAGGAGAGGGCTACTTGGCTATCAGCTCCCAAAAGATACCGAAGGTCTCCTCCTTGAGATGCTAGCTCCTTTTCAAGCTTCATCACAACATCCAGCTCTAAGATGTTGATGTGTCTTCCTTTTCGGACTCGTGAAAACAGCATCGGTTCATAGCAAAGGGACTGAGCAAGTTGCAGCCACAGGGGATGCGACACCAGGGGAACTCCCGAAGGAAGTTCTTCTGCTTCTGATAACTTCCCATGCGACTTCAGCCATAGTTTCCAAGGGCTAAGCAGCTTGCTCCAGCTTCCCTTCGTCAAACAATGCCGTTGCAGTTCCCTAGCAAACTCTTTGGGCACCGAGGACTGGACCACCGCCTGAGCTCCTTCCGAAGCATCACTGAGAAACACCTTGTCCACGCTTTGAGCTCGCATGTCCGTGCAGATGACCGGTCCAATCACTACCAGCAGCCAAAGTTCATCTATGAGTTCACGAGAGAGCTGGATAAGGTCTTCTTGATCTCTGCCCCGTTGAGCACAGTAGATGGCATCCAACAGCGACATAGTCCTCCGCCGATATTGGCACACTGACACCCACGACCCTGCAAGTACTTCCAAGAGGCCGCAAGTGGCGAAGCCAAGACGGGCTACCTGAGCCGTCAAACTCAGCAAGGGAACCAATCGTTTGGGTGAGGGTCGAACCAACCCCGTCTGACCATCAATGCTCGCTCCCCAGAATTCCACCACCGGCTCATCTTTGAACGTCTTCGAAGGATGGGCCTTCAAGCCCTTCCGCTCATACTCGCCGCACATGGTCTCCAAGCGATGCGCAGCAATCGAAGGCTCATGGCAGGATGGGGGCCGAGGTCGTTGTTCAGCAAAGATGATGTCATCAATGATCAACCCACACGAAAGAGAACCACGTGGTGCCCGGCCATATGTACTCAGCAGTTCACGGGGTGTATTGCTCCAACTTGTAGTCCAATGTTAAGATGTGAACACTGTCCTAGCTCAACAGCATTGTTATCTCCCATAGCCATTGTGGATAAGCAAGGATATAAAACTGAGCTGTGCTGCAACTCGTCTGTATAGCACTGAAACCTCTTTGCTTGGGCCTGCGTCAGCGCATACTTGAGTGCATTCCTGTGTGCTCTTCGAGATGTGATTCGAAATGCATAGTAAAAGTCCTTGAGATCAGTCCCAGAAAAATACATGCAATAACCAGGGAAAATTTCATGTTGAAGAAAAGCTTGCACTGATCCCATTGTACGTGTCCATGTGTTCAGTGTGGCTTCTAACTCATTCGCGGGACGTGCATCAATGATGAGTCGGTCTTTCTCCAAGTCCTTCACCAGTCCAAACGCTCCAGCAAGATGGCTCTCTCGTACTTTTTCTGCTGGGGCTAAAGTCAACCGATGTCGTCGGTCCAAAAGTTGAAGGAAACTCCAAGCTTGATCCGGGTTTGCATGCAGTCTAACTTTTGGAGGAGTCTTCATACTGTCACCAGGGGCTATAGCTTTGCTAACAGGATCCTTGAAAACAGTTCTGTGAGGTTCTGCTAAAAGGTCAGAAGGATCAAAACTTGGGGGTTCCATGGGGAGTGAAAGGCGGTCTGCATCCAAAGGCTTCGCTAGGGCAGGGCTGCCCTTCTTCAACTTCCCCACGACTACACCTGGATCGGTTAGCTGATGACCAGGAGCTAGCACTGACTTGGTGCTACTCGAAAGCTGTGCTTTGAACTTTTGTTCGTAAAAGGAAACCTTCAGCTCCCGTGCTTGTTCTTCGAGCACGTGGAGCATGTCATCCAAGCCCTCCACCTTTGCAGCCGTTCGCCCCATAGCTTTTGCATCTATGTCTCCACTGGAGGCTACATCTTCCAAAGCGCGTTCTAAACGACGCACTACCAGCCATTGAGCTCGGGACAACCGGGCTCCCAAAGCCATAGAAGAAGGTGCCTTCAATGGTCTCTTCATCTCCAGCCATCCAAGAGCCAGCACCACTAAGTTCACGGCTTTCTTCCTTGAACGGTCGCCAGCTTCCAAAACTGATGGCCAGCTTTCTGAGGACCAAACGGAGGGGTACGGGATGGGCATAGGCCACACTGCGGGGGCTGTGCTTTCCTCTGCGGAAAACTTGGTGCTGAGCAAAGATTTCAAAAAAACTGAAAAATTGCACGACGAAGCTAAGGTCCACCTCGTCACTGAATTCCAGAGCTGCAAGGCATTGCACGTAGGGGCACGAGCACCTGGCACACGAAGGACTGCTGCATCACTCGGCTCAGGATATGTGTCTTCCACATAGCAGTCATCATCCTGAGCCCAATCCTCCGGCAAAGCTAGGAGGTGCTTGCAGGAGGCACCTCTTCGGCCTTTTGACCGGTGCTTCCTTTCTTTCCCCCCTTGGGTTGTCTCTTCTTCTTGGCAGCTGGGTTCGGGTCGGTCTTGTTGGCATTGTCTTCGCCCTTTCCTTTCCCTGGTGTGGCACCGAGTTTCGACTTCTTGTCGTGGTAATCGGCCAAGTTCCTGACCCTCGATACCATCACATCGAACCAGCGGGGGTCGACCAAACGTGTGTGTGGTTGTTCCCACACGTCCGGAGGAAGCCGTCCTGCAAATGCTCCATAAGGTGGGGGATGCTCCAGCGACATCTCGGCCGCTAGAAGCCACGACCCTCTGTCGTAGCTTTGCTGGTCGTAGGCCGCCAGGCCCAGACATAGTCGAGCTCTGGCTCGATCTATGGCCCCCGACCGGAGGTCGTCCAGAGCACCTGCCAGCATCCAAGCTGGACGAATGGCCCCAGCGAAGTTGCCCACCTTCGATCGATGTTCTAGCCAAGCTCTGGCCGATGTCGGCCGATGAGCTGTTCCTGGCATCAGCGAAGTGCTTTCCCAGTCCTCGGCCATTCGCCGTTCGATTTCTTGATGCAACAGCTTTGGATTCTCCTGCAAAGTCCTCTGCAACGATCGAAGGGCCGCTGCATGAGAGCGACTTGAACTCGAAGCTCCTGTGGACTCCTTTGCCGAGCCATACTCGGCGACATCTAAGATGGCATCCAAGCTGCGATCCTTCTTCTTCTTCCGGTCGGCGTGCATGGACTGGACAATGTGGGTCAACTGAACCACCGCTTTGCTCATAGGATCGGCCAACCCAGCACCGGCGGCCTCGGCTTCTTCTTCCTCCGAAGTTAGCTCCTTTTGATCTGGGGCTTGCGCCGTAGCAGGAAGCTGAGTGGGGGAGAAGCCAACAAGGGCGCCAACTTCTGCAAGAGCTTCTTGACTGACTCCCGCTTGCAAAGCTTGCTGGGCCACCATGGGATTCAAGCCTGGGGGAATGCGGGCGGACTGCTTCTTCTCGGGCTTCTTCTTGAGGGCTGGCTCTCGATAGCCAGTGTGCTTCGAAGGCGATGCTTGAGGGAGAAGCTTCTCCATCATAGTAGTGAGCTTTGCCAGGTTGTCTTCCAAACTGCTTAGACGACGGTCGGTGTTGTCTTTTTCGCCGGCCTCTGTCGCAGTGTGAAAGGTGAAGTGATCCTGAGCCATTGCCACTAGTGCTGGACCATAGGGGATCAAAGCGAACCCGTCGGAGTCCAGGGGGAAGGCAACCAATGCTACATCCGCCAGGGACAGCTGTTCCTCCAAATTCACATCCAGCAATCCCAGCCATACCACCAAGGAGGGCTCCGCTTCGGGAGCTTCACGGGCGTCTGCTGACCTGTTGCTGCAACTTGCTACAGTGGCCTTGGTCACTTTGGTCAATGCTCCAGCAGGAAGGACACGCTTTGCTTTCTTCCGATGCCACGCACTATCAGGCACACACAGCAGCACCTGTCCAGTAGCCACTCGGGTGACTGCAATGCACTCAACGCTGTAGGCCTCGTCCAGGTTAGCAAGCTGAAGCAAGGGGTACTGAAAATCTGCTTCACCACTCCCTGAGAGAACAAAACTGGTAGCTAAGTCAAACCCCTCAGGATGATTCGACTCAGCTTCCGATGCCGAAGATTCCTCCGCCATCAAGGCCGCCTAAGGGCGGCTGGGATCTCAAGGCGCGCTTCAGAGAGCACCAGGCGTGCCTCTTCTTTCGTCGGCAGGCCCACGAAGACGCTATCACCAGGTTGGCCGTGGGGGGAGACAATCTCCCGAGTATCCCTCCAAGTATTGAACACTAAAGGGGGGGAATGCACAGTACCCTGAAAATCTTTCACAACCAGATACAACCGACTAGATTGGCTGATTCTTTCACGCCCAGACAGTCCTCTTGGCGCTCCAGATAAGCAGCGAAGAATCCACTGCCCAATGGAGCGGGCAGCACTCAACCGCGAAGGATCCAAAGCAGAACCAGTGCTTTCGGTGTCAGCTGCAGCAGCCGAAGTTCCAGCAGCACCGGAGCCACTGACCACCCCCCACTCGGCCTGAGATTCCAAGGCCTCCACACGAAGCAGCAATGCCTCGACCAATCGCCGAAGCTCCTCCACTTCTTGATGCACCTGAGCAGCAGAAGCAGGAGGGGTAGAGGGCTCACCGCTCATCCAAGGCGGTAGAGTGCAGAGGGTTTGTGTTCGGCAAGTCCAGCCAAACGGTTTTGCACCCAGATACGCCAAGCTTGGCGGGCCAGGTACAACAATTCGATAGTAGGCCCCAGCAGCAATCCAACCAGCAGTCCCAGCAAGAGACTGAAGAGATCCACAGGGTGGTCCCCGATGTGCAGCTCTGACAGCTCGGGGCAAATAGGGCACTCGAAGGGCAGACCAGGACCAGGTGTCAGGGAATCAGCTAGCAAACGAAGGAGGATCGCACTAAGGGATCCTGATGTCGCCCCAACCGCTAAGGTACGGTCCATCCACTTGACCCCAAAACCTGCGGGGCACCAATTGCATGAGGAGGTCATGTGAGCCACATGATTACTGGTACTGGTCACTAGTGGTTGTAAACCATAATCAACCACGATGAACTGCTAGTAACCCCGATTGGCCAGTGCGTATTCATCATACTCAATCGAATTTCGACTTCGCAACACTACAATCTGGGATGATACCATGACTACTTATTGGTCAGCTTTCCTTCCACTACATTCATCACCATATGGTGGTTTCTCAAAATAGCGGACCCCCCCAAGTCATCCGATATGAACCATCTGCAGTACTAAACCAACGATTTTGGGGGTCCCCTATGGCTTGAGAAACCACCATATGCACAACAGAGCTGGCAGTTGTTCTGTTTCGTCGCCGAGATGCTGGGATTCCAAGTCCCGCCATGGCTCCCACGTCTTCTTGAGCCCCAAGAGCTTCTCTTGTCCCGAGAAGTGACCCAACACAACCGGAAAAAGATGAAACATGTTGAGAGTCCACAGAGGAAGGCATGGCAAGTCTAACACTACCTAGTGGAAAATATTCTTAGTTGGATATGCCGATATGCCAAATTATTGAGTTCCCATGCCAAGTAATGGAACTACGGGAAGTAATGGAACAATTGATCTCATACTGATCTCATTGTGAATAGCACGTGAAGGCTAGCAGTTTGATATTCAGCAGCTGTCCAGTCAGCTGATACAGTGAAACCAGGAGACGAGCTGCTGTTTTTTTCGACTCGAACTCTACTGCTCTGTTCGGCTCCGTTTCCAAGCTCTGAAGTTCCTGTTCATCAAAGCTCACTGAAGTGAGCAGCGACGGCGGGTGGTCGAAAAATTCGGGAGACATCTACTGCTCTGTTCGGCGTCTGTTGAGGATTTCTTGAAGGATGTGCAGCAGATAACTCGCAAAGGATCGGCCTTCCCCACGGACTCTGAAGGACGCAGTGTCTTGACTCAGCCCTCGACGAAGTTCACAAATATGCGCTGGAACTGGACAAATCAAGTGGCCAATACCACCGCAAATTGTGCCGCAAAAATGCGTCCCAAAGTCACCTGGACAGCGCGCAGCACCGACAACGAGTTCGGGAAGATGCCAAGCTCAACCAGATCATCGGCTGGAGCAACTCAGGCAGACGCTTCAGCACCACATCGAGGCTGCGAATCCTGTAGTCGAATGGCTTTGTCTGAATATTGGGGATGCAGCCTTGATCGGTTGCCTGCAATGTTTATGGAGCGCATGAAGAAGCCGCACGCAGCAGTCAACTTCAAGAAGTCCAAAAAGGGTGCAGCGACCAGGATCCCAGGCAAGAATATCAAAAGTTGCTCGCTGGGTATCGTAAGATTTAATGCAACTGAGGGCCAAAAGTACAAAAATGAACAGAACGGTTTTGAGCCTTGGATGAATGTCCCTGACTATGTGGAGGGAGAAGAGCAAGCTCAAGAGGGATTCACATGGATATTGGCCTGTTGTTACCCTCCACTTCCAGGATGAGCCGGAGGTGGATGACAGGGTGAAGGTGGTGGTCTGCATCTACCAGCTACTGATGCCAGAAGTGCCAGCATGGCTGCTACTAGATCATCCATTCTTGAAGAGCTAAAGAGTGTGAACGTGAAGAAGGGTTTGCATCTTGGTTGAAGCCAAGTTGTCTCCGGCATAAGAGCGGTCATTCGCTTGCGACTCTTTTGACGCCAGTGAAAGTGAACATGAAAAAGGGTTGCACCCTTGCAAATTTTCAGGGCAATGGGCTCATTCCAGATGTGTCGAGGCCCTCTGTTGCCCTTCTGGCCCCCTGTGGCTGTCTCCAAACACTGCGTAGCTTCGTTACACTGAATTGGAAGCGTTCTCCTCTTTGATCTTCACTGCACCACCACTTCCTGTGCTCAGCTGGTGCCAGGTCTCTGCTCAGGTCGAGCTTGGCAAAGCACTCTGCCAACCTGATCCAACTTCTACACCCTAAGGGCCTCAAGGGTTGAAGCTTGGTTGGCGAGGCAACTCTGCCTCACTTGGTTGATCAAAGTTTGATGTTTGGCACCCAGGACTTCTCAGGTCTCAAAGTGCAACTGCAGTGGCTGTCCAACTGGGATCATGTTGACCAGCCTGTGCACAACAGGATTCGACACTTAGAGTTCCACCAATATGGAGCTTTCTCAAAGTCCTTGACCTCCCAAATCACCCCATAGCAACCATTGATAATAATAAATCAACCATTTTAGGGGTTCCCTGCATTGAAGAAACCACCATATGACTGAGCGAATGATATAAACCCTGTTGAAAGATGCCATTGAGGAACTCCCATCTGCCTGTGCAATGCGCAGTCCGAGGATATGCAAGTGCCACCCAAGGTCAGACCGCTGACACTTTCTGCTTCACCTGCGCATCATCCATCTTTTGGAAAGCGCTTGCTGTCACAAGCTATGCAAATGCAGCTCTGCAGGCATGTTTGACATAGGTCTGTGCATCTTATACAAGCAGGTAAATCGTGAGCGGGAGCACATCTTTATGGAACCCTTCAACGGTCAACGCTACTATCAGCCAGGATTGATTGGATTTGCTACTTGGGAATCCCATGTGGATGCTTCACCATCCCAAAGACTACAGGTGGCTGGAGAAACTACCATGAACCACTTAACTCTTCAATTCTCAAACAATCAGAAACACTATGAACCTATGAACCACTATGAACCATTTAATTGCTGGGTTCTCAAACAAAAATAACGACTGTGAAACAATTTGAACCATTGATGGACCGATGGACGCTTTCAATTCCGTTGTAGGTTGCAGTGGCAATCCAGACCTGTACCAGCCGCTGCATCCACATCCAAGCAAGGCCTTGCAGTACTGGCGGCTGAAATTGCTGAGGTGTACACCAGAATACACCAGACATTGTTGAAGCAAAAGCTGCAAAAGTGTATTGAGTTCGGAAAATGCACATGTTTGTGTTTGAAATGCCTTGGTATGTCCAACTTGTCAACACTTGGAATTCGCAGCCGACATCAAGGCTTTCAGTCCCTGGCTGAAGGTAGAAAGGTTCCCAGCCACGTGACAACGGATAGAAGATTCGTCGAGGCCTCCATGGGTCAAGGGCTACCAAGTGGGAGCCATGAGAAATCCAAAAATCAGTCCAAACCATACTAAGCCTACATTCTTGGCTATTCCTATGATGAATGAACCCATAAATGTAGAGTTCATTTCCAGGAGGGCATTCTGCAAGTCACCCATTTTGAGACTGCTTCAGCATTGTAGCCCCTGCCGGCCCCTGCCGGCCCCTGCCTCGATGTTTCACAGAACGGTGGGACCTCCCCAAGTGTCGATCATCGTCCACATGAGAAACAGCTCAAGAGCACTACAAAACTGTCACATATCCAGTCTTTTGACATAGGTGTACCACCTGTTCCAATCCGAAATTCGAAGCTTTTTACACGTCTTCACCGCCAATTTCGGGGTGTGCAGCTCATCAACACGGCAAAACATCACAGGAAAATCGATGAAAATCAGCAGCTCATGGATCACTGGGAAGCACCACCCTGTTCCCAGATCCATTCGCAGCCTCTGCCACTGGGCTGCGTCTGCTCCCGCCATTGGGCTGCAACCGAAGTCCAACACCGATGCTGCTGTCCACCTCCACCTAGGCTCGACAGGTGACGGCACCCAAGTTCTATCATCAGGTCCATCACATTGCCTTGAAAGAAACACCCATCTACCAGCCAACAAGGGTCCAACAGAATGACCAACAAGATCTTGCCTGGTTGATTCTACCAGCCAACAGAATGACCAACAAAAATCAACCAGGGGCTTTGCCGGCTTTGCCACTCATCAACAGCAAATGAAGCCACGTTTGCTATCGATATCTGGTTCAACATCCACACCATCTTGGCTTGGACTCTCTTGCGTTGACGTCAAATACATGCCACGAGGACTTGAACACCAGTCAAAACGCAAGGGAGTGGTTCGACTGATCTCAACTCGTCGGCCCTGCTGAGACAGTCACCACAACATGTCCATCAGTCAGTTTGCTATTCGCATGCGACCACCTGACCCAGCAAGGAGGAGAATCGTGAGATGATCTTCGTGGCACTTTGGAAGCATGGCAGCTTTGCTGGTCAGTGGATGTGAGGCTTCTCCGATGACAAAAAATCCCAGACATGGTCTCTGTCTCCGTCTTCGCCTCTCCCCTTTGGGCAAGGACAACTTGCTGTGATGAACTTCACAATCAGGGATGAGGGACCTTATCAGAGACAACATGGGACGTCCATCAAAACCAATTGAGGGGACATTCCAAGTGTCATGAAACTGCCTTTCTCTCCGGTACAGAACCGCAAGCGGCTGAGGCTGGCACGACAAGGGACAAGCATCACCATCTTGCAAGAGGGAGGACATGATCTCTCTCCTTTCATCCTGGAAGAAACTTGAATTGCCCAACAGATTCCTCTCCCGACATTTTCGGACTCTTGAAAATGAGATCATCCCATACACTCAATGACTCAATGCATGCTCATTCCATACACTTCGATCATAAAGAAACCACCAAAGTCATCCGCACTTTCACCACAGCATTTGAGCATCGCATGACCAAAGATCACCACTGAAGATCCCAAAAAAAAATCCACCTCTGGCATGGTGACTGGCACGCCCAAGAAGTGCAGCGACCACCTTGGCGGCTTTTACTCCATGAATTGATCCAGTTCATTCCAGTTCCATGATTTTCCACCAAGCTAAACCTGGATCAAAACCATTTAAGTTCCTAGCTTATTTGGTTTAGCTCAAAATTGGATGCATTTGGAACATTTACACTTTCAAAACTGAGCAGGATTCTTTATTCCAAATTCGGAACCGTCATCGATTCCCTCGAAGGCTTTGCTGTTCTGGTTGCTATCCAGCAGGATGACCAGCGCAGCAGCCCCCCGCATGGCATATGGAACCATTGCTGTAGCAGGGTGCTTCAAAGTATCCACAAGTCTCAGAAATGAAGCGGAAGAACTCAAGGCTTGACATTCCCACTAGGCTTCAATGCTCCCCTACAAACTTGCTGATCAGTCTCATCTCTGCAATGATCCCCTGAGGCACCAGCAAGCGGAAAGCCAACAAAGCCCTGGCGTCACAACAGTCATCAACAGTCGCAGCTTCCATCAACTTCCATCAGCTTCCATCAACTTCCATCAGCTTCCATCAGCTTCCATCAGCTTCCATCAGCTTCCCAGGGAGTGTCGTGTCATGTTGTGCCTTGGAAGCGGCCTTTGCCGCTTGAAGCCATGCATCATCCACGACACCGCCTGGAGCGCTGATCAACCCCTGGGCCCTGGGCGCCAGCCAAGCCATTGGGAACCACTTGGACTGTTGGAGGCCCTGAAAAAAAGCGGTGGATCCACAGTTTGCCACAGCCTCGTTGCCAAGATCCGAAGATTTTTTGGGATGATAACAAGTAAGATTGATGATTGACAACAGTTATTGCGACAATAATGAAGATGCTTCGCAACAATGCTGTGACAAATGGATACTAATGGCTAATAGTGGTCAGTCAATAGCAACAAGAGTGGTCTAGTGGTTATTAGAATCATGGCCAATATTCATGATAAATCATGATAATGGTTCAGTGGCTATTGCAATCCAAGTGAAGAGTCGTGTTTAATGATAGTCGATGATGGAAAATCAATGATACTACAATTTTACTACATGTGTGTCTTATAATTGAGATCATTATCGAACTACAACTGGTACGCCTAAAAGATTTGGATGACCATCCCATATTGATGGCTGATAAGATATATACTGACAGCAGCTCATGTCGAAGATGTTGCAACAGCTCAACCATGACAAACACGCGGCACGTAACATCTGTTTTTGTTGCAGAAAAACATTGCATTTTACCTCCAATTCCATTTCGGCCTTCCAGAAGTGGCTTTGTAGTGCTGTCGAGCACACGACACCCATGTAACAACCCAGGCACCGTATGGCACTGTCACCTTTTTCCTGGGTCAACCCATGAAGAAACCCCCAGTGACCTCTCCAGGGTGTCACCATGTTTCACCGCGGAAACCGGCGGCCTGATGGAACTTCACAGCTGCATTTCTAGCTGCCAGTCCTGGTGGCCACCCCCGGTGCTGCATGTTGCAGCGATTGAGCGAGGGGTGCCCACTGCACAGCAACAGATTTGGTTGTTTCTCGAAATAGGGGAGCCCCCAAATCATCTTTTCTGGTAATTTTTAGTAACCACTGTGGGGGTTCCCCATTTTGAGCAACCACCATTTCTTCCATTTCACGTCGCACATGACCGGTGCTGATCTGAACGACTGCTCGCAGCTAGTTCTCCCGACATCGATTCCCCTGGTCCTCCCGAGTCTCTCAACAGGGAGACCTCGCAGAGGCTCTTCAACAGCTCCGCCCAGGCGATCCAATGGGAGAATGAACCTGTGACGAAGCCGCCGAGCATCGGCGAAAATCGAACTAGGTGGTTTCTCAAAACAGGGAACTCCAAAAAATGGTTCAATGTTTTTTTTTGCTATGCATCTTTAGTGTTGGATGATATTGGATGATTTGAGGGTACCCCTATTTTGAGAAACACTCAAAAGAGAGCTCCGTTTGCACTGCTTCCGATCATCCCTGCGCCGCATACCAGTGCCTGCTGAAGCCCCTGTTGCCTTGGGATTTGTGTACTGCTGGTCATTCAACGCATGCTTTGGTGCAGCTAGCCGAGTAGCAGCACTCTCTGGCGACAAGGAAACACATGAAACCAAAAGCACAAACAAGACCTTCCTTCGCTGGCTGCAGGTTCTTTGTGGCAAATGTGGCAGGATCCAATGCAAATTGCAACTTTTTGAGCTGCATACGGCAATACGAAGCTCGACAAGATCTTTCAGGAGTCGGCCTTGGCGAGGGAAAGATACAAACATCTGAAGCTCAGGGACTGTACTCTACATAGGCACTTGCAAGTACAATACCCAAACAAGGATGCACGCATCAGGCACCTTTAGAATCGAAGCACGAAAGCATTGATGATTTGCAAATGTGAGCAATTGTTAGCGCCTGAATGTACCTCGTGCATGCTAAGTGCGAGGCTCCACTTCTTGATCAGATCCAGGTGTGCTTGCTTGCAATCTTCGTCAACAGCCTCATAGTCCTGGAATTTGCGCCAAGGAGTTTCTCCAGGTGTATTTTCAACGCAGAAAGGCCCCGTGAGCTGGTTCAAAGGGGATGTCTTGGGTTTTGGGTGCTTCACAACATGATACGCGACATTTCAGAAACTAAATTGATGCATGCGCAAAATCATGGACTTCGAAACATCACAAAACAAAAACACCGTGTCCATGGCGGGGAAACTTCACTGCGACCCTGACCTCCAGTGCATCCAGTGTGTCGTGCCAGTATTCCTCGAGTAGTCGTAGTTCACGACTAGGATCCATCCTTCGCGGCGGCTAAAAATGCCATGAAACCACGCAGAAGTGAGCCTGTCAAGCGCTCGAACTGAGAGACGGGCTCATCTTCAGGAGAATGCCCAGGGCTCCTCAGGTGATTGAAAAAATCTTCGCAGAAAAACTTCGGACCGGAAGAGTTATGCTACCTGCAAGTGACTTAGGACTTGTTTAAAGTTTTCCAACTTTTCACAACACCAAAGACATCAGGATCATTTGCATTTGTCATGGCAGTTTGCATGGCCCAAGTCATCAAGCAAATGCCTATGAGAGGAGATGGATTGGCAAGCTCAAAAAACAAAAGAATGTCATCACAGATCACCACGAAGGATATATACACCTATATCTACAGACATGATGACATAGGGCTTAAAGGGCACTATCTCAACCTTTATCTCTCTCTCTATCTCTCTCTCTCCCTCTTTCTCTCTCTCTCTCTCTCTCTCCCTCTCTTGTTTCCAATTCAGCCACCTTATGACTTTCGATGCAACTCGAGCTTTTGCTACTGAGGGGATGTTCACCGGGCGTACAGAGCATTGACCCACAGCCATCTGATTGGAAAAGTTCGGAGTTTCTGAGTTTCTCCTGGCAGGAAGAGGAAATGCATCCTGCCCTCGAAGCAAGCTGACATCACACCTGACAAAAGTCTGGACAGCGGCAATTCCTCTGTGAGGCTGTCTGTGGGACGTGCAAAACACAATGATATGTCAGGGATCAGAAATCACTTCAATCTGAATCACCAATCTTGTTGCAAACTTTAAATCAGCACCTCTTTCTCTCGATGTTGTGCTTACACTCTTGCCAAGGTAGGATGAATGAAAACTCCTATCAGAAATCGTTCAACACCCGCTGGCTCCCAAAAATTTTGCCAATGCCAAAGTTACACTCGAAGATTATGATTTTGGCAAAATACATCACAGTATGAAAATTGTTATTCATTTGGCTACAAGGCTCAAGACTACTGAATGACAGATTGGTTACATGGTCACAATTGTTAGACGCAAATTGACCCACTACAGTAGTGATGAATGCTCTCATGCAGCTAACTGAGCCTTTGTCATCTCAAAAAACTTCTGTGCACACGAAGGTGGGATGACTAGAATTACAGGCTTCCACCCCCTACCCTGACCTTTGGGAGGATGGAGTATTAATCCCGGGTTTGCGTTACGCTCAATCAAGCTGAAGAGTGGTTGTTAAACGTTGCCAAAAAGTGTCAAAAGTCAAGGCTTTGGATCTCAAGCGTTCGACATTTCTACTGCAAACAAAGGGTGAGGCCTATAAGGCGTGTACGAAAACGAGATCCAAATGAAGTTTGAACGAGATCAGGCGACAAAAAAAAGTCACTTGCGTTGTCAGACTTGCGAACTCTTCCTGGAAAGAAGCCACCCTGGAAGCTCTATTGATGCCTTTTGTGCACAAATTGCACTGCAAAACGCAAAGCACACACACGCCTCCAGAAAATGCAAAAGCTTGTTCGAGGCAAATCCCAACGACACAAAGAGGGTAGCTCGAATACAAACTATGAACGAAACTCTGCCTGACCAAAAAACCTCTAGGGGCAAGACACGCCCAGTTCCACGTTTGCTGCCCCCAACAGAGACACAACAGCTGACTGACGGTGACCCTCAACACATTTTGGGCGAAAAAGGGACCTCAGATTCCGTAACTTGGAAGCAGCTCTGCCCTCAACGCCTGGATGCCAGAGACTGCAAGAGCGTTTCCAGCCTCAGTTTGATACGCTGCACATATCCAACTGGAGTGAGGAACTACAACTCACCCTGAGATGTGTTTTTTTGCCAAAAATTGCTTTTTCTCAAAATAAGCTACCCAACAATTCTTTTTTTATTACTAAAAAGGATTGAGAAAGGATGACTTGGGGGGTCACCTGAGGGTCACCTGTTTAAAAAAGTGAAGGCAAATAAAAGCAGTCAGATCTGCCGCCCTATTCAGCTCATTGAAAGGCAAAGACGTCTTTGAAGCTGAGAGCACTGAGAGCCCAGCCTATCCATCTGCTTTGCACCCCTGCCCTGCGCAAGACCCACTGCCAAGCCAGCAGGAGCCACTGGATCATCGCCATGTAGGATGGAGGCTGTGAGAAACCTGCCACAGCTGCGCACTTCAATGCCGTGGCTAGCTACAAATCATTTTGATCTACAAATGTTGCACACAAAAACAGCGACGCCTCGTCCCTGGTACTAAGGTGGTGTCAAGACGCAGGCTGCCCCTCCTTCGTTTCTCAAGCGGCTGCTCCTGGGAGCTGACGACAGCGTCAACGATGAACCATGGCTTTCATCGACTGAAACACACCTCTGAATTCTGGGCTTCTCTATTCTTGGAAAAGGGACACAAGCATTTCTATGGAAAAATTCACTGATTTGATGCACATGAAGCTCTCCTCGATTCGCTGCAGTTCACCTGCAAGATGCCAAGCCGCTTCTTGTATTTCTGATTCCTGCCCACAGCTGAATTTGTGTCCCGCAAACATCAGCTGGATATGTTTAGGGTTCCAGAGCAATCTACAGACCCCGAATCTGAAAAGTACTGAGGAAGCACCTGCCAAAGGCAGCTCATGCATCCGCATGTCGCATGCTGTTGGCAAGATTATACCTCCCCTGCAAAGCTTGTGATGTCGAAGCTCGCCACTTAGCAAGCATGAAAAAAAACAAGTATCAAAACCAATCCAATCAAGATCAATATGGCTGCGAGTCAAAACCCTGTACCCTTGGTTCCCCTGTCATTAACCATTAGTTCCCTACTATTGGTTGGTTATTATCCCCCATGAAATTGGTTGGTTAAAGCCTTGACCCATAGCCACATGAGACTTCTTGCCCTAGCTGTAGCCCTTGCTGTTGGCATCTCCAAATGCGGAGATGCACCTCAACATCTTCCACCGAAACGATCCACCGAACAGCTGCTTGCACGGTGTCAGCATCTGCCAAGCGCGACTTCTTAAGGACGTGCATCACCTGAGGGTCGGTGGAAACATGTGGTTTGGAGGTTATAAATCAAATATCTAGAAATAGATTCAGATTTGTGAACGAAATTGCGCAAATATCAATAAACATCCTTGTCATCACTGTCCAATCTTCGATGTTTGTGACTTTCGTTGGGAATCTGTGGCGTTTTGCCGTTCTGAGTGTTGCTCTGTGAGTGGAGCCCTTGAAAAAGCTTCCAGCACTGTCTCCAACGCAGGACCCTCCTCACGCGGTTGCTGGGCGCTCGCCAATCTGCACCAAGATCCGCACTGCAAGTCCTTGACAGATCCAGTGCCACTTCTCAAAGAAACATTTCGGGATGTCATGACTTCGACCAAGGCAGCCTTGGCCAA
This sequence comes from Symbiodinium kawagutii, assembly GCA_009767595.1. Taxonomy (NCBI): domain Eukaryota; class Dinophyceae; order Suessiales; family Symbiodiniaceae; genus Symbiodinium; species Symbiodinium kawagutii. The sequence goes on from VSDK01023345.1 coordinate 57,909, forward strand.
CACCCCGCGCGCTTGCAAGAGAGACAAGTTGGATGTTGTCACAACTCAGCAGAGGATGTCTCAGTACCCCATCATCATAGTTCCTCATGGCCAATGATGGATCGGCTCACCATCACGATGAATCACCTTGGCTTCAATCCCCTGTTCGTATCTGTTTGCTTCTCGGCTTCCTGCGGCTGCTTCCTTCCTCACAAGCTCCTGAGCGGCAGCCCCAAGCTGGATGAATCCAACTGAGGAACGATAGAGGTCGGGTGGCCCATCATTCCGAGGAGGCAACATCAGCAATAAACGGAATTTCAGATTTCATCTAGAGGTGTTCTGTTCACTTTTGGCATGATTCAATTGTTGGGCACCTTGGAAGATGGCTCTGAAGCTTCCCAAACAACATGTTATGGAGGAACATGATGAACCGGGAAGTCCTCACAAATCAACCAGGTTCCGTTAGTGAACCCGGGGCGATGCTTCAGCAACTTCAACTGCCCAATGGTTGCTTGGGACCCAACTGCATGGTCATGTAGACAAAGGGTTGCGATTTGAGCAAGGCGTTGAAAGAGACCTTCGACTTCAGGTACCTGGCCATGCGCTTCGCATCCGTTCCAGCATCCAGCGTCGTTTTCGTTGTCTCGAAAGGATCGAAACCGCCAGCTATGTATCCGTATCCTCTACAAGTCTACTGAACCCGCAGAATCTGCCTTTCCAGCCCCGCGTCTGCACAAAGCCTTGCGGGACCAACCGACAGCTGAGCTATTTCTTCCGGGGAAAAAGGTTCACAAGTTGCAGTTGTGCTGGGGAATCCAAGATCTGTGCCACAAAGAGATGTCAAGATTTGGAGATGCTCTTGTGATCTCTTGTGCAATTCGAAGATTCCTGCCTTTACAAGGACTTTGAGACCGGCCACTCGAATTTTCTCGTCTTCATCGTCCAAGACGAAAAACAAAGCTCCGTACCTCATGGAAAAGTTTTGAAACGCCTGACTATGGGAAAGTATTCTTCGTCCCTTCATGAAACTGATGAAACCACTCTGCTTCTGCATGTGCGACCCTGACAAACATTCGAGGATTGTCAAGCTACTGCAACAAAATCCCTCACCTTCTGGACAGAAACAAACCATTGGACTTTTTGACACCCATCATCCTATTTAGATCAAGTGGTATTGTACCTGGATATACATATGAAAAATTCACTAGGATATTATGATCTTAACATTGTCATTAAACATAATCATGACTCCTGACTATAAGTTATGAACCTACAGTATGAGGCTATAAATGCTATAAATGGTGCTTCTCACCCCTACAACCATGGTATCCAAACCTATCGGTGCCAAGTCGCCACGGCTCAGCCTTTCGTTTTTGCAACGGTGTCGAGAGCTGTTCGTCCTGTAGCAGGCGCAATGCTTGCAGCTCCGCACAGTCGGATCGATTCCAGAACGCAGTTCGAGTCAAGCCACTCCCCAATTACTGGGTCGTTTCGTAGCACAAAAAGGTTGGAGGAACCCATGGGCAGAGGCAGTGCCCTTGCTCCTCCTCCTCCTTTTGGAACGGCGGGGGTCGGCCCGGAACGGTCCACA
>VSDK01023345.1:63072-76930 GCA_009767595.1 Symbiodinium kawagutii
AGGAATGCCAGTTCAGATAAAATCAAGGGACTTGATCGAATTGTTTGACGTGAAGCATCAATTTGAAAATCGCTTGCGTGGGGGGTTCAAGGATATCCCCGCTCAAAAGTTGTTGCCCGCATTGATCAGCAAACCTGATTGGGCACATCAATCAGCAAACCAGTGCTGGGCAACTCTTGGCAATTCGTGCTCCATTCCAACTTCCAACTAACGGCTCAACACCCGGTACATAACCAAAACATTTTGCAACGCACTTTTCCCTGGAACTTGCAACTCGTAATGGCTTGGAATGGCTTGGAATGGCTTGGTGCGTCATCACTTTGGATCGACGTTCCAATGCATCCACCGCAGAGGACTTCCACGACAGGCTTTTCACGGCGCCGCTTTTCGAAGCACGTAGATCCAACCTTTCCAACAACGCTGTCCGGTGCCCCGAAATGGGGGCGCTTGTGCTACCAACAAACATTGACAATCTTGTAGTATTGGTGTGTATATTAGTAGGGCAACCAACCATTTCAGGGCATGCAGACTATTTAGGGGAAAGAAACGAAACAAACAGAAAGATCCTAACCCGAATCATGATCCTTGAGCCGCTAATCTGCGGACCAACGAAGAATCTCCATAAACTGAGACAAATCATGGATTAAAATGGAACATGGGGATGAGCCGGAGCGATAGAACCAGATGCGGCACCATGGATGGACAGCGACGCATCGTACCAACCTGCCGGCATGGCTGTGTCTGGAGCTTCGGCACCAATTTCTTCCCTGTTCCCTGCAGAAAAACATAATGGCTCGTGTCTGGCAGGCACTTCAAACAGCTCCGGTCGGAGTGGCCGTGCAGCTGCGTTTGTCGCGCAGCTTTTTGTGAGGTGTCACTTCTGTGTTCTGTATCCTACCGATGTGGGTCAAGTCGGTTGCGGGCCCAATTCTGACACTGCGCTTTCTCCATGGGCTGTTCATTGCACTGACTAGCTACTCTTCGTGCACATGATGCGGCCGGTCTTGAAAGTTTCTTGGGAACCGTTTGTTTGCTATCTTCACGCCATTTCGGACCAAAACTAGAAATTGTCCACCTGATTTTCTTTCCCAAGTCTAAAAGTATAAATCTACTAACTGCGGCGTGCTCCATGCGCAGGGTCTGGCTAATGTGCGGGATTGAGCGGCAATCAACACAGTCGGCACCGCACTGGACAACGGTCTGCGAGGCTGTGATGAACGGCTGTTGCCCGCACGGGCAACTAGAAGGGCGCTTTTGTGAACCGGGATGCGGGGAAAGACTGCCGCGAAACCGAACAGAAAAACGACTTGCCAGGTTGCGGTAAATCCCTGTGTGCCTGTGCGGCGTGCAACAACAATAAAAATAATACTGATAACAACATCATCATCAACAACAACCACAACAACCATCTTTTACGAGCTCTTGACATCAACGCCATGGAGAGAAGCAATGTTGTGGTGACCTGGCGTAAGAGTTGGCTAGTTTGAGCAATTGAGCAATCCCAAGATGCCAGCAATGATGGTACTCATTCACCTTGTGCTGGCGAAATGCTGGTTATTATCCGAATACATCCAAAATGTGTCAATATTACATAAACAATTCTAAACATTGACACCAGAAAAACGATTTAAAAGCTTCAAGATTTCAAATCATCACGCTTTCCTGTTCGCTTGATCTCATTACATCTCACCAGGTTATACAACACATCTCCACCCGAGGCTGCTTTGCCAAGCAACAGAATGGTTGCCGTCGTGGGTCTGCCCCGTCACTCACTGCGGCATCTGGAGGGTCCTGCATCGGAAGGAACAGCAGCAGCAGCAGCAGCAGCAGCAACGGCAACGGCAGCGGCACCACCCTCACCACCAACGCCGGCAGCAGCAACAACAAGAGAATACACGCAATTCGTTGAATGCAATGTTTCCAAGGCGAGATGTTGCTAAGAATCAGAATCATGGTGCTGAATGTTGCACCAGATCGAAATCTGGGCTCCTCTTGTACTTCCTGAGGACTCTCCCCTGCCTGCGCCCGCTTCCTGCCAAAAGCGCAGTATCGCGTGAAAGCAAAAGGATAATGCGTCAGGCAGAAGTTCCGAGGGAAATCAAAGGTAACCCAATGTCTTGACAAGCATCGCACTTCAAAACCTAGAAAAGTCATTGATTGTTCATGCTGTGGATACGTGGTATTGGCTCCTGGCTTTGAAGATCCTGAAAGCATCCAGAAATGCCATCCTCCTCCCGAGCAACGGGCAATCAATCAGTGTCGTTATGTCCTACCGCAATGCCCACGCATGTGTTCATAGGCTGCGCCACCTTTAGATACCATTTGGATTCCGTGCCCAAAATGTGGCCAATCTTGGACGGCTGATTTTGGCCAATGATTTTGGAGAAAAAATCAAAGTGAAACGACTGAAATCTTCCCGCCTCGCCTCAATGCTTGTTTTGCCTCCTCACTTGCTTCTTGTAGCAGCTGAGGCTGTTGGAAGGCATCCTTCAAGGGTGCACCAGGAGGTAGTTTGGACCGAAGCATGTTGATGAAGGTGGCCTCAGCAAGCTGAGGTCATCAACATGTCATTTGTTTAGGCCCAAAATGCTAGATCCATATCAATAAAATGACCAACTACCCAATTTGTTGGGGACTCGGACAGGAACTTGGATCGCATGGTCAACGAAGATCGGAGGTCGAATTGCAGAAGGAGCACTCATATCTTTTTTGAAGGTTGTCCGTCTGTCCTTGTTCACATCTTCGTGCGCAATAGCATACTCGTCACGATCGTCAGAAGCGGAACTGTAAACAACACCATCATCATTACGGTCACTGTGTCCATCCAGAGCTGATCATGACAAGCGGTTGAGGTGGACACGTTTCGAACAAGTGCTTGTCATTGCAATCAGCCTCCGTGACTTCTCTCGAAATTTTATTCCTAGTCAATAGATGTCAATACTATAGTGTATATAAACAATAATTAGACCATCCGGCAGTCACTGGCCTCAGTGGCCCTTCCTGTTGTGCCAAGCCACCTGTGGTGATAGGCGACACCTTCTCAATTCGATGCAGCACCAGTTCCCACTGCTCTTCAAGAGTTTCAGACGCTTGCCGCTGTGTGAGACAAGGACTAGCAGACCATCAGGACGCAGGACTCGCCAGACTTCTCGCAGCATGGCCTACAGTGGAAATTTCCAAGGAGAAGAGGGATGGAACAAGCCCTACATGGAAAAAAAGGTCCGATGCTTCTCTGTCTCCAAAGCAAATGCTGCTGCCACAAATTATGTGCTGGACTTCGTAGCGCGCCCCCATTATGAAAAACTGGTACAACGTCAGAAAATATAACCCAGGCCCCATGCCACTATGCATGAAGCCACCATCACGGGGTCAGCTACGTCTGCACAATCATTGCGTTCCAGAATGAGAGGCCAACTGCCAACTATCAACATCAGCAAAGAGTTTCAAGAACTTGCTCTGAGATGCTTCTGCAAACTCACTGGTTCCAGGGCTCATCATGGCATCCAGCGTTCCTTTGTCCACTGCCAAGTCAAAGCTTTCGTCTTCAAAGGTCATGGCCGTCGCATCCATGACTTGCCTCAATACTCAGAACTGCTGCATCCAAATCAAGTACAGGCTTCAGCAGTTTATCCATCTATCCATCTATCCATCTACCTATCTACCTATCTACCTATCTATCCATCTACCTATCTACCTATCTACCTATCTATCCATCTACCTATCTACCTATCTACCCAACTACCTACCTACCTACCTACCGACCTATCTATCTATCTAGCTATCTGTAGATATATCGCCATACTTTTCAGCTTGGTGATGATTTCGAAAGTAGGGGGATGGTACCTCGCAACAAAGTGAGTACTGGTAGCTACTTGGACAATTATAGAATCTTGTAGGGAGGTGTTTGGACGAGATGCCAGGTCATTCCCGGTCGGTTGAAGTACTGCTGCATCTTGGAGATGGCCGAGTTTGAGATGTCTATGCTGGTGATCTGCTGATATCCAGCACAATGCAGTTCCGCAGAGAAAGCCGAATTCCCACAGCCAACGACCAGAACTTTGCTGCCACGGTCAACCGGACAAAACTCTTCGAAGGTGTCATTCAGTTCTTCATATGTGGCATACCAGTCAAAAAGACCGTCCGTATCTTGGAAGCGAGCATCCCAAAAGTCGGGATTTGCATAGTCCGGCTTCAAATGATTGTTATCTGGGTCAACCTTCCCAGATTGCGTCGCGAGAGCCTGATATCTGGGAAGCGCAGTCGACAACTCGTCACCAGTCATCGGCAAAACCAAACGGTGAGCGAAGCTGGACGGACGCACCGAAGCCCTTCCCCCTCACCAACAGCTCCGGACCATGGCCACAGGTTGGAAGCTGTCTAGCGACCCGTCTCCCTACGTGGCTATCGCCACGAAAACTTGCACGATCTCAGGTTATCCTGTCAGATCTTGGCCTGTCTTGTTTGCTCTATTTCATTGTATCCAGTTCTATTCTGTATGCTTTCTATGTGCTTCTAAATCTAATCTCATCGAATCGAATCCAATGTCATGTCCATCTACACATGTATACATGATATGCTAAACATATCTATCTATCTATTTCTCTCTGTCTGTCTGTCTGTCTGTCTGTCTGTCTATCTAACTATTTCTATCTATCTATCTATCTATCTATCTATCTATCTATATCTATCTATATCTATCTATCTATCTATCTATCTATCTATCTATCTATCTATCTATCTATCTATCTATGTGTATCTGTTTTGTGCGGCTGTGGGTTCTTGGAAACTCGTGTATCGAAAAGGTAGGATTCTCGGCTAAGGATCATCATGAAGGTTCGAATGCACGTAGATTCGACTGTGGGTCCGGTGCCATGCTGTGCTCCTGGGCCCTTAGTTTTCTCGAGGGATCTGGGGCGCAAACGCCTCAAAAAACAAAGAGCTGGCACGATTGGCACAGCTCCGTACGTTTACAAAAACGGAGATCTCTGAACTCCAGGGAGAGGTCCTGGAAAAAATGGAGCGATTCCGTCACCTAGAAAATACGTCACGTTATCATCCGCTCGATCCCTTTGGGATCGCAGCTCAGGTGAAAAAGTCAAATGAGTTGGATCTTTGTACAAGTTCTGGATTGCTATCTTTGCTTTCATTGACATGCCATCTTTCAAGCAAACTGAAAACACTGTCTACCTCAGAAGCATGTCTCCATGTGGACTTTCAGGCTTTTCCGAGCTGGCACCTCATAAGAGCCGCCACCGCGTGGTTTGAAGATGTTTCAATGAACCCCAACAACTTTTCTGAACATCCTGGCTTCTTGGGTAGCGGAGCTCTTTAGCAAGACTAGTTCAGGGTGTTCATTTGGGGGTGTCCTTTGATGATCTATAGGCAAGATCGAGATCATTTGTTTGCCTTTCAGGGTTGCCCGGTTAAAGACAGACCCATTTGCCAAATCTCAGATGCCCTTCCCATTCTCTTGCATGGCAAGTGACTTGGTTCCACTCGCCGATGAATCAAAGTGTCGGGCATGGGCTTGAACCACAATCCCTTGAAGCTCTGCACAATGCTTTGCGTCTTTTTGGAACTGAAGACCTGTGGCAAACTCTGCCAAAACAACGAGAATCGAAGCGAAATGCAGGAACCTAAAGAGAAACGCAAGAACCTCTTTGGTCCTATAGGTCAACATGGCATTGGTTTCTCTCTGTAGAGGTCGCTGCCTTGTACCCTGGTCATCCAAGAAATTGCCCGAATTGGTCCTAATAAATCCATTATCTGACTTCCCAGGCGCCTGGCGAATGCTGAGTTGGCCCTTGCCATGGTGTGGCTGCGTCATTTCGAAGAGAGCTGGCGTCTGCTCAAACCTCGGTGGGTGAGAACAACCATCGTGAAGCATCGTCAATCAAGGGATCCTTGATGAAGATGGTGGATGTAGATGGTTAGTAACCAGTTAATGGCTGCTAATGATGGTAGATAGGTGCTTAACCATCATTGACCAACTACCAACCACCATCAATATAGATTAGTTGTCATTATTAGTTCATTATTATCCTTAATTATTATGAAAAATTACAAAGCATCGTTGATCATCGTGAATCACCATAGACCATCGTCACAGTGACAACATAATCATTATATAGGTACCATTAATCCCTTTCTGCACCAACTTCCGCATAGGTTTGTCAGACATGTCATGGTTTCCTGCGCCAAAACTGAAGCCTTCTCTGACCTTCAGGCAAAAGGTCTATGGCGCTCCCCATCACAGTCACACCGTAGTCGGGAACGTTGGGGAACGACCGGAACTACCACCCATAGACGGCCCGTGGCCCATCGAGTCATCTGCTATCCTTTTGGAACCTTTGCAACTGGTGCTATCTTGAAACAACCTGAGGCATGCTGAGGCAGACTTTGTCCAGTGGGTAAAAGGCCATAGTGAACTCCCCCGAAACCTGGCACTGGCAGCCTCTACAACTGGGTACCCTATGATACTACTAGGTTTTAACCCTAAGGACTAACATCTGCAGAAGGGACCCTGTTCAGAAGGGTACCAAGGGTTTGGCCTATGGTCCTGTTCGCAAAAACCTCACAAGCAAAGCACTCCCTGACATCTTTTGGATGTACCGAAAACCAGTTCTACCAGCTATTTCCACAGACAAAGTGTACAAAAACTCAGATCGCACAGATCTTTGATCTACAGCGCTGCCTCACTTTGCTGCCCAGAAGCTTTGAATGGAGAATGGGCAGGGACTCATTCCGCTGGACCGGAGATTGTTGGGTGAAGTCCAAGCCCGGCGGCTCAGCACGAGGCTTGTTCCGGTACAGCTGCAAGACCTGGAGGTTGGCTGACAAGCAGCGCTTCGCAACGAGGTAGAGTGGCTTTATGTGGCTTTATTCTACATAGAAAGTGGCGATTTATAGCGGTGTTGTTTAGATAAAGGTTTACATAAAATCTTGGACGATTAGAAAATTGTTGAAAATCAACAAAATAGACAATGGATGACAATGGTAGCATTTAACAATCAAAAAATATTGTATTACATTATCGGACAACAACCCACTTACCAAATGGGCTAAAAGCTCGTATGCTCCCGTCACACTGGTACCATCTGGTACCCTTGAAGGATGATGATAGCCTCACGACAGATGTCGATGATGATGAGTATCCCAGCCCAGGGTAACCTGTATGGCCATAGCAATCTTTGATGTGAAACCCTTTAGATAATCATTTCTGACCACTTCAAATAGGACACGGATGACCATCAACTTCAAGATCACCATATTCCCCATCATTAACAAATGGTTTCCCTATTGTTGTTGGTTATTATCCCCCATGACATTGGTTGCAACCACGCTGTCACTGGTCGCTCCCAGTCCCTCCCAGTCGCTCCTGTGGTTTGTCCTCGGGGATCTCCTGGGGACTTTGAGTCTGCGGTTGGCGTATCCAGTCGGCTTGGTGAGCACCTGGCACCGTTCGAACCAGCGTCTGGCTGTGGGTCACCCCTTAGTCCCCCTGGTTCCCCTGTCATTAACCAGGCTGTTTTCCCTATGAAACTGTTGCTTAATATTGATGGTTAATGTTGACCCATAGCCATCTATATACTATTTAATGCATTTATAGATCTAATTCTGTTTGTATCTCCCAACTTTCACATTTCCAAGTCTGGAGATCATGAGCCATGAGACTGTGAGTATTTCTGCATTCCAAGTCTGGAGATCATGAGCCATGAGACTGTGAGTATTTCTGCATATTTGTTTGGCATGATTGGAGTATTCCACTGCAACATCCGAGCTGAAGCGTTGAGAAAGCCAACTACCTCACCCGATTTCCGCCAAGCCCCCACCTTTCAAAAGCCTGCCGGTGCTGTGAGCTTCCATGACGTTCACTGCAATCTGCTCTTCCAAAGGCACTTCGGTCATCCATTGAGATGGATCCGCATAGACCACAGCGTAAGGATTCTTGCTGACCTTGTGTGTTCTGCGTGGAATGACCGCAGAATGATCCTCTGGGGCCAAGCCATAGCATGGCTTCACTCGACGCTGCACTGCCAACTCGATAGAAATTGTAGGAACCCTGCGAAAGCCGCTGGTTGTTTTGACCTGGCTCCCCACGAAGGAGCCAGAGACCGGAACATCTTCCACCAGTTTCTCGCCACTCACCAAATAAGAAATGTCGACACTGGCTCTTCCCAAGAACTCATCTTGCTCCAGTGGGTCTATTCCAGCACCAACTGCGGCACTCATGGTTTCGTCCCTGTCATAGATGCTAAACATGATCCTGTTGCACTCAAAGCCTTGTGGTATGGGCATGTAGAACGTTTCCTCAAAATCCGGACAAAGTTTCTGCTTGACCACCCGTGTCCGATGCAGAAAGAGTTTCCCGGCAGTTCGCGACAAAGCTTCTACCACGCAAAAGGGGTCACTGAGCTGGTTATCATCAGCGGCAGGCAAACCGGAGGCTCCGTGTACCTTGCCATAAATGTAGACAATCTGCTGCATTCCCGAAAGTTCACCACGAGGAGGTCGACCCTTCTCCAAGAGTTCTGGGGGTGGTGAGAACATGGACTTCTCCCAGAAGGCTTCGGGCTTCTTCAAAACTGCTTTTGCATCATCTTCATCAGCAACATACACGGCCTGAAGGGATGCTGTTTAAGGACATACTGATTCAAATACATGTGTGGACCTAAGCACAAATCAAACTCGGTCAGATTGTGAAATTGCGACGTATATACTTCTCGACCACAAACACACCCTAAAAGGCCCAAAAAATCCAGCCTTATCCATGAAGCACTGCAAGGGCCTTGGGCTTCGGTGGACAGGTCGGTAGCTGATGAAGTTCCTTGTGATCCATTTTTTTTTGACGTTGGAACAAGTGCATATCACAGCAGGAAACTGAAGCTCTCCGAAACGTTTCAACGAAACTGGTTTTAGACATTGGTTGTTTCTCAGGGGTACCCCCAAATCATCCAATCTTGACCATTCAATGTAACAACCCACCATAGCTTTGGGGGGTCCCTATGACTTAAGAAACCCCCCATTGGCACAGGTGCTTCTGGCATTATAAATCCCATCAACCTCTTGGGTCCCAAACATTGGCTCGGCTTTCTTCCGCGTCCGGATCTCCACCTGCCACAGCTGTGGGTCACTCTTAAAAAGCTGGAAAATGCATGATAATCTCTAAAATCTCAACAGAGTAGTCAGAACGCCGTCGGAAGGTTCACCCAGATTCGACCATTGCTTCTGACCCTCGCTATCAAAAGACTGAGGCAAGGACAGTGAGGCTCGGGCGCTCAATTTTCTGCAAATAATAGGCGCTCCTTAGCTTCTGAAAACCGGGGTGTTTCTCAAGCCAGTTTGGGGAACCCCCAAAAATTGTTCATTCATTGCTACTTTCCTGTGGCTCCCCGGGACGCCATTGCAATGCCAAGCGGCTTCACTCTCTCGCGCAAATCCACAGCAGCCTTCGACAACCTACCCGCGGTGACTGGACGAAGATTCATTGTTCGGGTGACAATTAAAGACTTCCCGACCCTTCCAGTTACAAAGTCTGGATATGACATGGAAATTACCTCTTTGTTGTAGCTGGGGAAGCCCTGGCTCAGGGATGGTTGCCTATGAGAACTGGAAGGACAGGGCTTGATACAACTTTGGGTGACTCTGCTTCAGCCGCACCTGCCCAAGCAAGATAACTTCGGCTTCTCCTTCTCCTTTTCCTCATCCAAGGGATGGTCAGACCTGCCAAACACTCAGGGCACGACCCCGAAAACGCTGGCCGTACCCGCTGGCTGGACGAATCCTCAGGCCGGTGCGAGTTGACTGAGTCGAGAGATAATCTCCCATCATCCAGGACCTGCAAGCGATAGGGCATTGAAGGGTGCAACCAGGTGCATTCTACAGGTGAAAATCGATACACCAAAGGGTTGGGTCAAGTGAATACGAGGTTTTCATAGTACAAGAGTGCAAGATTTTGAAGCTGGACAAATTCATACTCAATGGCTGACTTGGGTCTACTGATGGCACCAGCAGATTGCGTCTGGAGCACAAATCCACCGACGCCCGGGCCGACGCAAGGGGGAGCGCGTAAGGGAATAAAGTGTTGATCTGGACTGGACTTTGGGTTTTGCCTTTCAAGATTCAGACCAAGAATTTTGACAAAATGCTTAAGTCCACTCTGAATGATTGAGAAATACTCAGATTGAACTTCATAAATTGATCAGACTGAACCAGAGTAAAAAGATGTAAAATCAGTAAATTGACTTTAGAATAGATTGAAATTAAACTATCATTCTGTTTGATTTTTGTACATACAATCGGAGTAGGTTGGATGTCTGATCCCATGACTTTGATACTAGATATTGGATAGACTAGGGACGCTGGGCAGATTTGACATTCTAAACAAACTAAAACGACCAGACCAAGTACGATGGGCTGCGACATGATCAGAAAATACCAGCTTAGATTGGACGGAATGAGATTAATTTGTGTTAGATTTTATTGGATGGGATAAAAGGGTTGAAAAGACAAAAAAGATTGTGATGAAATTGTGACAACTACACAAAGTCGGCCGATTGGGACCGGGTAGGAATGCATAGGAAAGGATGGGATATTGCAAGAACGGGGGTTTCATTTACGGTAGCCATAGCTTAGATTGGACCAAGATTAGGGTACAGAAATCAAGATGTCGGTCAGATGAAGCAACATCAAACCAAATCGGATGGTGCTAGATTGGAAAGACTGCTAAATCAATGGGTTCTTAGACTGATATCTATCGATGTACTCTATATATCTATCTATCTGTCTGTCTGCCTGCCTGCCTGCCTGCCAGTCTGTCTGTCTGTCTGTCTGTCCATCTATCTGTGTGTCAACATCCCAAGAGGGACATTTTTTCACCTGTTCGTTGGCTGTTTCTTTGTTTGGAACATCCCAAACTGTGTGAACATCCCAGTGTGCAGAGCCATGTGGCTGTGGGTCAAAACCCCGTACCCCTGGTTCCCTATCATTAACCATTGTTTTCCATATAGTTCGTTGGTTATTAACCACCATTATTGGTTGGTTAACTGCTTGACCCATAGCCATGTACTGTCACCACCTGTGGCTGACTGTTTCATAACGACACCATCATCGGCGCTCGGCACCTTGGGCGCTTCCATGCAGCCTCTCATGCCGTTCTTTCCCAGGCGCTGCTCGTGCAGTTGCGTCCTAAGGGTGGCGACGGGTGCCACAGTTCGCATCAATGACGAGTGAGGCACGATGGACTTTAGAACACACGATGTTCTTGATGATTGAGGAATTGTATGGTGATCACTTTAAACATTAGATGATTGGTGATCAATGGTGGTCAATAAGAGAGTTAATTCATAGTTACTGATGGTGGATTATTGATCATGAATGGTTGAGGATCAGTGATGAATGAAGTATGCTATGAAAGCTTAATGATGGTTAATGATAGCTGATGATGGGTTTATTGATGATGGTTAATGATAGCTAATGATGGGTTAATGATAGTTCATGATGCTTCATGAAAGTATCAAAATTAAACGCTTTTCGCATGCGTTGATTCATGTGCTTTTGCCAAGGCGGAACATGGTTTTAAACTGTAGAAATATCTATCATGGACTCAACATGGACTCGACATGGGCTCGACATGGACCTGACATGGGCCATGCTCACCATTCACCCATTCAATTGGACCTGACGTGAGCTTTACAAACAATGGTACTGGTACCCGCAAGAACAATGGTACTCATGTCAAAGTGGCCTATGTGCATGTTGACAACCAAGGTACGCACAAACATCGCTAGAACTGATGGCCGATTCACAGGGTCCATGACTAACGCTACCCGGAAAACTATGGCAAGCCCAGGTTGACAAACGATGGCTCAGAAACATACTAGAATTATCTATACAAAAAGATGTATTTGTTCAAACGCAAATGATGACCACAGTACATGATGGTAGCAAAAAAGGAGAACAAGAGCGATAGTCGACCAAAAGAACTCCCTTCAAAGTGACCATTTTGACATAGTGACAGTCGGACCACGAAACATGTTGCTGAACTGTTGCATCTCAAACACCAAAGTTTGGGCAGATCCAAACATCCAACATGCAGCTTCGTCCAAGCGTCTCCCCTTGCAGGGTCAGTTTGTGCTTTCTGGATACGGGAGGCAAACAGTCCAGCAGAGGAACCACGGCAGTGCCCAAGTGCTCACCTGTCTCCTTCCAGCGGCTGCCGTCGTTACAGGTGCGACTAGTGACATAAAGGTGGAATGTATAAATATAGATATGTAGATATGTACTGCATTTATGTAGATATTGAATGTATATATGTACGTATTTGGGGTTAGTCCATGTAAAGGTGGTTACCATATTATCTGTATGTATATGTAAATGAAAATGTGTATGTATTTATATAGATATATATATATATATCGTACATATATCCTGTGTATTTACAACAGTACAAAAAGAATGGCAAAAGACACAGCGCGTAGCACTCTTTTTATCTTGAGCCAAATGTGTCCGAATGGCACATGTTGTTTTAACATGACCCTGTGCTGGACGGCTGTCAGTGCCTAGCAAACTGGATTCCTAGCAAGGATGCTATGACTAATGCATGTCTACCACTATTTAGTAGGGGGAGCCCAAAGGCTGCACACCCTGTTTTGTGTGGGACTTGAAGCATTGAATTCATACCTCAATAGGACAGTTGGTGACACGTATGCGCAGTGGTAGGTTTTCCTGAATTTATTCTTCTCCCCCTTCTCATGGTTCGGAGCTTGACTACGAAGCCTGAGCTCTTGAAGAAATTCCTGAAATGATATTCAGAAGATTCAGCGCTTCCTGCCACTTGTGCGGTTCCAGCGACTTGGTAAATGGGTCTGCTCTCTGTAGGGCAGTTTTTATGTACTGCAGTCTGACTTGTGGATCTTCGAAGATTTCGTACAAGGATGACAAATTGATTTTATGCACCTTGGACAAATGGCGTAGGCGTGGTGAATAGCCACCGTGGACTATTTGAATCACCGATGCATTATCTTGATGGCATATCAACTCAATAGGTCGGTCCAACACAAGTTGAAAGAGGTCCATCATGGGAACGCCTTCTCCAAAAACACCACTATCAAGGCTGATGATCTCTGCTTCGCACGTGGATCTAGCCGTAGCACCTTGACGCTTTGACCCAACACAATGGCCAAAAGGAATTGGGTCCCTCCAACGTTAGGTACATACCTGATGTGGATTTTACGTCATCGATGCTTGACGCATGATCGGCGTCTGTGTACAAGCATAGTTTCAAGGCTTCAGGTTCATCTCGAATGTATCCCTCCAGCATGTAATCAGTTGAACTCTTTAAATAACTCATCAGTCTAAACAACCGACGGTCATCTGCACGAGACCACTTTGTGATTCTCCGTGTTAGAACTGATATTGCACGCATGAGGTCCGGGCGAGCAAGGCGAGCACACCATAAGATTTTCATGAGAACTTTTGATGCATCACTGGACATCTCACCTCGAATCTCAAAGTCACTGTCAACTAAGGATCCATCCGGCAAGTACGGTGTTGAGGCCTTCTTTAGAACACAACCGCTCAACTCTTCGTAAGCGATGCAAGCATTCTTGACAAAGTCCGTCATATCCATTTTCACGGATGCACCATGTTCATCTCTCTCTACGATATGCTGCCTACCCAAGACTCTGTTCACAGGAGTTGGATCTTCTATCTCGATGTGTTTGCGAACCATTTCCCAGAAACCAGCATGTGCGTCCTTTGGACCACTCAGTATCATGTCGTCTACGTACAAAGTCAGTAGTAAACCGGATTCCTTCATGAAGTATGTCGATTGGAAAGTATCGGAACAAGGGGTAGA